>VXAK01021540.1:66132-90651 GCA_013399435.1 Arenaria interpres | reverse complement strand
CCAGCCCCAAATGCCCCTGCCCACAGCATTATCCCCTTCCCCTCACTGTTTCTGCTCCCTGAGGGGCTGTTTTTAACAGACTCTCAAGGTCTCTGCTTCCAGCAGCTCACAAATCCTCTTCTCCACTTCAGCCATGCCCAAACCCAGGCGCATCCCTGCCGTGCACCCACCCTCAGTCTCCTGGGACAGTGAGGGGCTTCTGCTGAGCCACCCCCAGCCTCAACGGTGCCACATGGTCCGAGGGGCTTCTGCTGAGCCACCCCCAGCCCCACACAGTCCCAGCAAACCTGGTCTCACGGGGACAAGCCATCCTGGATCTGTCACACACCGCTGGGAGAGATGCTAGAGGTGGTGGTACCACCAGGGTCAGCATCCTCCCCCTCAGCCCTGCCCTTTTAGCACCTCCCGTCCCCCTCCAGCATCACCTGGGTGTCCAGTGAGCCCCCTCCCCTGCCCAGGGCCTCCCCCTGCACACAGCTGGGGCAAGGCGGGGGCTGAGCTGCTCCTGCTCCCACCTGGAACCCCTTTGCTGGAGGAACCTCGGCTCTCTCTCAGGCATCAACTCCCTCCCAGGCTCTACTGGAGTGTGCTGGAGCACCCGAAATGCCCCCCCTCCCCAAACCCCTCCATTTCTGGTTTAAATTCCCGACCCCTTATCATATTACAAAGTAGCCGGGGCGCCCCTACGCTCCTCCAAACTTAAACACCTTTTATTCTCATTAAAGGGGGTCCGTGCCTCTCTCCCGCTTCTCTATCTCCCAGTTAAAAGCTAATTAATTACTGTTGACTTCCCCAGCAGATGTTCTGGCCTCGGCGCTGGTGGGGAAGGCGGTGATTTGCCAACCGCAGGGCTCCGGCGTGGAGCAGGGAGCGCGGGGCGGCGGGGAGAGGAGCCCGTCCCGGCCGGCCCCGCTTCCGAAAAGGCAGAGAAAGTGGCTGTTTGTGAGAAAGGCACTGGTTGTTTTTCTTGGACAGGAGCGAAATCCTCAGATAGGGGTAAAATCCTGATTCCACAGAAAATTAAGCAGTGTGGATTTCAGTTGGGTCTGGTCAGAGGTTTATTTCCCCTCGTACAAGAAACCTCTCATAAATCACTGCTCTCTCCAAGGGCTTTTCAAAGCCATGATGCAAAACAGAACTGCACTGTCCGCAGAAGGCTCGCTGGCCCCGAAGAGCACCGGGGAGGTGGGAAGGGATGGGAGACCACCCCCCAGCCCCACTGCCCTGCCATGGCCACCCTGCGTCCCTTCTCCTGCTGCTGTGGCCCCCAGCACACCAGCAAAGGATGAGCAGGGATGAGGGAGAAATGGGTGCCATGGGAAGGAGATGGGTGATAAGTGATGGGCCAGAAAGGCGTGCTGGACCATGGGCATACCAGTGAGCATGAACATCCTGGTGTGCATGGGAATCCTGGTGAGAATAAGCATGCCAGTGAGAGTAGACATCCCAGTCAGTATGGTCATCCCAGTGAGAATGGGCATCCCAGTGAGCGCGGGCATCCTGGTGGGCACGGACATCCCAGTGGGCATAGGCATCCTGGTGGGCATGGGAATCCCACTGAGCATGGGCATCCTTGGGGGATCCCACAAGGCATCCCAGTGAGCATGGACATCCCAGTGGGCATGGTCATTTCACTAAGCACGGGCATCCTGGTGGGCATGGACATCCCAATAGGCATGGGCATCCCGGTGAGCACATGCAGCTCCTGGCTGGGGCTGGCATCCCCACCGTTCAGCTCCCTCAGGGCAGAGTGGGACATGGAGGTACGATGTCCCCACCAACAGGGTGCCTGCCAAAGGCACCTTCTCCTGCACAAGATGCTGCCAAAAATGCTGCCGGGCAGTGAAGCTCCTGTGTTAACAGCCGTGCAAATCCCCCTGGTGATTACAGTGACTTTCTAATATCGACAGCAACCTCTGCGCTAATGAAATGCACCCAAGTTAAGCAGCCGTGGAAATGCCAGTGTAAAGGAGAAAGGCCACCAAACGGGCACTAATGGAAACCCAAATCCCCAGAACTAACGGGCTGTGCTGGGAGGGGAGGGACAGGAGCAGGGGTCTCCTGTGCCGATGTCCCTGGACGGCGGTGTGACCTTCTCTGGCTCCCACTGTCTGGTGCCATCATCCCCGGAGGAAAGGGTGTGCACCAGTGGAGAGGTGGGAGCTCTGAGGACGGAAATGGGGAAGATCTGGAGGAATGGATCCCTTTGGTCCTCAATGCTGGCACCATCAAGGTGCTTTTCCTCCCTGGGGTCCCCCAGTGCAGCCGGGAAGTTCGGCCTGTGGAGCGGGCACCGAGCGAACGCAGCCATCCGCAGCCATGCTCAGATCCCACAGACCGTTTCCCATCGAGCTGGGGGCAGAAAATGGGATTTCAGCTTTTCCTCTCCGTGGTAAATGTTTCTGATTCCGCCGGCTGATGTGCTCACCTCTCCAGTTAATAGGCAATAAGCAAAGCGGTGTCACTCTTGTTAAGGAGACAGAAAGGGCTCCATTGAAATGCAATGCACGGGGCCGTGTCAGCGGGGCTGGAGAGCACCCTGAGCCCCCCGCAGCCGGGGAGGGCAGTTTACATTTTCTCCGACAGCAGAGTCAGGCTGGGTCCACGGCTGCAACACCCCAGTGCTGAAAATGGGGCCTTTTGTCACCTTCCTGCCAGCCCTTCCAGGGGTTTGGATCACGAGTGGCCTCGGACACAGGTCCCCATCCCACCAGGTCCTGGAATCCCCTGCCCCGTCGCCCCTCACTGCTGCTGGAGCCGGGCAGCCCTGCGCTCCCCTGGCANGATCTAATCTAAATCTCCCCTCTTTCAGTTTAAACCCGTTACCCCTTGTCCTGTCACTGCACTTCCTGACAAAGAGTCCCTCTCCGGCTCTCCAGGCTGAACAACCCCGGCTCTCTCAGCCTGTCCTCACAGGAGAGGTGCTCCATCCCTCTGAGCATCTTCGTGGCCCTCTGCTGAACCCGCTCCATCAGGTCCATGTCCTTCCTGTGTTGAGGACTCCAGAGCTGGACACAGTGCTCCAGGTGGGATCTCAGGAGTGCAGAGTAGAGGGGTAGGAATCGCATCTTTGCCAGAGAGAGGCAAGAGATGGAGGCTGAAGCCCTCCAGACACCATCCATCCTCCCCCGCAGGCTGCAAGGTGCTGGCGGAGCAGGCGCACCGGGGTGCCCTGTGCCGGGAGTGTATTTGCTGTCCATCACTAATTACATTAAAACTCTTCCATGAGGAGGAGGGTGAGGGCACCTGGAGCGTCTGCGGGAACACTCTCCAATTGACTCACTGCAAAACCCTCGCTGCTGATCGGGCCCTCTCTTTGAATAACAAGTGCTGGATTCTTCTCTCTTTATAAAGTTTCATTTCAAGGAGAAATTACAAAAGCTTTTGGGCTGCTTTGATCATTTATAAGGGTCCTTTCCAAGCACGGGAGAGAGGGAGCCCCTGACTGGGGGGCGAGGGGAACGGCGCTGGATGGAGGGAGGTGCTGGATGGGGCAAGTCCTGGCCAGGCTCTGAGAGGAGATGTCCCTTGGCCACGCTGTGGCCACCGCAGCCACCTTCTGCAGGAGCCCTGGCAGCTTTGTCCAAAGCTCACAAGCCCTAGCCGCGGTGTCTGTGTGACGGGGACCGGGCAGCACGTGCCGGGGTGGCTTGTCACTGCCCAAGGTGACACCGGCATCACCCCACACCCGCTGGGCGAGATGCCACCGCTGAGACCACGAGCCGCTGCCGAGGACATGGCGGTCACCACCGAAAGCCTCCTCACCACCGGGGCACGAGGGATTGGAGCTTAAACACCAAAGCCCTGGCAGTTAAATCTGTTTTTCTTTTTTTTTCCCTCTCTTCACTGAAGGGCAGACCGTGCAGGGGAGGGAATGGCAGCCGGGTATATTCTAATGAATCCTGATTTCTAGCAAAGCCTTTAACAGTATCTCTGTCTTGTGGTATCTTGCCTGAAAAATTAATTCAAATTGGTTTGGATATAAGCCTTTTCGCAGGGGCTGAGAACAAGCTGAAGGGTCTGAAACAAAAGGGAACAATAATATCTGGAGCGGGAAGGCGCTGCTCAGACCCGGCAGGGATTGGTGTTGGGCCCGGTTTTATCTAACACCTTCAATTAATTATCTCGGGAGAGGGAACAAACAGCACCTTAATTAAATCTTCAGATGACATTACAGCGAGGAGGTGTCAGACACCGGCGGGGACGTGCGAAGGGGCCGGGGCAGGCAGCGGCGCGGGGGGCAGAGAGCGGGGCCGACCCAGCCGTGCTGGGGTGCACCTGGGGCAGGTTGTGGGGGGGGAGCTTTGTCTATGGCACCCCTTAACCCCCCCACGGAGGACTCGCACCTCCCAGGGCTCCTCCAGCATCTCTGGGCCAGGGCTGCTCCTCGGGGAAACCAAAACCCTTCCCCACCGCCGCATTTTCCCTGGTGGAAACCAAGTGAGCTGAGGCAGAGGAGGCGGCTGCAGTCCCAAGCGGAAACGCCAGGTATGGTATATTAACGAAGAAACCAGGGAAGGAAATTTCTGGACAAAAAGTCAATTAACCAAAAATGGAGCTTCCAGAGGAAGTCACATAAACATTTGGGGGGGAGAAAAAAATAAACACGCCGCATATTTCCAAGAGAATTAAGAAGAGCCGTAATTATTTCAGCCTAGAAACGAGAAGCTAACATTGCGAGCATAAAGATTTAAGCTCCTTTGCAGTTCATACATTTTATAACAAAAATCCAGACATCTAAAAACCAAAATAAAACACTCCAATAACAATCATAACTCTGACTCTCTCTTTTTCTTCTTTCCTGGCACCCAGACAGCGGCTCAGAAACGCATCTCATAACTCGAGCTCGGCGCCGGAAGTGACTTCTATAAAGCAGGATAATTAAGCGAGAGTAACGTGTTATTTTAGAAATTACATCCTGGCCAGAGCATTGCAGGGGGAGGACGCTGAGTGGCCACGGGCACCCCTGGGCGGGGGTTACCGGGGGCTGCAGGGTGCTCGGCTGGATTTCTGCCTTACCTTTGGAAAAAGGCATTCTATAAATCGCATTTTGTTCCAGTGGTGCTGCTGGGGGAGGTGGGGGGGTGAGGGCAAGGCTGCTGCTGGCAGGGGGATTAACTCCGGCTGTGGGGAGCGGGGCTGCGGTGCCCTGGGATGGTGAGCACCGACACCCCCCCGTGCCTTACCCTGTGGCACCGAGACCCTATTTTGCATCCTGTAACACCCCTCGGAATATTTCGGTGCCATGTGGCTACTGAACCAGCCATGGCCAATTCCCACCCCCCTGCTCTGCAGTGCCAGGGCTGTTGTCCCTCCTTTACATCCCGGTGTTTATTTTTCCGTCCTGTTTAGATTAGCTTTAGCTTCAGGTGCACGCCAGGCTTTCCTTTTTTTCAAGGAAAAAAAAAATTAGAAAAAAAAAAGCAATCCCGAGAGCAGCCAGATCTCACAACATCTTGCAAGCACCTCTAAATATTTCAGGGAGAGGGGCTGTCAGGGCTCTTGGGGAGGGGAGGCACCGACCTGTGCTCATTCATAGCTGAGTACATCCTCCTCCTCCTCCTCCTCCTCCCAGCCTCACAAGCGGCTGTGCCCCAGCCCCAGCACACACGCACCTTCCTCATGCCGAAAACACGCCGAGCCAGGCCCTGGGGTGTGTGTGGGGGGGGAGAGGAGCAGGAGGGGAAACGCTGCCTCCAATTAATCCCCAGCAAAGTCCCAGTGCAGCCGGAGTGAGCTCAGATTTATCTCCCGCCTGCCTGACTTGGCTCCTCTCCCCCAAAACATTTTGGCAGCAGCGGCTGAGACGCGGCGGCTGGTGGAAACCCACGAGGGTCCCCCCCGGGGGCTGGAGCGGCTTTGAGGAACCTGCTGAGGGTCCCCGCACTGGGACACGACCCTCGGGACCCGACGTGCCGTGCGCTGCTCCCGTGGCATGGTGACTTGTCCCTCGGTGGCCCCCCTGGTCACTGGTGGCACGTGGCTCCGGCTGGGACCCACGCCAGAGCTCGGGCAGAAAGATGCCAGGGGGAAGGCGACCGGCAGCCAGCGCTGAGCAGAAAGGATGAGCTGGCTGGGTAAAGGGGTGTGAAAATAACATTTTGCTTTCTGTTTTTGTTGGGTTTTTTTTGTGGTTGTGGCTTGTTTGTGGGTTTCCCCCCCCCCCCCCCCGCCCCCAGTCCTATTTAAAGAGATGATCGGTGAAATCCCCGCGGCGGCGGCAGAGCCAGCCGCACTTGGCAGAGTCTCCAACCTTAACGCAAGGACGGCAGCCGGGAGCGGAGCCGAGATGCTGCTTAACCTTGGAGATGACCCGTCCACCCAGGCAGCCTCCTCTGGCCCCGCCGTGCGGGCACCGAGGGATAAAAGGGTTCTGGCCGCTGGCACAGAGCAGCAAGTCGTGCTGGAAAAAGAAAAGGAGGAGCAGCAAGGGCAGAGGAAGATCAAAAATGGGGTGGAACAAGCCCTGGGAAGAGGGAAAGGTGAAGAAGCGCTTGGGTCTGGGGAGGCTGAGCAAACCCCAACCCTGTGCCGAGAGGAACAGGGTGTCACACCTCGTTTGTAATTAACCTGCGGCATCAAAGGGGCCATCCATGGCCTGTGGGGAGCCCCTGGGGATGGAGCACAGCAGGGCATAGGGGCTCTTGGAGCCTTGTTCACCCGCTGCAGGAGCTGGTGGCATCTCAGGGGGGTTTATCCAGGTGTCTAGAAGAGGGATGTGTTGGAGGAGCGGGTGAAGAGCCTGCCCCATCCCCAGTGGTGGTCGCCAGCCACCCCATCAGGGTGCCGAGCCACATGGCGATGGCTCTGGGAGATGCCCTGCCGGGTGACGAGCTGGGGTAAGGAGAGGCCGGTGGGTGACACAGGCTCCGGGGGTCCCCACTGCCACTGCCTGCGCCCCAGCATGGGAGCTGCCGAGGGAAGGGGAGCTGCCTCCGCTCTCCGACTTCAAAGCGGCGAGGGGGACGTAATGATGTGTGAAAACGCCGAGCTGAGCTGCCAGCCCCCTGCCGCCGGCCCCGCCATGCCTTCGGAGCCAACGCTGCCGCCTAACGAGATGGTTTAATGGTGTCAGGCTAATTCCACAGGAAAGGAGACAAGATGGAGCACGTGCATGGTCACGGCGGGTGCAGGGCCCCATCCCACCCTGTGATGGCCCCGGTCACCGTGGTGCTGCTACAGGATGTTCATCCGGTGGCGAGCGGCTCTGGAGATAATGGGGTGACCAGTGGAGACATTCCAGGGTGCACATGGGTGGGCAGCAGAGAGATGCGGGGTGCCAGGCAGGGCAGGGGGGCAAGGGATGGCACAACCCACACTGGGACCCTCGGGTCGTGCCGTGAGGGTCCGTGGATGAGGCTGGGACGCTGGGAGAGCTGCCCCAGGGCTCCAGCGGGGTGGAGGAGCCGGTGGCTCCATGGGCATTCCCGGTGCAAAGGTACGGCTCGGGGAGGAGTGGGCATGGCTACTCACAGGCTGAGCGGGGCCACCAGCATCTCCTGGCCCTCACCCGGCTCACACCCAACCTGCCCTCACCCCCTCCTATTTCTTAAATTGGATTAAAAGGACAAAGAGCACGGAGAGCAGAAACGCATCCAAGGGGTAAACCGAGCCCGGGAAAATCCCCCCCCAGGAGCCTGAGTCTCGTGGTGTAATGTCTTGGAGTGACGGTCCCCAACTTCCATCTCTACAGCAACATTGTTTTTCTGGGGGGATGCCTCGTCTCCCCCCCAGGTGTATGCAGGACTGTGATGCTCCTGGGTGGTTCCCGACCGCTGTTATTCCTGCAGATTAGTGTTTTGTTATTGTCTCCAGGCAGCCTGACCCCACTCCCCACATCGGGGCTCTCTGCACCCCCCCGGCTCCCCAAGGCGTGACTTCAGCCACTGGCCACATGTGACCAGCAGCTGAGAAGCCAAGCCCTGCGATCGCTGTGCGCCCTGGCCACCGCGGGCTCTTTCCAGGATGTAAACCCTGAGCTTTTCAAGACTCTTTTCTCACCAGATGAATGAAATAAACCAATGATTAAAAGGAAAAGTAGGGAAAATAAATGGCAGCATGTGCAGCCGTTTGGACACCCCAGATGGCTTGTCAGCAGGGTTTGACTTTCAGGTCTACAGCACAGATGGCTACCTCTGATGCTGGGGAAGAGCCGTTCTCCACTGTGCACGGCAGCCCCCGGCACTCGGGGCTTCTTCTCGGAGGTGGGTGGGCTGTGATTCAGCCCCACGGCTGCCCGGGGGGGGTCTTGTGTGTCCCACCACACGGGTGCCACCGTGCCAGTGCTCTGTTTGCACCGGGTGACACCAAAACGCTTCAAGAAGCAGCTCAGCCAGGCATCGTGCCAAGGGCAGGACGTGGGGGCCGACGGTGAGGACATGGTGCCAATGGCGGGAACATGGTGCCAATGGTGGGGACTCGCTGCCAATGATGAGGACACGGTGCCGGCGGCAGGGACACGGTGCCAGGGAGGTGTCAGGGCAGGTGGGGATAGCTTGGTGGCCGCACTCGCCCCTCGATCCCACCACCACCACCAGCAGCAGTGGTGTTGGCAGCCCGGCCTCTCCTCCAGGAGCCCCTTCCCTCTCAGAGCTCCCTTCCTCCTCCTCCTCCTCCCAGACACATGGTCTGATTTCCAGCAGTGGTTCCCTGGAGCGGAGGCTGCACCAGCCTCTGCCTGGAAGCGTCAGACGCGTTGGCGCGGTGGCATCGGCACGAGAGAGCGGCAATCATCGTCAGTGCCAGGACGCCGTGCTGGCAGTGACGTTGTGCTTCCATTCGGAGCCTCCCGCTGCTCCATCACCACGGCATCAGCAGGAGGGGATGCAGCTGCCATGGGGCAGGGACTTCCCACCAAACCTCCCGGGGCCAGGATGCAGTGGGGACGCTCCTGGCATCACCCTGGCCTGGGGGGGCCTGTCCCCCATTGCCGACGGCTCACCCCATGGCACCGAGAGGTCTGTCCCAAGGATTCCACATTTGGTTCAGTTTCCTAGTTTCCTTTTTTTTTTCTTTTTTTTTTTTTTACCCCCAGCTCTCTGGTTTTTATTGTAAAGCTCCAAACTTTCCCCTCCACTTCCCTGCGTGCAACAACATTTCCAACCCTCCCCTCCTCGGAGACTCCCGAAGGCTCCAGGAAGAGGGAGGTTTGCGATAAACAGATGGGAAATAGGGAAAATAGTCAAACAAAGAGAGGAATGAGCAGGAGAAGAGAACAAGGTGCAGATTCCTGGCCGCTGGGGCGGGAGGGGGAAGCGGGAGGATTATTACGTTAGGAGCAGCTTCAAACTCCCAATTCTCAGGGCACGAAACCTGCACAATTTAAAGTAGTCAAAACAAACCCTTTGCCGCTATTTATACTTGAGCTGCCTGCAGGCGGCAAAACCTTGACTCCATATTCCAGGCCTAATAGATTCCAGGTGTTTTCCAATAAACTCCCCTCCTCCAGCCAGGAGCCTGAATCCGCTCCCGGCACCTTTCGGTCCCTCGTCCCGCTCGGAGCGGCCGGAGGGAAGGAGCTGGCCCCGGGGGTGACCAGCCTGGTGCCCCCCACAGCGGGGCATCTCCTGCTGGGGCTGGAAATGTGGGCAGAAAGTCAGGGCTGCCACTGCCGGGGGGGGGCCTAACTGAGGGGTGAGGGTCACCTCTCTGGAGCCGGGCTGGGGTGGGGAGGGGGTGTTGCATGGGACCAGCGTGTGCTGGGAAATGGGGTTTCTGGAGGTGGGGGGCTGTTCGTGCCTGTTGCATCCCCGTCTCCCCCTCCCCACATCCTTAGGGATGACCACAGGAGCTCTGCTGGGGGTCCAGCCCCACTGCAACGCAGCCCTCGAGGGGCTCATCCGGCACCTTCACCCCCCCCAGAGCTGGGGGGCAAAGGCTCTGCCCTGCAATGCACGGAGCAGCCCGGGAAGCCTGGGGGTGGCATGGGGAAAAGAGCACCCACACGCACCCCTGCCCGCACCCCAAGGGTGCTGAGCTCTGGCAGAGACGGAGCCCCCCCTTTTTAAAGCAGCCGAGGAGAAGAAACAGCAGGACACGCTTGGGGTCGGGCAGCAAAGGTGGTGCCGGGGGTTTGGCGACGGCTGCACATTCCCCCTGCTTTCCAGAAGGGTGGTGGGCACAGCCAGGATTCCCCCCGCCCGGCGGCACCCCTTGGCCTGTAACAGATCGGCTGCCGAGCGAGGTTCCTCTGCACCTCCCCAGGAGAAAGGAGCCGGTCCGGCTGAAAACAAGGCGCGCTGCAGAAATGCCTCCTGTGGGATAAAGTCTGGCCCAGGGGGACCTGCTCAAATTGACCCCCCCTCTCTGGCCGGGACCCGGGTACTGGCTGGCGGAGCCACGGGGACGCGCTGCAGACCCCCATGCCCGCCCCCTCCATCTCCACCGAGGTGTGCGTGGAAGAGCTGGGAACTGGGTTTTGTTTTATTCATGTCTGGGAGCCAGAGGAGGCCACGGGTGTTAGAGCTGCATCGTACGGAGGGGGGGTAACTCCCCATCAGCTCCTTCAGCCAGCGCCAGAGACGAGACCTCAGCATCTGAGTGACACCCACACATTTACAGCCCCCGTACCTGGAGGACCCACAGCATCCCCTTGTTGCAGCAGCTGATTCCTCTCCCAAATAAAAACATGTGCCTGAATTCAATTTTTATTTTTTTTCCCCCCTCCTTTGAAACCTCCGGCTGCGGCATCCTGCTTTACCTGCTAAGCTGGAGGAGCCTCTGCTATCAGATATCTTCCCCTGGTGCAGCTCAGCTCTCCTCTCCTTTGATCAACTGATTGGCATCCTTAAATTTCTCACGGTAAGCAGGTCCCGCGGCTCGGCCTGTTCCTCAGCTTATTGCTCTTTGCCAATATCCTCGGCAGGAACCAGGTCACCAGCACCCGACCCCGGCTGCTCTCACCCCTACCTCCGGAGCAGCACCAAGGGTGTCCACGCCATACCCCAGCCCAGCATGGTGGCTGGCACTACCGTCATCCCCGCGGGCAGGTCCCCACAGACCCCAGCCCAGGGGCATGGCGGCCCTGCATCTTCTGCTCTGAGAGCAAACCAGGCTGTTGGGGTAAATTAATGCTCTTTGGGTGCACTGGAGCCATTTTTCTGGCCCTTTTCTCTGGAGCTTAGCCCATGGCCACCGGGCAGACCCAGCCCCAGGCTCCAAACCCGGGGCCAGAGGCGCTGGGCTGGGTCTGGCACTGCCGGTGGGAGGAGGCAGAGCCCCAGAGCAATTGCCATCCGCTCCTCAGCTGTCGGATGTCAACTGATTAATTTTGCCTGGAATTAATTAAGGAGCAGCCAGCGATCGCTGTGCTGGCGGAGGGGGCTGTGGTGACCTCTCCTAGGGGGGCAGTGGTGGGAAGCCGGGGTCAGTGACCCCCTGTGAGGACACAGCCACCGCCAGGCCAGGCTCTGACCCCGGCAGGGTGACACGACAGTAGCCTGGTGGCTACCTGGGGTCATGTTTTATGCTGCTGAGATGCAGTGGCAGGACCGGCGTGTGAGACTGCAGCGGTGTACATCGCCCCCACGCTGCACCCACCCGCTTATTTTTTTCCCCACCCTCAGCACTGGTTTTATGGTGGGTACCTCACAAAGCTCTGCTCCTCGGCCAGGATGGAGCTGAGATTGTAGAATCATAGAATGGTTTGGGTGGGAAGGGACCTTAAAGATCATCAAGTTCCAACCCCCCTGCCCTGGGCAGGGACACCTCCTACCAGAGCAGGTTGCTCCAAGCCCCCTCCAACCTGGCCTTGAACCCCTCCAGGGATGGGGCAGCCACAGCTTCTCTGGGCAAGCAGGGCCAGGCTCTCACCACCCTCACACCACAGAATTTCTTCCCCAGATCTCATCTCCAGCTCCCCTCTTTCGGTGTCAAACCCTCCCCCCTCGCCCGCTGTGGGGCTGGCACAGTGCTGCCTCGCAGGCACATCGGATGCCAAGCCATCGCCTGGTTCGGGAGCTGAGCACGCTGAACGGAGGCGTTTCGGGGGAATAGAAGCACTTCTAGGTTCAGGCAGAGGTGGAACCCTAAAGACAGGGGAGGTGGGAGTCCCCACGGGAGAAGTGCAGGTGAAATCTCGGTGCTTCTGTACCAGCTCTCTGTGCCCGGCCATCGCCTCCCAGCCCCCGCCAGAGGATGTATCCCCCCCAGTGGGTCCCGGTGGGACAGGGTGGCTGCTCCGGTAGCGAGGGTGACCATGGCAGCCATCCCTGGGCCACAGCAGCCATGCCCCGGCCACACCATGCAGCCTGGCATGAGCCACTCTCCCCGTGGGTGCCACCATCCCCACTGGAGCTGGCCCAGCCTGCTCCTCCATCCCAGCACCCCGGCTGCAGGGGATGGATAATGACACCCATCTGCTTCGTGGGGCCGGCACCTGGGGGCTGCCTGGGGACGGTGGCTGGAGGATGAATCATGGTAAAAGCCGGTCCTGCCATCCCCAGGAGGAGCCCAACGCCTGAGTGACATTTCACAGGGGGTTCAAGGGACCATTAATCCTGAATGTGAGACGCACCATCGTTGCAGCCCCAGCAAAGGCATCCTGGCACCCACCTCATGTCCCCCCGCCTCCCCCTCTGCCGGGGCTGGGGGGCACAAGGGGCTCCTGCTCTCCCCAGAGCAAAGGGCTGGAGGATGCAGCAGCAAACCCAGGCTGCACGGCCACCCCCGCACCTTAATTTCTCTCCTGGCCCCCCTGCCCTGCAGAGCCACCCGCCTTCCATCCCAGGCCAGACCCTTCTCCCTCTGGGGAATCCACCCAGTGAAACATCTCAGAGCAGAGGGGGGAGACTCTCTCACAGGCCCCCGGTGCTCGGTGTCGAGGGGTGTGCGCTGGAAGCACTTTGCAGGGGCATGAGTTTTGTGGCACCAGCCAAGCCGTGGGTGCTTGGGGACCGCCCTGGCAGCACCAAGCATGTGGGTAGGATGCTGTGGAGCCCCTCAGCCCCCCCGGGAGCACCCCCAGCAAACTGCAGGGCTTCCAGGATCCAGTCCCCTTCCCCTCCTGGGTGCTCTGTGTCCTGCTGCAAGGGGATACCGGCCACCCGGCATCACTCCCGGGGCTGACACCCATCTGCTTCGTGGGGCCGGCACCTGGGGGCTGCCTGGCTGTGAGGGAACCCTGGCCACAGGACATCAGTCTGGGGCTGTTTCCCGGAGCAGATCCGGGGGCAGGGGTCCCGCGTTGCCGGTGGTCCCCGGGCTGGCGGGCAGACCCTGCCTGGGGCGGCAGCGAGGGGTATCGCTTACAGGAGGCAGGCGCAGAGGGGGACTCAGGGCTCGCAGAGCCACTGCCACACCGAAGGGAAAAAAGGAAAAGGCGGGAAAGAAAAGGAAAAAAACTAATCCTCAGCAGAGGGAAGATTTTCCGCCAGCCCCCAGCTGGGGCGGCACCGCCGCTATTGCAAGAGATCCCCGTCAGAGTTTTACAAAGAAAAACTACCAGGAGAAATACATAACCTTTTCTTAACATCAGCAGCTCAATTAACTAATGACAGCAAGGCGTTCTCCGGTGTCACCAGCCCCACCGGCCGCCCGGAGGTGGGGGCCGGGGGGGTGCTGCCGTGTATTTGTACAGCTGTGGCCGGCCCTGGGCTGGGGCTGGCTACTTGCTTTTTATCTGGGGCAGGATCTCCGTGCCTCCCGCACGCCTGCGCGCACGCGGGCTGCCTCGCCACCGGCCCCGCTCCGCACGAGGAGGTTAACAAACACCAGACTGCCTCTAAAAATACCTCCCCAATCGATGCCGAGCCGAAAGCCAGCCCGGAACACCAAAACCTGTGGGAAAAGCCATTCGTTCCCCGCAGGATCGACCCTTCCCGTGTCTTCGGATCCCTCCTGGCCGCCCATCGGCTCGTCCCAACCTGGCCGGCGGGTCCCCCTCCTCCCCCCCCCGCCAGTGCCTCCACATTAAATCATTTGTCTGCGGCGATTGATTCAATATTGAGACGGGACGTGCAGCCACTTGTATCTAAATAGAATCTCAATTGTCATTACGGCTCCGTAGCCGCGGCGTCCTCAGCGTCGCCCCGCATCTTGCCAGCCCCGCTCCCCTCTAATTGCCGTCAGCGGGTGGGAAACGTGAGCGCCCGCGATTTGCAGGGAAGAAAATTGTCGTCGCATCTCCCTTTCAGATCCGGCTAAACGCCGCGGCGTTTGTTCATTCACCCGGCGGCGGCTGCGGGGGCAGACAGCAGCGGGCAGGCTAACGACAGCAGATAGCGAGCGCTTCTGATGGCAGGCCAAGAGGACCAGGAAAAAATAGAGGGAAACCCAGCGCTGCGGGGATGTCCCCGGCTGCCGGGGGCTGCTGCGACCCTCGAGCCCCCGCCGGCTCCATCCCACCCGCTCCCCCCACATCCCTATGCCGGGGATGCTGCTCCGGTGGCACGGGAGTCTCCCTCATGGGATCATGGAATTACCCAGGTTGGGAGGGACCTTTCAGATGATCGAGTCCAGCCATCAACACAACACCGACAAACCCACCAGTGACCCATAGAATCACAGAATCGTCTGGGTTGGAAAAGACCTTTTAGATTATTGAATCCAACCATAAACCTAACTCTGATAGAAACCGTCACTGACCCATGTCCCTCAGCACCATGTCTGCCTCCAGCTACTCTGCCCACAGCCTGGAGTGTCCATGGGGTTGTTGTGACCCAACTCGTGCCAGGCTGGGTCCTGCGAGGCCATGGGAGCCTGAGCCTTGTCTAGTGATGGGGAAACTGAGGCAACGAGGGCAGTGGGGGCGGCAGGGCAAGTCTGTAGCCATGTGGGACAAGAGCATCGTCGTGGGGACTCCTGCTCCTGAGGTATTCCCCGGGCTGAGCCAGGCAGCAGTGGCACCAGCCAGAGACAGAATAGCCCTTTTTTTCGGGGGGAAAAAAGCAGAAATGTCAAAGGTGTCACCTCTGGGGAGCAGCTTGCTGGCACACCATCTCTCCTGCCAGTGCTTGGCGAGCGGCGGCCGCCCCGGGAGCTCTGGCAGCGTCCCCAGGAAGGGGCACGGGCCCAGGCTGGCCATAAATCACCCACCGCGTGTGTGTCCCTGGGCTCTGATCCCGGCGGGACCGAGATTAATAGAGTCTCCGTTTAACCCCACTAGCCCTTAACTAGCCGTGAAGCGCAGGAGCAGCTCACCCAGGGCAGCGGTGGGAACAGCCCTGCTCGGTGGGTGGCTGGGGAGGAGACAGCATGAGGAGCCCCTCACTTTTTGGAGGAAAAATGCCTGGGAAAGTCATTCTGTGCAAGCAGGGGGGAGCAGCCCTGCCACTTCTCCCCTGTGCAGGACATTTTTCATAATTACAAGGAAGAGCTCAGTCACCACGGCTCAACACAGCTGCAATTAATAGCTGGCCCGTTCCACCTTCCATCAGGGAGACGAAGGGAGGCCAGGGCATCTCCCAGGAAGGCATCCCTGCGCCGGCAGCACCGGGAGCCCTGGGTGGTGCCAGTCCCTCGGGGGGGTCCTACAGGGCTGGGGTGAAGGCATCCAGCTTTTGTGGGGGGCAATGGGAAGAAATCGCGCACGGCTTCATCCCCACGCCCTGGTGGTGGGGGGCAGCTTATCCTCCCACCACCCCATCTTCTGTGCCAATGGCTGCTCATCTTCTGCCCCCCAGCATCAGAGCAAGTCATTTTGGGGTTTCCCACTGGTTTCCCTCCCGGCTGCTTGCCCAGCCCAGTGCTGGTCCCCACAGCACCCCACAACAGGGTGCCTTTGCACTGCAGGAGGGGGCTCGGCAGCTGAACGGAGCCCCCCAGGCAGAGCCTTTGCAATCGCCGGCACAAACAGCGCCATGTCAGAGCCTGGGCTGCTGCCATCGAGCATCTTACAGCGGCAAAAGGGACGGGGGATCTGGCTGATGCGTCCCCAGGCTCCATCGCCGGGCTTGTGTAAGGTCACACCGTCAGCCTCCGGGGCAGGGGACCAGTGTCCCAGCTCTGTGTGACAGCACAGCCCCCTTAAACAACAATCTCTCCACCTTCCCAGCCCCACGCATCGCTCTGAGCTCCTTCCACCACCAGCCCACCCTGCACACTCACCCCTCCGTGGCATTACCCCACGCCGGGGGGTGGGTACCAGAGACCCAGGATGGGGAACCGAGGCATTTTGCCCATTTTCAACCTCCCCTGGCTCAGCTCGCTGCCCTCCATCCCAAACCGATGTGGGTTTTTTGAGACAACCATTTTTGGGCCGCAAACAGCAGAGTCGGTGGATGCAGTGACCTCGTCAGTAGTAGGAGCTGGGTCCAGCTCCTGGAGGCAGGGTGGGCAGAGATCCTGGGATTCCTGCTCCGCTCCACCTCCCTCCCCAGCCCCAGGAAAGCCCTAAACGTGACGGTCGCCCAGCAGCGGGGTGTCCCCGGGACCCCCGGATGCCATCTCCCCCTGCGTGAGCAGGGCTGGCCCTGAGAACGGGCACCGGAGTCGAACGTCCCCAAAACCCCAGCACCCACTCCTTCAGTATTGTCACAGGGGAAAACGGAGAGTAAATATGAATGAATTCAATGTTAACCGCCTGAGATGGGGTGCTGTATATTCACACGGTTAAGTAAAAGAGAGTAAATGGAAATCTTTATCGCTATAGACTGCTGAATATTAATAGTTATTGTTTGAGTCGCTGCAGCGTGGAAAAGTCAATTATAACCTAAGTGTAAAAACGTCCTGAATTATAGATAAACTAGGCAAGGAAAGAGACGAATCTTCACCACACAATACAAAAACCCCGATAAAAGAAGAAATAAATGCGATAAGAACTTTAAAACAGTAACTGTCAGACATGCAGTGAACGATTCTTTATGTTAGTTACTGCCACGTGTGAACCGGAGCCTCCAAAGGGTTAAACGCCTGCACCTTAAACACTTGCTTTATTCCTGCAGCCTCACAGAGCCATGGGCAGTGGAGGAGAACTAACAGGTTTGCATCCTCCCTGACAACGCCTGAATTTTCCCGAGAGCTGAAGCCCCACATCAGGGCTGGGCTTTTCCCACACCCTTTTGAGGACTGAAATGAATGGTCGGGTTTCCTGGCGTTTCCAAAAATTGGGAGCTGGAAACGTGAGGACACGTGCTGTGGCGGTGGTTGCTGGCTCCGAGCGCCCAGGGACACCCTGCCCTTGGTCCCTGCCCGGGAGCAGAGCCTTGTCCCTGGCTCTCACCGAGGCAGGAGCTGCCTTTGGGACACCACGGGCCACTGGCTGCCAGCCTGGGGGGGACACGGGGCCGGTGGTCACACTCGTGACAGTGCTTCTGGCAGCGGGAAATCGGGATACACGGCACCAGCCCATTCCCAAAGACCCCGTGGAGGCCAGGAGGGGGCTGGCTGCACCCCACATCCCATCTCAAGCAGGAAGAAACCCACAAGCCATCGGCGCCAGACCCGCAGCCCGAGAGGAGACGAGCCCCTCTAAGGACCACCATCCATTTATTACCCCAAATGGGGGTTTCTAAGCCACGTTATCTCTGCGCATCATGACTCCCGGGGGGTGCCTGTGATCCCTTGCAACAGGAATGGCAGCAGCCGGCCTCCCAAGGGAGAGGTTTGCCCTGACACCAAAGGTGATGTGCTTCCTCTTCAGCGATTAATCCACCCCGCTCCCACCCCCAGCCAACACCGTGTCGCTATTTTGCAATCCGGATTCTTCCAAGAATCCTCTCCCCAGGTCAGCGTTCCCTGGAGAGCAGCCGTGCCCATCCCAGAGGGAAATCACAGTCCGGAGGCGCCAGGTGCCCGGCTGCACGTCCCACTCGAGAGACTCGAGGCCACTTCTCTCCTTGTCTGAAGCAGGAAGGAGGCGAAGCCTTGGCTGCAGAGGGAGCAAGCCAGAGCTGTGGCTGGTGGCAACAAGGGACATTCCCCTGCTGGCCTGGGCTCTCTGAGAGCCTCCTGCGAACCAGTGGCCACCGAGCCCCCGCTGCCCTCCTGTCATTGTGCTGGGCTCAGAGCTGTCGGCACATACCCAGCCCCACTGCTGAGGCTGCACACCTACCTCCATTAGAAGCCATAATTAAGGTCAAAAACTATTTCTATTATAACCCTGCTTTGCTCAGAGCTTCCTGAAAAAAAAAAAAAAAAAGAAAAAAATCTGCTTTTCGCTCTAATTTTTTCCATGCTCTGAGCCCGGAGGCAAATCGGGAGTTAATGTTTAAATTAAGCCTATTGAGGAGCATCGGGGATGCGAGCACCGGGCTGTCCCGCTCCGGAAACAGCCCGCGTCCCCAACCGGCACCACGTCCCGCCCAGGAGCGGGACTTGGCCAGATCTGAGCGGAGGAAAAAGCTGATTAATATTAAAGCTGATTAATAGGGGGCCATTGTTTAGAGATACCCCACGGAGTATTTATATTAATTCCACCCCAGCCCCGCGCTGTGACCCCGCGTGCGGATATTGGTGCAGCCTGAATATTAAAACCATTTCAAAATAATAATGAAATCTTGGCCACAGCCGAGATCAGAGCGGTGGCCACGGACCGTGTCCCCTGCCCACGTGGAGAGCTGAGGTCCCTGCTTGGACCATCCGCCGCCCAGGGACGACCCAGCTCAGAAACAATCTGGTCTCAAAACAGCCATAAATGGCTCTGGCCCGGCAGATCAGCCGCTGCAGGTCCCGCAGCGCCGGGGGCAGGAGCGGGGCTGTGGGAGAGTTACTGTCATCCTTCGGGGAGATCCTATCGCATCTGCCCTCCGCGGGGACACGGGGCTGTTGCAAGGAGTGCAATTTCCTTCAGGAATCCAAGAAAACACGGGCTCTCCCCATCTGCTGAAATTCCTACCCTTCCTGACGGGCAGGTTAGCAGCCGCCAGCCGGCACCTCCAAACCACCTCTGCTCAGACAAGAATTTGTGACTCATTAAGGCAACAAATATGAACAAGATCGATATCACCCTCCCGAACAAGTCCACGTACTATTGGCCCGGAAAAAAAAAACCCCACCATCTGATCTGAGCTGCGGGAGAGGAGACACCCGCTCTGGAGCAAGACCCTGCAGGTCCCACCAGGCAGAGGAGCGGTGATGAGCTGGTACGAAGGTGGTTTTTGGAGGAGGTCCCTGTTTCCAGGGTAGTTTCTCCTCACGGAGAGGCTGCTGGGGGGCGTCGGGGCCAGGAGCCATGCCAGCATCAATCGCCTCCGTCTGCTGGCCATAGGGGCTGATGGCCACAGGGGCTGCCGCAGCCACCCCGGCAGGGAGAGCAATGCTTTTGTTAGCCCGGCGCACTTGGCAGCCAGGAGGGAAGGCTGGAAAGCAGCGCAGGCACTTAACGAGCCGCGTCCTCCCAGTGTAATTAAAGCGCGACCCAGGAATCAAAGCTGTTCCCTGCCTGCCCACACATCGGGAGAGACGCTGCCCCTCGGCCGCTGCCGAGCCGGGGTCCCAGCCCAGCCGTGGGCTCTCTGCCCTGAAAATGGCCATGGCTGCCGGCAAGCCCCCAGCCCCCGTTTAATTTACAGGTACCCCCATCCCCAGCACTGGGGAGCGGTGGTGGAGGGGGGAGAGGCCACCGGCTGCCAGAGATCAGCAGCCACAAGCTCTCCTCTTCTTCCCTCCAAGATGTGGGACGCCGGGTCGCCTTCAACTGGGAGAAATCCACAATTTTCAGGTTTTCCCGGAATAAGAGTGGAGGGACCCCAGCTGCTTGCACGCCGCCTCATCCCCCCCACGACTGGGCCATGGGGCAAGCACGGGGGATGCAGCTGGTCTTTACCCCCCTCCCTGTGCATCGGCAGCAGCGGCTCCGTGGCTCGAGGGCAGCGAGTTCTCACCCCAAAAAAACCCCAGAAGTTGCGTGGACAAGCATGGGGTGAGAACGGGGGGGATTTAACAGGGAAGATCCCCCCAGCCCAACATCCCAGGCCATCCCAGGGGCATCAGCACAGCATCCCTCCCCCCACCAGGCCAGGATGGCTCCTTGGACCAGCATCTCAGTGGCCACTGTGGGGACCAGACTTGTCGGGACCCTTCTTGTCAGATCAACATCTAATGGGGGGGGGAACCGCCGAGCCAGGGGCAGAGGGGTGAAAGGGCAACGACTGATTCACAAGCCACCCAGTCACCAGAACAAAATTCCCCTTCTAACAAGGCATGGAGCAAACAAATTATCTTTGTTGTTAGGAAATCTGTAAGCACTTATCGTTATAATTACCATCTGTGGCTTTGCCGTTCAGGTAAAGCAGCAGCAGCGGCTCTGATAGGGGCTGGGGCTCAGCCCCGCTGGCTGCTAATCAAAAACAACCCCTTTGCCTCCAGGTTGGAGATGATGTCAAACTTGATTGAGCGTCCACCTTTGATGGCTTTACCTGAGACCTAACAACATCTGCGTCCCGCTCACAGTAGCTCTGAAAGGGGATACGTGTGGAAGAGCGGAGCCGCCTGCCCCCAAAAGGGAGCGGCGAGCCGCCACCCAAACATCACAGCTTCAGGAATCAATAAAACACAAATTTAAAAAAAGGAAAAAAAAAAAGAAAAAAAAAAGTGTAAACAACAGAGACCAAAGCCCAAAGAGCCGGTCAGAAGATTTATATGCAGCTTAGTTCAAATTTCTGTAATCTATTTAAATTAATAGCCACGTCCCATGCTAAATTGCTTCCAGAGGCAAACAACTTCCAGGTTATTTCACTCTTCGCGAGGGAAGCGCAGAAGGGGACCTCGCTGTGGGCTCAGCAACGTGGTGGGACTCCTCCTCTGAGGGCTGAAGCTGGGGTGCCCAAGGAGCCTGGATGCGATGGGGAGCAGAAAAGGTCCCCCTTTGCCACTCCCCACAGAGAAACCCCCCTCCCCTGGGGAGCAGGTCTGGGGGTGCTGTACCCCCTTATTTGCTGTGCTTGGTGGGAGCGGGGCCAGAGCATCCTCCCACGGGCAGACCCCTCGTGCGGCAGCGCAAGGCAGCCCGATCCCTGCCAAGGAGGATGCTCTCCCCATCGTGCCACGCTCTCCATCGCTACCCGGGCTTGCCCAATATTTTCCGTTTGAAGATCTTCCCTCAATTCCTTACAACTGTGCCAGCAGTTAGCCAGAGTTTTCAAAACTAAGAAAAAAAGTCCTCCGGAGCTGGGGACAAAACCCCGGGCTGGGAAGGTTTCAGCCAATGTGCCCAACGGGGCCCTGGAAAATGACGATGGCCGAATTGAGAAATTCCTGCAGCCGCTTCAAGGAGCGGCGTGAATGCCTCCGCCTTTGTGGCGGAGAGAGCTGAATTTCCCCCGGGGGGCCGCAGCAATTTTCCCAGTGATAATTCTTCTAAGTTGTGCAATATTTTAAGCTTCTGAAAAGGCCGGGTCGCCCGTGCCGAGTGAGGAGCTCGCCTTCACCGGCTGGCGGCACTGAGGATTTATCCGAGCCCCAAAGAGGGGGTTCTGGGGGGAAGTCGTGCTCTCCCTGCGCTTGCACCTTGCAGTGGCTGAGGGGGCTCGCATCACCTGGCACAACCGCCCCTGCATCCCAGGCAGGGGGCGAAGGGAGAGAAAAATCCCACAGGAGCAAAGCGAAGAAGGTGGAGAGGGTGAAGGTTCAGCAGGGGGTACCACAGAAGTTCTCGGGATGGATCACGGGACCCTCAGCCTCCTGTGGTGAGAAGGTATTTGTCAAACACCACCCCCTTGTCGGTGCTGGAAAAGAAATATTTAACTCCCCGTGGGTGAAGCGCCCGGTACAACTCTCACAAAAGGGAGCAGCATCGGAATTCCGAGTCGGGAAACTGCACCCAGCCTTCGCCCCGCGCCCGGGAGCCCTCGGGAGGGAAGGTGCTCACAAAAGACAGGCTTCAGAGAGGCAGAAGTCCGCTCCTCCCTCTCCCCATCACACACTCGGCATCTGCAGGCAGAGCCCCACCTGCACAGGGTCTGATGTTAACTCCTCCTCTCCACCACATCCCACCGCTGGCAGGAACCAAGCCCTGGGAACCAGAGCCCCGAAAGCAGGAAAATCTGCTGGAAACCATTACACAACCCAGCGCTGTTGCGACACGTCGGAGGGATAATAAACAAGGTGCTCGACATACCAGCAATACCACGGCTCTGCCCAGCGCCACCACCACCCACTCGCAGGAGACTTGTCCTGTCTGTCCCCAGACCTCTCCTGAGCCAGGCTGAGATCCTTGTCCTGCTGCTATCCCAGCCCCCAGGGACCACCATCCTGGAGGGAGGTAACGGCCCTGGGAAAATGGTGTGGTGTGGATTTATTGCGGCACAACCTGCTCATCTGGGTGAGACGCCTGCCGAGGTCCCACCAACATCATCTCTGCCTGCAAGGGCAGTCACCACTCTCATTGAGAATGGCAGAAGACCCTTCCCTGCCCTTCACTGCCTTCAGGGACAGTGGGGCCACCACAGCACTCACAGCATCCTCCCTCCTCACAGCCTGGGAGCCACCACCACCAGTCCCAACCAGCTTCTTACCGAGGACCCAGAGGTTGCCCCCTCCCGGCCTGGCTGCTCTAAATAAACCTTGTCCCGCAGATTATCATCCGAGAGGAATGTTTTAACCCCAAACTATGATTATTTATCCTTTCGGGGGGCAGGCAGCTGCAGGAGGCACTTCACACCCAGTCACAGCCCTGTGAGTTATGGCCGGGGGGATCTCAGTGGCATCAAAAGCTGTTGTTGCTCTTTGCTGTGGTGCTACCTGGAGATCTGCAGAGAAACCCCCAGTTTCCCATGCTCCCCCCCTGCCTTTTAACAAGCCCTTCACCAGGCAACAGCTTCTCCTCCTGCTTCTCACCAGCATCCCCTGGAAGGAGGCCTCTGGTCCCAGCCATTCCCCAACTTTGGCAGCTGTCAGTGTGGTGCTAATTGGGGCTGCCCCCTGGGAAGGATCAGCTCCCCATGCTGCCCCCCCCATCTCGGAGCCCAGCATCTTCTCAGTCCCCATTTGGGCACCAGCATCCCCTGGGGATGGGGATGCTGCAAATGCCCCAGATGGAATGTGCCTCCTAGGGTGGTGGCCACTGGCCGGAGGAGGAAA
The DNA here is from genome assembly GCA_013399435.1 of Arenaria interpres. Classification (NCBI taxonomy): domain Eukaryota; kingdom Metazoa; phylum Chordata; class Aves; order Charadriiformes; family Scolopacidae; genus Arenaria; species Arenaria interpres. The sequence goes on along the minus strand of VXAK01021540.1, from coordinate 67,695 downwards.
GCAGCCCCTGGTCACCTCAAAGGTGAAGCAGGGTGAGGAGATGCTTGAGGACCCCGTCCCATCACTGTCACCCATCTGCTGGGGGAAAGGAGGTCTTGGGGACAGATCGATGGACAGAGAGCGTGGTCTGGTGGCCCCCCACAGCATCACGCTCCCTCTCCCACCGCCCCAGACACCAGCAAGCTCATTCCTGGAAATATTTGTAAAATGTAGGCAATTCTCTTAATAACTCCCACATGACACGATTTAAAAAAAACCAAAACAACCAAAACCAAAATCCAAAACACAGCACAACCCACAAACAACAGAGCGTCGACGTTTCCCTCAAACGAGCATCCCGCTGACACCGAGCGGAAGGAGGAAGGTGGATTTACAGCAGAGGCACGAGGTGAAGCACCAAACCCCCGGGTTTTGACCCCAGCTCTGCTGCAGACTCACCCGCGCTGGGGGAGACCTCTGTGCCCACCCCCCCACTGCCTCCACTTCCCCAGCCACAGCAGGAGGAGGAGAGAGGCTGGGAAACGTGTACGAGCCCACCGGGATGCAGGGGAGAGAGATGCGAGGAAAGAGCATATTATTGCTGAAATGACCAGGGATGTCTGCATGCACAAGAGAAAGCCCCACTGACAGCAAGGGGTCCGGGAGAGACCCTTCATGGTCTGGTGCCCCACAAGAGGATGGTGGAGACTGCAGAAAACCATCTCGAGGGACAATTCCTAGCGCCTGAGCTCGGGAACCAGTGAGAGAGCTTGGGTCTTTTTAGTCTGGAGAAGAGAAGGCTGAGGGGGGATCTGATCAACGCCTATAAATACTTCAAGGGTGGGTGTAAGAGGACGGGGCCAGTCTTTTTTCAGTGGTACCCAGCGACAGGACAAGAGGGAACGGGCACAAACTTGAACATAAGTTCTACCTAAACATGAAGAGGAACTTCTTTCCTGTGAGGGTGGCAGAGCCCTGCCAGAGGCTGCCCAGAGAGGTGGTGGAGTCTCCTTCTCTGGAGACTTTCAAAACCCACCTGGACACGTTCCTGTGCACCCTGCGCTGGGTGGACCTGCTCTGGCAGGGGGTTGAACTGGATGATCTCCAGAGGTCCCTTCCAACCCTGTGTGATTCTGTGTGAGAGCTGCTGTTTCAGTTTCCTTCACCACCCTGGGGAAACCCGTCAAGGAGCAGGGTCCTGTCTCTGGAGTCCCACAGCAGCCCCAGGAGGGTCACCTCCGTCTGGCGCAGGCAACATGTCACTCCTCCCCACCCTGGGGGACCGCAGGAGGGAGGCACAGGGGGAGGAAGATGCTCGGCCAAGGTCACCCCAAGGATCTCATTCCCTTCCTGCACCACCAATAAAGTTCCATCCCCAAATAAGCCCCTTCAGGGAGCAACCAGAGGGCGGCTGGTAGGGTATCCCCGTGCCAGGGAGCGTCTCTGGGCACCGCTCAGCCCCCCCATGCCAGGTGCCAAAATCCCACAGTGTAAACATCACTGTTCCCTTCCCCCCCCTGAGGCTTTTCACACCCTGTGGCTCCTTCCACATTATCGCTCCGGCAGGAGCTGCTTCCCCCCCCC
>VXAK01021540.1:43494-66063 GCA_013399435.1 Arenaria interpres | reverse complement strand
GATGGAGGGAGATGAGATGGACCCACATCTCCCACCCCACTGCCTCCCCAGCTTCTGTGGGGTTACAACCCACAGCCCAGCCCAGGGAGCACTTACTGTGGGCAACGCAGGTGTCTGCTGGGCTCCCACTGCCCTAGGTTTGCAGGGCTGACAGGTCACATCGGGGAACGCTCCTATCTTAATATCTCCAGGATTTTGGTACTGTAAAAAGCCAGCACATCTGATGTGGAGTCATTAATATGTAATAAATGCACCCCCCCCGCCCCCCGCGGTGCTTTGACAGCTGCAGTTTTTTTCCAAGGAGAACAACTCTCCTGAGCAGATCTTAAACCCAAACAAGCTTTTTCCTGGCAGCTGCCAGAAACCGGGATTTCAGGAGGTTTTGCTGGCTCGGGGGTGCCTTTGCCATGGAGCCATCCGTCTTCAAACCTCTACAAAGGCAGGGGCAAGTCCTGCAGAGCTCAGGGGGGTGAGCTGGGTTGGGGGGTCACCCCACAGCCCCCCATGTGGACCAGTGCAAAAAGGGCTCCTGCGGCCCTCACCCAAACGTGTGGCATCACCCCCTGGCGCAGGGGTCCAGTGGGATTGCTCTGGGGATGATGCCACTGCAGGGTTGGAGTTTTGTTGGATTTTTCTTCCTTGTTTTGCCCCCTTTTTTTTTTTTTTTTAATTCCAGGGCCCCGGTTCCAGTCCAGGGGCTGACACTGGGTCCCAGCGCAGACGTGGGGCAGCATCAGCTCACACCTGTGCGGCCAAACCCCACTCCATCCAGCACACACCGCCCACCTGCGAGCTACGCCTCTGTTTGCCTAACCTCGGGGCTTTTTTTGGCCAGAAACCAGGCTTTTTGGAGGATTTCTCAGGCTTTCAAAGCCCGTGGTGGTGCCGGGGCCGTGAGTACGCGTGCTCTAACTGCACAACGTGAGGGGCAGGGGGACGGGGCGGGAAGATGGGTCCCTCCGAGCTGCAAAAGCAGACTTTTTGGGATCACGTCTCGCTTTCCACCCACCCCCCAGAGATGTTTTCTTTCAAACACCATAAAAAGGTATTGGATATTCTCTCGAAGATGCCCAGGAGAGCGAGCAGAAGGAAAGGCAGCCTGCACCGTGGCTCTGCGGATAACTGATTGCTTTGCTCATTTTGGTCTGACCCAGAACAAATATGTTTCATTTTTCCAATGAGCTGGTAAAAAAATACAGTCCCCTTATTTCTAGTTTACTTAGAGCTTGGGGTTTCTTTTTTTTCTTTTATTCCCTTTTTAATGCAGGGCAATTTCAGAACAAAAAGCTAAAATAGCGACTTGAAAAATCACTTTTTAGGGTTTTCTTATTCTTGTCAATACAATTTGCCCCGCTCAGCCTGATTTCACAAACCATTTCAGTCACCTTGAAACACCCTTTTTCTTTTTCCCCGGCCCTTGCACTGCTTTGCTGTGGTCCCCAGCCGGGCTGTGACAGCATCCCAGCCCCAGCACATCCCATGCAGGATGCGGCCGGCAGCGCAGGGATCCCCTCCGTGCCGGGAACGCCGCGGCTGCCGGGCTCCGCGCCGTTTCCCCGAGCAAAAGAGGCTTCAGACTAAAAGCCGAGAAAGCCGTTTGCCAAAATATTTGACAACACGAAAGCGCTGCCTGGCCAGGGGCCAGGAGCCCTGTTTCAAAAGCGAGATGGGGCTCGCTGCAGCCCCTGCAGCCGTTCCCACACAGCCGGGGAGGGTGACGGCAGCGCCCGGGGATGGGGATGTGGCAGAGGGCCCCTCGCGGAGGATGCGGGGCTCCCCAGAGCCGTGGGAGGCAGGATGAACCTCTCCTGCCCAGACAAGGGGGTCAGAGTGCTGTGGGCACCCCGGGAACCCTCCAGCAGGGCACCAAGAGCTTGCCTGAGATGGGCACAACTCCGGGGCCACCTGCCCTCCTCCAGTGCAGGTCCTGGGTGCAAATCTGTGTCCACACGGGCACTGCCAGGTCCTGCCAGCTCCAGCACAGCCCGCAGCTGAGACCCCAGGCCAGGAAAACCAGCCCTCACTGGACCCCAACATTCATGGGGGGCTCAGGAGGATTGAGCCTGGCCATCAAATGGCCATTAGACTGCACAGTTCACTGGTGCCCATTTGGGAGCTGGGCACCATGTGCCCTCTTCATCACTACTTTCATGGGACACCCACCTGCCGGCACCCATGGCTTGGGCAAGGAGCCGGTTGGCATTTGGGTGCCATCCCGCAGCAGCCAGCATCCCATGCAGGAGGAATGTATGCAGGGAGGGATGCGGTACCCGTTTCCCGCAGGGAGGGATGGAGCCCCCCCAGCACCATCCCTTCCCTTGCTCCCAGAGCCGTGAGCCGCTCCGTCCCCAGGAACTGCTGCAGCACAAATGTCACTCTGTGCTTTGGGAACAGGTCTGGGGGTGGCCACACCAGGGCAAGCTGGAGCTGAGCTGTGCAAAGGGCCAAGACAGCCAGTGAGCTGAAAAACACTTATTTTACAAGCAAAATAGCCCACTCTTTCCTGCAGCTTGTGCCCATTGGCATCCAAATTGCTGTGGTAGGGGCAACATGAGGAGCAGAGTGCGGCGAGGCATGAAAACCCCCACATGTGGCTGAGAAAAGGTAGAAGTGGCTGAAAGCCTCCGCGGCAGCAAGGCAGGCGGAAGGCCAGGACACAGCCACGCCACTGCTTTCCTCTGTAAGTCGGTCGGGATTTAACGCCGGGTAAATCTGTCGCAGGGACCTCATCTTTCTCCCTGCACCGTAAAGTGCTGAGCACACATCAGGGTGCTGTAAAGCTTAACTCATAATAAAAAATGAGGTCTGCCAGGATGGAAGAGTAATGCGTGACCCTCGGCACAGGGAGAGGTGCGATGCAGGTAAGGAGATCTGAGGGGCGTCCCCGCGTTTCTCCTTTGGGTGCTGGGGACCCCTTTGGGTGCTCACCCGCCTCTGGCCAGGCTGTTGCCCCTCCATGAGTGGAGAGATGTCCCTCTCCCAGAATGGAGAGAGGTAGCCATCACCCCCCTGCCCCCCAACCTCTGCTCTCGGGGTGCTGGATATTCATTCGTCTGTAAAACCCAATGATCCAGGCTCCCTTTGCATCCCTTCGCCTTTTGAGCCAGGAAGAGAACAAGGAAATTAAAGAGCAAAGCACTGCAGTAAATACAAGCAGAGGAGCAGCGAGCAGCATCCCCGGCAGCAGTAACACATGTCCGAGAGCTCCAAATCCCGGCGCAGAGCGACAGCGCTTCTGGAAAGAGGCAGCAGAAAAGAGGAAAGTCTCTTTTCTGAAATCCCCCAAGCATGAATCCCAGATTTGAGCTATGAAGTAGAGCATTAACATGGAAAAAAAAAAAAACCAAAAAAAAAAGCCCCAACCCTTTGCCAGTATGCTGATGTTCATGAAAAGAATAAATATCTGGAAGGAGAGTGGCTGTTATTGCTGGAATAACACAATCACAAAGGAACACACCGCAAACAATTACACTGGAACTAAGAGGGATGGACGCTCGCTCTGTACCCAATTAGGCACAGCTATGAGTCAGGGAAACACACATTTTTCTAGAAACATTGTGCTTCTCCCTTGCACAGAAACCGCCTCCTGGATGGCAGGAAAAAATTTAACAAAAAAAAAAAAAGAAAGAAAAGAAAAAAGGGAGCAGAAATCTGCAGTATCGTAACAGAAATCACAGATCAATGCGTTTGCCCTGGGAAACGAACAGATACAAATCAGGACTTGGCAGCAAGAGGAGTCTCCCAAACAAAGCAGAAACAGCTCGGAAGGGAAGGAACGAAGCCGAGAGGGAGAAGGGGAGAGGGAGCGGGCTCTGGAGCAGACACCATCAATCTGCCGGCGTGGAGCAGGAGCCGGCAGCCGTACCTGCCTCCCGACCGGCGAAGGCTGCTCCAGGAGAGAGGGAGGACAAACAGCCCTGAGAAAATACAGATGATTTGCTTCCAAGGGCTTTTTCTTGCCAAAATTTACAGGCCTGCAGCTCTCGGTTAATAGATGGAGCTCCCCTTAGAGCTCCTAATGGAAGAGGCTGAAATGAAAACCACCCGCTCCCCGAGGTGGAGGGGGGGGTCAGCTCCAACAGCCCGCGCCAATGTGTTCTGCATCATCTCTGCCGGGACAGACCCCCGGACACCTCATCACACGCCCCGAGATAACGAGCTATGTGGAAGTGGGAATGCGGATTTTTAAATTAAAAAAGAAGAAGAAACCCCCTCGCACAAAGGGATCATCCCCGGACGAGCGCGTAGGAAATCCCAGCCCCCCCGGCGTGGCCCAGGCGTGGGGGGCCATTGCCTCTTCCCCCCGGACACCCCCTGCCCGCCCCGCTGGCGAATCCCACGGGATTCCTCTGCCGCCTCCGCCCGCGGGGTGGAGAAGATAAATCCATTAAATCCGTGCAGTTGGGGCTGTGCAGGGGCTGCCTCTCCTTCCAGCTCAGCTCCCCGGCAAAGTGCCTTCACCGGCTGCGTTAAAAAAAGGAGGGGGGAAGAAAGGAAACAAACAAAAAAATCTATTGGCACGGGGAGCTGCTCGCATTTCCCTTCGGTTCCAGCCAAAATGAGGTGGGGAGGGGACATCACGGATTCCACAGGGCACCTTCCCCGGGTGATGCAGGGGGACTCGGGGTGGCAGCCAGTGCTTGCCGCAGCTTGGCACGTGGTAGCCCTCCGGAGGAGGGACCCCCAGCTGGTGCGTGGCCAGTGGCTACCCCAAAGATGCTGTAATCAGTAATCCTTCCCGGACAGAGACGCGCTAGCAGGGCTGCCGGGCAGCAAACCATGGGCTGGTACAAAGAGGGACCCCAAGACTGTTAAACACAAGAGGCAGCAAACTCCCCCCATCGATATTCCGGACACAGGGCCGAGCCCCGGCCATAAATCACTCCCCACCACGCAGGGAACGCAACCTCTGCGGAGCCGTCCAGGTGTCGCGCAGCTCGGTGGGCAGCCTTAAACACAAACCATTTAATTACCGGGGTGACACCTCTCCTGGCACCAGGCTGGAGATGCAACGGGGACCAGGAGAGGGCGACCCCCCCCCTCCATCACGCTCAGCTCCAGGTGGCCATAAAAGTGAATTTATCAGCCCTGCCAGAGGCGGGTGAACGGGCTCCCACTGAATGGGGAATTCACCGGTAAAGGCCGGGTGTGACCCCCGAGAGACACCGTCCCCCAGGACCCGAGGGCTCCTCGAGCAGCAGAAAGGCGCACGCAGCCCTACGTACAGCACAGCGCGTGCATATTTAATGTATTTGCTTGGCAGATGGAATAACTTTGTTAACAGACTATTTAAATTCCTGAGGGGGTACCTGTAACTATTAGAAATTGATTTTATGAGCCTGTTATACAAACATTACTCTTCAAGGTCTAAAGCATATTGAAATTCTTCCTGTTCTTTCTCAAACAGATGGTGCTAGGAATTCTTCTGAACCTCCTCGTATCCATAAATACTACCCGCCAATCCCTCTTGCAAGACAGAAACCATCCTAATTAGAACGGTGAGCCCTGGCCATCTTTTCCTCATCACACAGTTACTATAAAAACGCTCCAGAACAGGAGGATTTTGGCAAACCCCTCCCCAGGCGTGCGACTGGGAGCGTTCCTCGGTGTTTGCCGTGATTAGAGGGAATAAAAGTGGCTTTAGAGCCCTGGAAACGGGGGAGAGGGAGGGCTTGGGGTGGCAGCAGGAGCATCCCGGGCTGTGCGTAGCAGAGCTGGGAAGGGGGTGTGATGCCAGCAGGATCCTACCTCTAACCCCAGGTCCGGCAACACACCTGGGTCTTCAGAGCACACCAAACTGCTGAGAAATTAGTGTGAAGGGGAGCAGGGGAAATCAAAATAATCCCCAACAGCTGATTAAATGGTTTGAGGGATCAATTTCTAAGGAAAAAATTAAAAAAAAAACAAACAAAAATAAAAAAAAAGCTCAATCTGTTAAGCTCGACCAGGCATCAAGCAGGAGCCAGGAGGAGTCTGGTGGGCACCCAGGGTGTCTGCAGACCCCCAGGAGCTGCCCCACGGGGCGTTACAAAGAGGGGCAGGTTATCAGTGTAAATACAACTCCCGGCTCCTCTGGGTACCACCCGCCCCCATCCCTGGCTGCCGCGCTGGGGCTTCAACCAGAAATGAGATTTTGCTCCTTGAGAGATCGTTCGGGGCCGGCAACAGATTCATTTAATCAAGCAGCCAGATTTGTTGCAGGATGAAATTAATTTTGTTCTGGGTGGAAGTGGAGGTAGTTGAGGGAGGCGAGGGCTCCTATTCAGGGGAGAGAAACAATACGCGGTGCGATAAGGTGTCCAGCCTTGCAGCCTGAATAGCAAACCCTGCAGCTCAGATACACCACCCGATATATATATATTTTTTTTTTAAACTATACTGCCATTCATGAGCAACCCTGAGCTCAAACACACTCATAAAGAGCATTCACTGAATGGAAAAAAATCATTAAAAATTGTGGTCTCTTCCTGGACAACTCAGTAACAGAAAGTGCCAGCTACATTTGTTGAATAAATTGCTTGCAGGGAACAGTTTTTACTAGCTCTAAATGGGATGAAATTAAGCATAGGGGAATGAATGCCAAGTACCACAAAAATTATTCCTGGGTGTGAGAGGTAGGAGGCGGGGAGATCCCCTCTGGGCAGACCTCATCCAAAAGCCGTGCCTGGACCCCCTGGTACCCAGCAGATTTGGGGCTGCTTGGTCTCAGTTTGGCACTTCCAGGTCTCGGCAGCAGAGGGCAGGGACTGGCCACAGAGCCAGGGATGGGGGCCACCAGGATGGACGAGTGGGCAAGAGAATTTGGGGGCCCTACTAGGTGACCCTCGGCAGCCCAGCTACCTCCCCACCAGTCCCAGCCCCCCAGGGACCTTTTACAAGGGCATGGAGCAATAGGACGAGGGGTGATGGCTTCAAACTGGAAGAGGGTAGATTTAGATGAGATATTAGGAAGGACATTTTCACTCTGAGGGTGGTGAGAGCCCGGCCCAGGTTGCCCAGAGAAGCTGTGGCTGCCCCATCCCTGGAGGGGTTCAAGGCCAGGTTGGATGGGGCTTGGAGCAACCTGGTCTGGTGGGAGGTGTCCCTGCCCAGGGCACGGGGGTGGGACTTGGTGGTTTTTAAGGTCCTTCCAACCCCAACCATTCTATGGTTCTATGATCCTCAGCCTCCCATCCCGATCCTGCCCCGAGCCCGAGGATCGCCCAGGGAAGCACCAAGGCACTGAGAGCAGGAGCAGTCCTGACACCGGCAATGGATGAAGCTTCCCAACCAGTCCTTTTCTAGGACTTCAGGGAAGAGAAGAGGTTCTCATTAAAGAAAAGAAAAAGCAGAAATCCCCAACTGATTTGCTTATTCTATCCACTGTCTTTTTTGCCCAGCTCCAAGGAGGAGCTATGGCAGCCTGAGGGCTGGTGGCCAGTAAATGGACATTATAGGGACATTTTGCAAACACCACAGAGGAGGCAGCAGTCTTTTCCCCTCTAATAGCCATTAAGGCACAGAGCAGCCCAGGGCAGGATGGCACAGCCCCAGGCACAGCAGAAGCCCCTTGGCTCTCCAGCTTGTCCCTGCGCTGTTTGCAGCCAGACCCCAGCCCCATCAGCACCTCCAGGACAGGAACATGCCCCATGAGATACCCGCAGGGATTCCCGGAGCTTTGCTCCCCCAGGTCAAACTGAATGGACAAACATGTCATGCCACGGAGCAGAGGGGTGACAAACCCTTGCCAGGGAGACCCAAGGTGATACAGAGGTCCAGGGGTGCCCCTGTGAGGGAGGGACCAGGCAAACCAGCCCTGACTTCTCCAGATCTGGAACGAGGGGATCACAGTCCCACCCTTGCCAGTTTGCGAGCACAGGGACTGGGAGTCCCTTGGGATGTGGGGGAAGGAGGGTGGATGCGGTTGAGGGTCAGAGGACCATGGGGAGACAGCTCAGCCTGAACCGTTTGGGGCTTTCCGACCAGACTCAGGTCCTGGCTTTCCCTTGGGACCATGGAGTGCCTTGGGGGTGTCCAGGTGCATGGTCACCCACACAGCCCCACTAGCCAAAGTGAAGAGCTGGGCAGCAGGAGAGCTCCAAAGAACATCCATGACCTAAGGACTTCAGTGGTATCACATCCAAGAATCACCTGCCCTTCTCAAACCAATCCACCAGCAGCCCTGTGCCTCCCTGCTGCCACAGCCAGATAAAAGTCGGGCTGAAATTCCTCATCTCGCTGCCTGCCCCCCAGATTGTGCTCCTTCCTCGGATGGCACAAGACCCTGCACAGCAGGAGATTCCTACCTGCGGCCACCTCTGGATGCCTCTGAGCCAAGACCACCCCACGGCTGGGGGATGCCGATGGGAGGTGCTGGGTAAAACCGCGGTAAGAGAAAAAGCTCTGGATCTCAAAAAAACTTCCCAGGAACTGGGAGCAGTAGCTGGGAACACACAATGCAGGAGGTCACGGAGCCGAGAAGAACACCCAGGAGCTTCCTCAAGTGCCGAGCGCTTCCATCACGCCGCTACGGCAATTACAGAACCAGCCGAACGCTTAAAGAGGCTGGAGGGTTTGATTTAAATAAATAATAATAATTTAGCTTCCAAATTGCTCCCACATTGAGGTGCTTCAGGCTTTGTGCAATGCAATAAAAGCCATCTCTAAAAAAACCCCATAACAACGAAAAGCATACTAAAATGTTATCAGAAAAACACTGCTCATTAAAATTAACAATTAAAACAAATTAGAAAGGCTCTACTGACATGGAGGGGGAGGAAGAGCATCCAAACGAGGAAAAATGCCTGGTAATTTTTAGTCACTGATAAGTAAAATAATGGTCTTATTTAGTACTAATTACCTAGAATTATTTAATTTTACTTCAAATTATTTAATTTTTGGTTTAAGTTACCTAGTAATTTTTAATTACGGATTCATAATGCAATGACGAATGACTCTTATTTACCTCTGTCTGCACAGAAGCGTGCAAGAAATCAATAGGCATTTCTGGCAAATTATTAAGGGACTCGATGAAGCGATAGGAAGGCTTTTCCTGTTAGCGGGAATTGCCGAGGGCAAGCACGGGATGGAGGAGGAGAAGCCAGAGCATCTCTCCTGCGGGGTGGGGAGGGGGACCCAGAGCCCCGGCTTTTGGGAAGCGCTGGGGTGGGAGCCGGGAAAAGGCACTCCCACCCCCCGGCCGGGCTCAGGAGAGTGGCGCTCGGTCCGTTTTTAGCAGAGCTCAGGCTCCAGCGCAGACTCTTGGCTGCCTCATTGATTTTTCCTCCTAATGGAAACAACCTGCAGGACTGAAAATATTTGCAAACTGCTCAGGTCAAAAGAGGGAGCAGCAATAACAACGGGGGCGGAGGGGAGGCTCTTCCAGGGCAGGATCGTGCTGTGCCCCTTTCCCAGCATCTCCAGGATGTTTTCTTTTCCCTGGGCACGCTGCCTATCCTTTTTTTTTTAAAAAAAAAAGAAATCCTCAAGCAACAGCATTCCCTGGGTATTTGCCCCACGTGGGCCAACCTTGTTAGAGAGATGAGGGCGGAAAGGGTCAGGAGAAGAGGAGCCAGCTCTGTCATTAACCTGTGCATTTCCTCTAAATGGCCAAAAAAATCAGCTCTCTTCACCTGCTAGAAGATCCCGTGCCACGTGTCGGAGCCAGGGCCGCTCAGGCGACGCGGCGAGGCAGGACCGGGGCTCCAAACAACCTTGATAAATTGGAGCCGGAGCCAGGAAAAACAGGAGGGTGTTCACCAAGACAAGTGCAAGGTTCAAGCGAGCAAACGCGGGGCTGGGGAGGAGAAGGCTGGATAAATGCAGGGAGAAGCCGGGGAGGGAGCTGCTCTGCGGAACAGAGCTGGGGGATGTAATGGATCGCAGGCTGAAGGCGAGGCAGGAGTGGTGTACTGCGGCAAAAAAAAATAATAAAAGATTAAAAAAGGAGCATTGTCGGGAGATATAAAAAGAGCATCTCGCCTCCAGCGCCCTCCCCAGCCTGTGAATGTGCCCCGCTTTGGGAGCTGCCATGAAAGAGAGGTAGGAAGAGCCATCCCCCTCGCCACCCCCCCATCCCCTCTGTGCCCACCTCGTCCTGCCCAGCTCGGCTGCTGGAGTGCTTTCAGCGGTCACTCTTGTTCTTCTCTCTCTTTTTTTTTATTAAATGAAAGAAATAGCTGTGAAACACATGATAAAAATCTATAGCTCTCCCTGCCGGTTTGCGGATAGAGTCCCACGGCTGTTCACATTGGAAACTCAATTCCAATCAGTGTATTGGCAGGAAAGGATTAGGGCCGGCGCCAAAAGTCTTTCATCCCGGCCAGCGCTTTCCCGAGCCTCCGCCTGCTCCTCCGGCCACTCCGGTACCTGCCCAGGGCCCGTCCCGGGGCTCAGCTCCTGCCAGCACCCCACGATGTGCCCCGTGAGGGGTACGGGCACATTCCTCGGCGATGCCTGCACATGCCCGGGCTGTGCCAGGACCTCCTTCCCGGCACCCTCCTTCCCGTCATTACAGCGCTCCCGTGCTCAGCTGCCTTGGGGGGGGGGTGCCGCAAGCCCCGGGGTGGCAGCTCTGTTCCTCTGCGGCACGAGCCATGGAGCCTGGCCAGGAAAACCTTCAGCGCTGCCCCCCCAGGCAGTTTCCCCCACCTTTCCCCACCTTCTGCACAAAGCGGTCCCTGTACCAACACCCACACAGACCATCTAACACACGGGATGTCGCGCGGTGGGGGTCTCCGGGACCCCCTTCCCGCAGCTCTGGGGCACTGCCCCACGGAGTCTCGCCTCCTTCCCAAGCTGCTCAAGGCGCCGCGGCACACAGCTCGGTGTTTGGCAGCGGCCAGGGCACCCGTCTGCCCTTGGGCGAGTGTCGGCGGGGCCAGGGAGCGGGGTGCCGGGGTAAGCCACTGCGGCGGCGCGTGTCTCACAGGGCTGGGGGGGCCTCGGCACAGAGCAGATATTGGAAATAGAGTCAGGAGTGGAGGATTTCAAGCCATCGGGCTTTTTAGGAGCCTGGAGATAAAGCTGAATAAAAATGAGTAAGGTAGAGGCATTACCCACAGGGTCTTATCTGATCTGGCATCCAAACCTGCCATTGCCTCCACTTCCCTATCTCCAGGAGTTTTTTTTTAAACGCACACAGCTACAAATCACCCCCTTCCAGTTTGAGTGTCAAATTAAATCAAGACAAACGTTCCCCTGTTCCACATTTCCTTTGGTCCTTGGCTAAGCCCTGCAGCCCTTTCCCAAACCTCCACCTCCCACAACCTGGCACAACCCCAAGCCTTTGCCTGGGGAGTCATCTTCAGCCGGAGCTTCCCATCCCTCTGGCACGCAGAGCCGCTCCGCCGCCGGCCCCCCGCTCTGGCCAGAGAGCTGCTGAGGACTTCTTGTGAGAGGAGGGTCGCTGTCAACCTGCCCCAGACCCCGGCTTTAAGCCCATTACCGGAAAACCTCAGGCAAAAGGGGAAGCTTGTCTTGGCACCCAGCTCATCCCCGCGCCAGGGGTGGACACCAGAGCTTGACCAGGACAGAGGGCTAAATCCAGAGACAGAAAGCTAAAAGCTGATAAGAAACTCATTTTTACACCCACACGTGATTAATGTGTGGAACTCATTGCCATAAGATACACCGAGGAGGAGAGTTTTGTAAGATTTTAAAGAAGATCTGACATTTATGCGGCTAATAAAAGTTTCTGTAGCTCCATGAGTCAAGGTAGATAAAAGGAAGATGCCTGGAGGGGAGATAAGGCCATGTGCTCCGGAGCATAAGCTAATGACTAATAGCAAAAGACAAAGAAGAAAGCACCCCTGGGAGGCTGGGTTTTTCCTGTGTACCAGGTGTTTGCTTGTACCTTCTCTGAAGGTCCTGGCACATGTTCCTGCAAGATCGGAGAGGCGACAAGCTGCATCCCAGGCTCGCCCCAGGACAACAACTCCCCTGCTCCTCCATTCCTACGTTTTGTTTTGGTTTTAAATTAGACCCAGATCTCCTAAAGCCCTAAGAAGCCTCTGTCATTAATCCTCCTGACACACAACCTGGCCGCATGCACTGGAAACCATTGCTCAGGGGCTGGCGGGGCTCCAGGCAGAGGGGACCCAGTGCTGACTCACGGGGGCCCCGGGGATGCTGGCACCATGGGCAGGCATCCAGGATGCCAGCTGAGCCCTGCCCACTCCGGACATCAGCAGCACGTGGCACAGAAAAGGAGCACGGTGGTGGGAGGACGTGGGTGATGCTGATGGGACTGGGCGGGGGACATCACTCCCCTTGTCTCCACAGAGGGGATGGCAGACCCACGTGAGCTCAGGTACCTTCATTTTGTTGGTCGCTGGAAAGACTGAGGCCAACACACCATGGCTAAGGAGGCACAACGGTGACACACGAGCCTCTTCTCCACACCAGAGATTGGAAAGATGCCACAAACCCTGGGCCAGAGCCCACCATAGTCACAACGGCGCAAATACTCTTGTACGGGGTACAGCAACACTGGGGCTTCCTCTGCACTCGCAGCCACGGGCTCCCACAGCCCATCACCGTGCCCTTCTACCACGCAGCAGCACTGCCACACATCTGCATCCCACCTCTGCCCACCGCCTTCTCCTTTACAGCCCCTCGCATCTGTGTGTAGACATCTGGAGCAGCGGTTGGCCAGCGTGTGCTCCATGCTTTGGTCCAACACCTTTGCAGAGCTCATCCCAATCCTCCCCCAGTTTGTTTGCGGGCTCTGTCCTGCCTCCCAGCATATAGAGGTCTCCCTGTGCAGCCACCGACCTCCAGGACATGGATGTTCAGGTCTCAGAACCCCTTCTCCTCCCACCCTCTGTCCAACCACCACCCCAACGCACAGCTCCAGGGCCATTAATGATGCCCAGGGGTCTTACCTTGAGGTTTGGGTGTCCAGATGTTCCTCCTCCAGACCACTGCTGGCAGGCAGAAGCGGAGTCCATCTCCAGGGCCAGCCCGTTGCTGGTTGCCTGGCCCAGCTCTGTGGGAGCCACAGCTGCTCTGCCCACATGGTGCCCAGGTGCTGCTGGCCATGGGGAAGGTCCCTTGGCTGCAAGGTGGACATGGAGATCAGAGCACTGGAGGCTGCTGGTTTCTTGCATTCTGGCTTGTAAGTGTCCCCCCCCTCCAGGCTTATTGCTCTCTAAAAGCACCAAAGTCGCTGTGTTTGTCCAAGCTGAGTTATAAAGACCTACAGGGCCTTTCCATTTCCACCCCAGAACACTCATCGCTGAGCCTCCCGCTGGGCAGACCTCCCCCCAGCTCCACTCATCACTCCCACATCTCCTCAGAATCACCTGCGGAGGGGCTGAGCTTCGGCCCCACACAGACCCTTACACATCCCACCCCGTCCTGCGCCTGGTCCTGCCCCACGGCAAAGCTGCCGGAGCCTGGGCTGGCCCCACGGCTCCCTCCTGTCCCTCTTCACATCCCTCCGAACCCCCTGCTGCCAAGCCTCTGCTCAGACCCACCACCTTCCTCTCCCTCATTTCAAGCCGCAGCCACCCCCCTGCACCCACTTTCCCATTGCAGTGGGTTAAACCCCCCCTGTCCCCCCACAATGCCACGGCTGAGGCTGGGAATCTGCCCCATGGGTGACTCCTCTCTCCTCCTGCCTGGGTCCATCAGCCCAGCTCCATCCCCCTCCTTTATCCCCCTGCCCAGGGGTGCTGCTCTCCCCCTTGCACATCCCCATGGCCTGGCAGGGCTGACTCCCCTCGAGACCCCCCGCAGCCCAGGGGACAAGTTCAGCTGCAGCACTCCTAGTCTAGACAAAACCCTGCATGCAGCACCTGGACCTCCTCCTCCTCCTCCTTCACCTTCTACCTCCTTCTCTTCCTCCCCGCGCTCCCCCCCCCCGGTTCTTTGAGCTTCTCCCAGCCCCAGTCTGTCTCTTACTGACAGGGCTCCAGCCTCCCTAATTTGGGGCTGGGAGATCTCGGGGGAAAAGTTTGCTCTTCCCTTTAATTGTGCACTTACACGGCCCCCAGCAGCCCCGCTCAGGGCTCCCGAGCACACGCAGCCCCCGCGAGAACCAAGTGGCCACCAGCTCCTGCGCACACTTGCCTTCACACCATGGGTTCAACCACCGCAGGCCAGCACCCAGCCCACCTGGCCAAGGGCTACCAGCACAAGAAAAGGCTGAGACCCCAAAATAACTCCCTCTGCATGAAGCTGCCTGCGGTCAGAGCTCTCAGGGAACCTGTCCCTCTCCTCATCGGTGTTTAAAAAGGCTCATGGGGGCACCCAGCTGTGGCTCGTTGGGGGGACCCAGCTGCGGCTCGTTGGGGGGGCCCAGCTGTGAGGGGCTGATGAGTCCTTCAGCATCCCAGCAGCGAGCGGTTGCGATGTGCTCCATCCTGACTTAGCAGAAAGCTCCAGCCAGGGGCAGAGCTCTGGAATTTGTTACAAAACAGCCCTCTGCTCCCCCTCCTTCCCTCTTTTTTTAATTCTTAAAAGCAAAATACTTGCTTCAGACAGCATTTAGCACGTCCCTGCGCTGTGGCCAGCCCTGGCCGCCTGGTGCCCATGGCCTTGCTGCCATCTTCAGGGCATCTCCCACCGGCTCCCGCTGGCCCCGGGCTTGTGGCTGGCTCTGCAGGGGGGGGGTGTTACTCGCCCTGGCTCCTCCGAGACCAAAGGCTGGGGGAAAAAAGCCAAGAGGCAAGTTCTGGAGGACTTTCCACAGCACGATCCAAGAATTAAAAAAGCTAAAC
This sequence comes from Arenaria interpres, assembly GCA_013399435.1. Taxonomy (NCBI): domain Eukaryota; kingdom Metazoa; phylum Chordata; class Aves; order Charadriiformes; family Scolopacidae; genus Arenaria; species Arenaria interpres. The sequence goes on along the minus strand of VXAK01021540.1, from coordinate 51,361 downwards.
AGATTTTACGTATTAAGGCTACAACCCTTTAGTGCAACATTAAAGACTATTTACTTAAGAGGCTGTGGATGTTACGCTGGGAAGTTTTCCCTTCCCGCAGATGCTCTGAGCAGCGTCGTCAGGAGCCTGCAATCAGCGGTTCCTGGGGTTTTATCGCGTTGCTGCCGCAGCCAAAAACGCTCGTTTTCCTCCCAAAGCGTAGGTTTGCCAGCGCTGTCGTGATGGGCGGCCGGTCCCTGCGTGCTGGCCGTGGCTGCCTGCTGCCGCGGGACTGTCACCAGCAAGTCACTGCCCTTACACTCATTTATAGCGCAAGGGCCACGAGGGGACCTGGAAGAGCATCCATAAATCCCACCCCGTGCCATCATCCCAACGTGGCATCGCCCGGCCCTTCCCTCCCGACCCCCAGCTTCTCTCCTCCGGGGAGCCCTTGGGAAAGCGTGAGGAATTAGGGATTAACAGAGAAAAATATTTCATCCGATCAAAAAAAAATAATAAAATGATATAATCAGAAGGGCTCATTGTGAGCCCAGGAATTCGATGGGCTTTAAAGCTTCGAACTCAGCCTCCCGGCCACGGGGAGCCGTTCCCACCCCTCTGTTGGAGGGGAACAGAGAGCTGACACCTCCTGCTAAATCCAGATAACCCCCTCCATCTTCCGCGGCCGAAGACTTTAAAGTTTTTACTGGAGAGGCGACAAGAGCTGGGAAACGCAAGCCTCACCTCCAGCCCGCTCTCGGGCCACCTGCGCTCCTGCTGGTGTGGCCACCCCGGCCCCACGCCGGCCCCACGCCGGCCCCACGCTGTCTCCTGTGGTTTCACCCCCCCCAGCCAGCGGTCTGGGAGCTCTATCTCCAATTCATTAGGCTAATTGGGAGGAACCGGAAAGCCAGACTGTGGGTCAGCAGATTTTTTGCTGGGGGGAAATATTTAAAAAGAGCTGGTTTTGGCTCTCTCTAGAGCTGCTTCCCGCTGCGAGGAACTGCGGGGAAACCCCAGTGGGGCTAGAAGAGCCGTATTGCCCCAATTTTTGTATTGCTCTTCTCTGTCCAGGTCTGTACCCGCCGCGGACCCGGAGATGTCTCCCGTGGTTTTCAAAGTTACGACCACCTGAAATTGTGCTTAGATGAGAATAGCAGCTTTCATTAATGTGTAACGTGTCCCCCGTGTGCCCAAAAAGCTCAGAAAGCTCAAGAAAAATTAAAACCCATAATGTATTTTTTTTATTCTTATTGATTTTTAAGCCTATCTCATTTTGGGAACCTGGCTGGTAATTTTGGAGCACTTGTGGGACAGTATAACTTCCCGAGGCCTCACGGCAGGATTGTACAAAGGCTTTTTCTTGTGTTTTATTTGTCGGTAACCTTGATAGCTAAACCCAGCCTTGTGGGCAAGAGGTTTTAATATTCAGGCTGACAAAAATAATTAGTTTTCAGTATTATGGGGTAAACCACCTGATGGGGCCGTGACACTGGGGTTCAGATAGGCAAGCTGGCTGGAATGGATCTCCAGCCAAGTTTCAGGACTGGCCATCAAATCCCAGGGTTTCCCTGCTTTTCCCTGGATTTATTGCACCTTCCTGGACTAAACATGGGAAAGCTGGGAGCCCCGGGATGTGCCAGCGTGCCCCGGCAGTCGTACCAGGGCTGCGCTAGCCACGCAGGGCACGCTGCGAGCCCAGCAGCTCCACGGGCACCTCCTTGCTCGGAGAGCCGTGCTTTAATCAAGGCTCCAGGATCTGTCCTTGGGCCGCCCGGGGCAGGGGGGGCGATTTTTAACTCTAAACACATCAGCCTGCGAGATTGAGAGGTAACGCGTCCTCCCGGGGCCGCCCAGCATCAGAAAGGAGCCTGGGTTTCATTTGCACGAGGCGCGCAGCGGGAATTTCCCTAATCAAATAAAAAGAAAATGAAAAACTCACTCTCTCCAAAAGTTTAATTCTCTTAATTACATTAATTGGAGAAACATAGGAGCCTCCTTTGTGTGTGTTTTGTCTCTGCAGAGGGGAGGAGCGGCAGGAAGGGATGTTTTTTGGCAGGAGGGTGCAGGCTGGAGCCGTGTCCCCCGGCAGGGTGGGATGGGGACGGAGGAGGCACAGCCCCGTGCTCTGCCTCACCACAAAAGAACCCACCAAGAAATAACATTTCCTCCACCTGGGTCTTGGTGACCCCCGCGCCACCGAATGACGCCTTCATGCCTGGAAAATGTAAGGGGGGAGTTTCCCCGGCTGATGCCTGCTCCAGATTCCCATCAGGTGTGGGAAGGGAGACGGGGAGCGACTCACCTCACCCGCCAGCTGCTCCCAGGGTGTTTGGTGGCCGGGGGGTGGCACGTCGTGGGCTGGGGTCCTGCACTGACCCTGGCCATGGGCACCCCCAGCCAGGTGCTGCCCACCTGCATGGCCTGGCCCCGCTGCCCTCGTTAGCACACGGGATAGATTAATGTGTCCCCAGCGAGCGCGGGGAGGTGACGTCATGGAGAGGGGGGAGCTGCTTCCATCCTGCTCTGCACAGCCACGGTTCCCCAGTGTCCCCCCGGGGTTCAGCCCCATCAGCTGTGGCCCCTTTGCCACCAGAAGGAAGGGAGGAGAAGGCAAAATTGCCTGCCATGGCGTGGGATGCGTGTGCTGCCCGTCCCGGCGGCTGGGGACATCCTCAGCCCAGCGGGGATGCTCATGAGATGCCTTCACCGGGGGGGTACCCGTCCCCCAGTCCCTCACAGCGGGGAGATGATAAGGAGCAATGGTGTAAATACATGGAAAATACCTGCAAATGCATATTTACCAGCTCTGCTCGGAAATCGAGTGCCTGTGAGACATCTGGGAGGGAAAGGGGGTTTCAACTTGCACCTACACAAGGCTTAACCCAGAAAGCAGCCCCCCCAACAGCCCGCCCCTGCTTTGGGACAACAAATACTAAAGTAGGAACACACGTTGCTCTGGGCTTGGGAAAGTGCCTTCCTCAAAGGTGGTAATTCAGGTTTCCCAGGGGCACCCAAAGGGCCCTGGGGGGGGGTCAGTGTTTGGGGGGAGATGGGGAAAACTGAGCTGGGCTGGACGGCAGCATCCCCCCACCACTGCCCCCCCAGCTCTCCGGCGGTCCGCCAGAGGCCCGCTCCCCACTGACACCGCAGCAGGAAAGGTGACTCTATAACTATATTTTTAATATATAATGGGAAAAGTCTGTGTTTGCTGTATGCTCACTAAAAAAAAAAAAATGAAAAAAGAAGAAAGGAAATGGACAGGGCCAGACCATTTGGCTGAAGGCTTTCATTTGGTTACAGAAAAAAAAGGAAAAGGAAAGAACCACCTTTGTAGGGAGCTCACGTCTGGAAAATTCCAGCCCAAATGACATAAGTTATGAGCAACTGAAAACGGGGATTAGAAAGGAACCGATCACCAGACCTCAAGAACGAGCATCAGCATCCTGCTTGAGGGTCCCCACCGCCCGAGGGGGGTTGGCAGCGGGACGGACCCTGGGCTGCTCTCGGTACCCGCTGCGTTAGAGCCTGGGGAGGGGAGCAGGGGGACCCCCAGGGTCACAGCATCCCCCCAGGGTGAGGATGGGGGAGCCGGGCATCCTTGTGCTGCGGGAGCACAAGGAGATATGAATGGAAATTAAAGGGCACATGAATTACCCGCAGCAAAACCCTTCTCCTCACACGCTCCCCGTTCCCTCCTGCCATCTCGGGGCAGGGCTGGGGCTGTGGCCCAGCCTCGGGCTGCGCACGGAGCCCAACCTGCGGGACCCCCCTTGTTTGCCGCTGGCTCAGTCCAGCCGGGGCAGCCTCCTGCCAGAAATCTCCTACGTGAATTCAGTGCTGGCTCGCCACGGGCTGGGGTGTGCCAAAAAACGTGCAGGTGCAAATTAAATCAATATACCTGGCGCTGGGGCAGCTGGAGTGGGGGGTGGTGGTGGTGGTGTATGGGGGGGTCTCCATGGAAGAGTTTGCACGGCCCTCACCAGATTGGCTTTAAAGCCAAGTGAAGTCGAAGCGCTGCAAGTTCTGTTTCCACAGAGGCGGGTGTCTGCACCTCCTGTCCCTCCGGAGCAGGAGAGCCCCCGTCTCCCTGTTCCCCGGCGTCAGAGATGTGCCTGTCTCTGGATGCAGAAGGGTCTCTTCCTGGTCAGGGTCCCAACATGGTCGCAGCACCAGGGGTCCCACCCCAGTGCAAACCAGACCCCATGGGAACAGTGAGCAGGGAACGGGATCCTTTTTCTGGGCAGGACATGGCTGCTCTGCCCCAGGATGCTCCTTCCCCGACAGCTGCTGGAGCAGGAGATGCTCCATCCCTCGGCTGCCATCCACATCCCTCGCTTATTCCGTGTCCTAATCCCTCTGCATTTCACCATCCTCAAGAGGGAGAAGGCAAGAGCTCACCTCACCATCCACCTTGCCAGTTCCCGTGGTGGAAGGCCACCTCTCAACCCTCCGTGCTATGAGACCACCCTGCAAGCCCCCACGATAGGAGGCTGCCCCATCCCAAGCTCCAGAGCTCTGTAGATGGGGCAGAGACGGGCCCATGGTTTTATTCCCACCAATGCAGAGGCAGGGACACTTCCCACTAGACCAGGTTGCTCAAAGTCCCATCCAGCCTGCCCTTGAACCCCTCCAGGGATGGGGCATCCCCACTGAGGATGGCATCCAGCTGCCCAAACATGGCTTTTCCAGCCAAGTCTGCTGCCTTCGTGGCCCCTTCCCGGGAATGAGCCCCCCGCGACGCCGTGCCCTGCGGCAGAGAGACACCCACGGCAAGAGCACCCCGTTCCCAGGCCCCGACATGAAGAGGGAGATGCCCTTTGTCAAGTGAGGGTGGAGAGACCTCAGCTGGGAGCCAGATCTCGGGGCTGGGAGTCAATGAACCCAGCCACAGCCTGTCCCCGGTTTATTTTATTCTTATCTGCATTATTTATGGGCACCCAGGCACGGTCCCGACAGGGGGAGGGGACATTGCACTGCCCAGGCAGTGCTGTGCCCCCCAAGGAAGCCATCAGAGGAGGGGATCCACGGACAGCATCATCCCTCCTTAGCGAGGGCTGGGAGAAAGGCGGGATCCATGGTGTTATTTTACTTAATTTATGACTAACTGCCCCCAGAAGAGTTTAGCCCTTATTACCAAGATATAATGGCCTATTAAGGGAGCAGCATTCCCTGGAAAGCAGCCCGGTGTCAGTGACTCCTTATTGCGATAAGAACTTAATAATCACACGTGGGGTGAGGACGGAGGAAGCCCGCAGCCGGCCCGGGGGCTCCTGCCCACCCCGGGGGCTCTGCTGATTGAGGAGGAAACCCCCGCGCTTGTAAATCTGTAATTCCTCACTAAATGCTTCGTAACGACAACAAATGTAAAGTCATGTCAGAAAATCCTGGTTTTCTTTTACGGTAAAGTCATGTCCTGAAGCCAGATAAAGGAATCAAAAAAAAAAAACAAACCAACACCAAAAAACCAAAATCCACGAACAATTGCTCACTCACTGCTTAAAACGTGCCCGTCTGCAGCATCTTCGCAGGTTCTTTGACCTGTTTTCTGTGTCGTCCCGTGGGCAGGGGGGAGAGCCGGAGCCCCAAGGGTCCCTCCCACCCCGGCAATCAATTCCTTTCAAATGGAACTGTCCGAAGAAGGGATCCCACCCCCTGGCCCCCAGTTCTCAGCACGTCGCCCCGAAGCACGATGCTCTCGTGGGCTCCTGGGTTTGTTATTGAACAGGGAACATTTTCTCAGCAAAATGTAAGGCTGAGCGATAAGGACCGGGCAGGAACTGATAGAGACTTCGCAGATCGAATATGATGTTGTTTATTTGACTATGATGTATATTTAAAGGTCTCAGTTACAATTGGCCCCAGGCAGTCTCTAATGAGCTGCAGCTGCCTGGACTCTCATTAGCTTTAATGACATCTTCTCAGTACATTTTTCTCGGGGTAAGACCTTGTCCTCTCTCTGGTTGTGCACACACTAAAACCAAGAGACATCTCACCCTAAAAGGGCAGCCAACTCAAAACAGTGGAGCAATGATAAATGATGCAAGTGCCCAGAAGAGACAAACCTTTCCTGGAAGAGTCATTGTTTATTTAAGGCAAACTAAATGTAATTTACTTTGGCACGCCTTAGAATTAGACCGGGAGGTATTTGCACGGAGGCTCAAAAAATAGGTAACCAAGTCACCGTGTGTGTTCGGCAGAGATCAATTTGCAATTTCCCTGATTTTTTTTTCCATTTGTCTTAATGGGCAATCATCTGCCTTCCCGAGAGCCGCTTCCCAAGGCAGAGGAGCTGTGAGAAAAAAGCCCGGGATCAGGGAAGGAGGCGAGAGGAGCCAACACAAGCCCCAGTGCTGGGCAGCAGCTCCTGCTCCCCATCCGGACGGGATGCTGCCCATCCATCCTGCCCCCTTCTCCTGCTCCGGCCACATCTTCTGCTGTTCTGCCCCTACCGCCAGCCCAGGCCTTATCCCACTTCCATCTCTGCTGGGGAGAACGGAGGGAGCAGTCATTAATCATCCCAGCTGTCCCCTCTGTGGGAGCACAATGGCCTTCTTTATCCCGCACTTCAACAGCCCTGACATGTACAATAACAATCAGCCCTGACGTATCTGTACTGCACCAAAGAGACTCGCTCAAAGGGTTCTTTTGCAACGTTTCAGGTCGTAGTTAAAATGTATTGGTTTATTGTAAGGCGAGTGGCACAGATCATATCGGAGATGTATTTCGGGTTTCTAGGTAGCGGGGCAGCATCTCACAAACATTTTTCTCCCCGCGTTGCTCCCCCGGCTCCTCCGGGCAGCTGAGGTGGAGCTGGCTCTGGCAGGGAAGGTGATACGTGCTTTCAGAGGGGGGGTTTCCATCCTGACTGTTTTCTCAAGGAATCTGTCTAACGGGGGAAGTTTGGCTGTTTCTCACTGGGACGTGCAGAGCGTAGGAAATTCCTCTCCCAATGTGAGCGCTGCTCCCAACACGGGATGGGCAGAGAAGCTCCGTCCCAGCCTCTGTCTCCCAGCTGATGTCTCCAGACCCCTCCTGCAGCCGGGGAGCTCTCCCCTACAGAAAGGCGTTGCACAGATTTGCCCCAAAAGTCCCAGCAGAGCCAGGGAATTCTGCAGGAGCTGCCCACAGGACTTATCTGAGGAGCCCTTGGGATCTTGCCATTGCCATCGTGTCTGTGCTACCCCCATGGTGGGAGAGGATGAGCCGGGTACCACGTCCCCTGGATGCAGGGGGAACAGGGGGAAGGACAGGAGAGGGAAGGGGGACGCACAGGAGAGCAGACATATGAACTGGAAAGGCGGCTGAGCCACCTTCGCCCACCTTTAACCAGCTGAAAACTGAGCGAGGAATTTCTAAAGCCCTCCTTAAATTCCTGGGCTCCAAAACGCCACCGAGCGAGCAGAGGTATTTCTGGACAAGTTGCAGGAGCTCCCAAATAACCAGGGAACAGTAAAAAAATAAAGAAAGGTGGGGGCGGGGGAAATAAAAACAGGAAACAGGTGGGGTTTACTTTTCCCTTTTTCCCCCCTCCTGGTTTCACCGCTTTTCGCGGGGGCAGGCCAAACCTCCGCAGCTCAGATTAAATAGTTTGCTCCAAAATAAAAACGCAACAGAGTTAACAAGCTCTGAGATTTAGGGAGACGGCACTCCGGGAGATACGCCCGCAGGTCACCGGGGCATTTCTCAGCTGTCTAGACCCTGTGGCGAACAGCTCTGCCCCTTCCAGCCCCGTGAAACCTAAGCCCCTCGTTTATTTGCAGCCGGGAAAGCTGCTTTGCCTCAGCCAGACCCGCAGCCAGGGCTCCACTCCGCTTCCCCGGCTGCGGACACGGGCCCTGCTCCGCCTGCGAGCAGACAGGGCTTATATGTGTATTTTTCCTTTCCT
>VXAK01021540.1:0-32023 GCA_013399435.1 Arenaria interpres | reverse complement strand
CCATCCCATCCCCCATCCTTTCCCATCCCCATCCCATCTCTATCCCCATCCCAATCCCCATCCTTTCCCATCCCCATCCTATTCCCATCCCATCCCCATCTCCACCTCTATCCCCATCCCATCCTCATCCTTTCCCATTCCCATCTCATCCCATCCCCATCTCTATCCCCCTCCCCATCCCATCCCCACCAAACCCCACCCCGGTGGGATGGACCCGCGTGCCGGGAGGGGACATTGCCACTGCCCACCATTCCTCAGCCCCAGCCCGGAGCAGGTTCTGCTCCATCACGCCGCAGCCGCAGCCTTTCCATTATTCATGCGACTCGGCGCTTCCCTTCCCGACCCAGGTACCGCCTCGGACGCTCCAGCCATCTGGGGCAGCCGGTTGGGAGGCTGACGGGAGGTTGCGTCAAGAAGCAAGTTATTTACTTAGAAACTGTCTCTGTGGCATCTTGACCATCTGGAAAGAATATGGAAATGAGACTTTTAGCAAGATAGAGCTTCTCAGTTGATAAATTAACCAGGCATCTCCAGAAGCAGGCGCGGCTGATAAAAGCAGGCATCTCTGAGCGCGTCCCGGCTCGCACACACACATCTAGGTGTGAGCACACGCAATTTCCCATCTCGCCCACGCATCTGGGGACCTCAGTCCCACTCCTGCAGAGCTGCCTGGGCCTTCCAGGCACAAAAAAACCCCTCCAACTTCCAGCCATAAAACCCTTGTGCAACAAAACGAGGGGCCCGTGCCACCCAAGCCCTGTGTGCACCACCAACCCTGCCCCATCTGGGGACCAACCCTGCCCCGTGGGACCAACCCTGCCCCGTGGGACCAACCCTGTGGGCATCCTGCTGGGGCGGCTGGGGAGGACAGTTGGCAGGAGCCCCTCACCCATGGTGTGGAAGGTGGGGTGCGAGGGGGCGCCCCATCACGCTGCCCTTGCCCGCTCCCCAAAGCCCCGGCAGCGGGGGCACGGCTGGCACACAGGCAGGAACCTCTCAGCTCTTCTGCCAGCCTCTCACTTATCGAAATATCACGCCGGGCTGGAGTGGATCTGGCTTCCTCGAGCATGAGTCATATCATCTGCTGGCTGCCAGGAGAGTTCCCGGGAGCCGGGGGCAGCGGGACAGAAATTCCAGCCGTCCTCCAAGTGCTGCTATTCCTGCCGGAGAGCTATTGGGGCTCTCCCGGCCACCCCGAGACGGGGCAATTAGGGCCGGGTTTGAGCCGGCTGCAGGTTGCTGGGATCAGAGCAGGGAGCCCCACTTTAAGCACTCGGAGAAGGGAGCTGGGAGACTCTCCAGGAGGAGTCCGAGACACGGCGAAGTCCCCGGAACAGCTATCCTGCCTTTCAAATGCAAATGCCATCTCAAGGCAAGCGTTTTGTTCCACGAGGCTCTGAGTGCTGACTTTCAATCATCTGAGCAGAATAAAATACAGGCAGAACATGGAGCAGGGTCTCCTGGGGCTGGCACGGAGCCGGTCAGTGGTTTGGGGAAACACATTCCCACCAGCTGAGCGGACCCAGGGACACACGTTGGGTAAAACACCGCGTTGTGCGAGCAGAGGGTCGGGGTCCGCTCACGTGCCCCTGTCCCACTGCACACCACAAACCAACTGTCCAACTGTCACCTCCTGCTAACAGACCCCAAAACTTCCCAAAAGTGTATCTGGTACCTGCTCTTTCAATGTCACACCCCAAAAGCAACATCCAACAGCCACGGGCTCCTCCAGCGCCCACTGTCCCAGTGTCCAACAAGCCTTTTTGCCCAATATAAAGTTGGACCAACACAGCAATCCAATTATAAACCAAACTGCGTATACATGAAATGGTTGGACTTGATGATCTTAAAAGTCTTTTCCCACCTAAATGGCTCTATGACTCTATGGTAAACACCAACAATCTGGATAAAGTGACAGCCTGCCTCGCTGGCCCTGGGATAACCCCCTCCAGGGGCGAGGGCGCTGCTAAATCCTCAAATAATTCCATAGTTTCCCCAAAAACTCCCTTCATCTCATGGGTTCAGCATCAGGCAGGTGTCCTTCCACCCCAGGATGGCACCTTCCTCCCAGCACCTGCAGTTTCTCAATGGGAGCTATGGGTATGGTGGAGCTGAAGGCTGTATCTGGCTGTGCATTGGCATTGGTCAGGCGCATGCCACCGGTCCCTGGAGCCCGAGAAGATGAGACCCACCGCAAGCCCCAGGAACACCTTGAGGGGGCTGGTGCTGCTGTGGCGCAGAAGGGAGCAGCACCCCTGGGTGACAAACACAGACCTACCTGTGCAGGGCAGGGGACTCTGGTGACATCCTGCTGCATCCGTGCTCCGCCGGTGGTCACCAGATGGATGGGCTCCTCCTTGAAGGCTTAGATGGGTTTTAAAGTCTCCTTCATACTGGTATTAGTGATTCTTGTGTGCCGAGGGACAGCACGAGAGCAGCAGCCGCGTGTCTGTTCCCCAGACCCATGGTGCAGCTACAGCAATCCAGCCAGATTTCCAACACTTTTCTCTAAATAATTAATTTTTTGTTGGCCTCTACAGATAGGAATGCATCGAGCCCTGGGAAACCCGTGGGACCTCGCAGTGGGGTTTACTGGCCATAATACTGGCCGTAAACATACGTGGATTTTGAAGTCCCCAATTCTATTTCGTTAATTGACTGAAGAAGGTGATGCCTTAAAGCAAAACTAGGACCTGAGGAACTGTCGGATGAGCGTGGACACCTGCAGCGCCCACAGGGCCAAAGCTGGAGCTGGCACAGGCTCAGCCCTCTGGCTACCGAGCCCATGGCTCTCCCTGGGGACCCCTTCCCAAACTCGTAGCCCACTGCAGCAGCTAAGCAAAACCGGGGAAAAAAAAAAGCCTTTTTGGCAGGAAATATCTCAAATGGCTTCATCCCAGGTCCTGTGCTGTGTCCTCTGACCGAGCGGTGACTGGGGCAGGGAGGGATTTTGCCATTTCTGGAGCGTCCCCAGCTGATGAATGTTGGGGGGTTGATCATCCAGCGATGATGGGTCCCAGCTCCCTCTGTACCCACCGGCACCCTGGGTGTTTGCAGGAGCAGGGGGGGCTGAGCCGAGACCCTCTCCCCTCTCCTCCCAGGGTCCCGGCGCCCATTTGCTGAGGACCAAGGGCCCTTTTTCAGAGCTCTCCTTCGGTTTAACTCCCAAAGCGTTTGGAAACTGGGCAAAGGCAGGAATTCAGCAGGGTTTCTAGAAAGAGAGCAGAGAGACTAATGCTTTAAAACAGCGTTTCAGAGGCAGAGATGATCTTCAAAATGTTTTGACTTCCAGTTTTGAAAGAAACATTTTTTTCCTTTGAAATTCGCCTAATTAAAGGATCACAAAATTAATTAAAACGCAAAATGAAATGCAATGCTTTGCATCAGGTCGAATAAAACCTTTTAGCATGCTTTAAAATGAAATCAGAGATGGTTTTCATTTCGATTAAAGAACAAAAACACAAACAACTCCTCTCCTTCCCCAAGCTCTGGGAAACACTGATCCGCCGAAAATCCTCCTGCCCCAAATCTGCCCATCCCTGCCCCGAGCGCCCGCCACAGAAGGTTTAGGGTAGTCAGGAGGTTTTCAAGTGCTCCTACTTGGTGGTGGCAGCCAGTTTAAAATTAGCAGCGTCACTAATTGGGTGGAGGGGGGGGGAGCTCTGCCTGGCAGAAATGCCACCGCCGGCCCCCGGCGCGCAGGGGCAGCCCGGTGCCACTCCAGATAGCCATCACTGTCAGGTTCCTGGCCACGGCTGAACTATCCGCCTGCTCAAATACAGCAAGTCCCCAAATGTCAGGGGGTCGGGAGGTGGCTGCAAAGCGGCGGCGCGGGGGCGGCAGGGCCCGGTGTTGGCTCCGGAACAGCCCCTGGCCACAGCCAAGACCCTCTGAGGTACCGGTGGGACCCCCGAGCCACCACCGCCGCCCCCGCGTCCCGCTCCAGCGCCTGTAGCTCTTGGCACCAGAAAATACATTTTCCTCCCAGACCAAAAATTCTCAGTTCGCTGTAAATATGAAGGGAGAGGCCTGTGATTAAGCAGTCGGGGATTTACAGCATCCCGAGACGTAAAGGGCTATTTAAGCAGTAACTATTTTTACTGTTGTTATTTATTACGTGGGGCTGGTCGGTGCCGGGGCCTGGCCCCCTCAGCAGAGCAGGTGTTCCCAGCGTGAAATGCTGGTGTAATGCTGGTGAGCACCATGGAGGCAGGTGGCCACGGTCCTTCTGCTCCTTCCAAGGGGTCCCCAAGGCAAAGAATCACCAGGGGGGACAGTTTGGCCCTGGGGAGGGTGCTTAAACCCAGACCCTCGGAGGAGTTCGGGTCGCTAAACCCACAGGGGAACCAAAATGATGCTGCTTTTAAGCCCTTGCTTCAAAGGTGCATCCCTACGGAGCAGGTTGAGGCACGATCAGACACTACTTTCGAGGGAAATACTCCGTTTTTCTCCCCCCGCCCTGTGATGTGGCTGGGCACAGGCAGCTCTGCTGGTCCCATGGGGGAGATGGCAGGAGGGCAGCCCCCAGACCCCAGTGCCCTCGCAGCTGCAGTGGGTTCAGGTTTTATGGCTCCCCACTTCTCTGCCAGATGTCACCTCCTCGGGCAGGCTGGTGGCAGCGTCCCAGCCAGGGCAGCTGCCAACATGGCTCCGCATAGAGGGACATTGGGCTACAAAGCGGCCACTGCACTTGGAAAACCTTATTTGTCCACAGGATAACGTTCTGCAGCATCCCATTAACTTGGTGGAACCTGCCCTCCCCCAGGCAAATCCCAGGCAGACATGGATGCTCCGGCATCGTGGCAGAGCCCTGGTCCCCCCCACCGACCTGCATCCCCCTCCCCAAAGGGGATGCGCTCCGGGACGTGCTGATGGGCCAGAGGATGAGCGAAGGCAAAGCAAATCCCCCCCCGGCAGCTCCCAAGGGGCTGGGGGGGCCGCACACCCGCTCTCCCTGCTGCCCCCCCGACCTCCTCCTCCTCCTCCTCGCCAAAGGCAAACAAAGAGGCTCTCCCCAGCACAAAGCCCATAACGGCATCAGGAGGACGGGAAGAGATCCCAGCTCTCTGCTCACATTCAAGCGAACCAAAACAAACAACAAAAAGAAAAAAAAAAAAAGGAAAAAAGTTAAAGCCATCTGAAAGTGCCTCCCTCCCTCCCAGAAGAGTGATAAAGGCTTTTTGGCAGAGCGCGGCGGTGTTTATTTTGGTTTGTGTTGTGTTGCTGCTCTGACCCCCTCAGCTGTGAGACGGCAAACTTGACAGCCCGATTGTTTTTCCTGGACCGCGCCGGAGCTCTTCGCTCCGCGGAGGAAGGAGATCTGGGAGCAGTTTGCAGTGATTGCTCGGGAGGGCTGGGGCTGGGGACCATCACCGTGGACCCCGTCGCAGGCGGGACCGGCCCCCAGCTGGTTTAAATCATCACTTTCTTCCCATTTCACTGCACAAGGCAGCGCTTGACGGTTTCCCCCTCTATTCTGCTGAAATGTGACTCTAATTAGATGATAACAAGGCTCTGACATTTTCTAATCGTAATCCTATCCGTGTGAGGGGACGTTATTAAAACGATTAGAATTATTGATAAAGGGGAGGAGGGGAGGGCGGGCAGAGAAGTTGGCGTTTGGCCCCTGGTGTGTGTTGGGGGAGGACAGGGCTGGGGCTGTCCCCTGGGTTAAAGCCACCCCTGTCCCAGAGGACGTGGCGCTGAACACTTGCCCCAGTGACCCAACGCCTCCCACCGAGCCAGAGCCTCCCGGCGTCACCAGGACTTAAGGAAAAGGTGGTTCCAGCAACAAAGCATGGATGGAGCCTTCACATGCTTTCCTTAAATTGAAAGAGGTGAGATTTAGATTAGATACTAGAAAGAAATTCTTTACTGTGAGGGTGGTGAGGCACTGGAACAGGTTGTCCAGGGAAGTTGTGGATGCCCCATCCCTGGAAGTGTTTAAGGCCAGGCTAGATGGGGCTTTGAGCGACCTGCTCTAGTGGGAAGTCCATGGCAGGGGGGTTGGACCTTGATGATCTTTAAGGTCCCTTCCAACTCTAACCATTCCATGGAACAACACAACTTTGTCAGCCCCGAAGGGCAGAGCTGGAGCCAGCGCTTTCTGCACCGGCACACGCTCATGGGGGAGCCCCACTCCGCATGACGTGGATTTTAGACAAGATTCTTGGAAGGCTTTTGCTTCATGGGATCAGGAAGGGGGATGAGCAACTGGGTGAAATTAAAGGGCACCCTGTTCACAAGACCACCAGGTATTTGTTTAAAGCCAGACATCTCTCGGCAGGTGAGAGCCAGAAACAGAGATGGAAAAGTCCCAAGGGCTGAAGTTCCCACAAAGTGATGGTGAACGGGGCAAGGTTTTACCTTTAGTGCCGTGGAAACCCTCTAAAGGCAATGCAGCAGCTGCATCTTCTCCAACCCAGGGGAGCACCAGGGCCAGACCCACCATCGCTCCTCTCGGCGGTCCCCAATTACGTTGCTGCCGTGGGATCCTGCTGTTCTGCCGGCGGGATCCTTCTCTTGGCGGGACGCGGTGCCCAGCTCCACATCAGCCCCGCCTGGCGCAGAGACAGCCAGCTCCCAGCCAGTTTTCTGCTCCGGAAACCTTGGGAATCTCCCTTGGTGTTTCCCAGAATAGCCCCAAAGGCTTCTCTAATTTCCTGCAGCTGCTGCCGCACCAGCGCCTGGAGCATCCCCGTCCCGGCCCGGGGGGGTGGCGGGGACGCTGGTGGCACAGCCCCAGGAGCCGGGGGATTCCTCATCCCTGGGGAAGCCCCCGCATCTGCAGAGAGCAAGGCTCCTTTTGTAACACCGGAAAAAAAGCAATACCGACCTAAAGGGGACAGAGAAAGGCAGGCAGAGAAGCCCATTAGCCAAGATGCCGGGGTCAGCTGGCAGGCTCCAACAGCAGCCCCCCTTCGCCCCCCACGGGCAGGGAAGACGTCCAGTACCATCCATCACACCTATCCCTGATGCTCACGCATTCTCCAGGACAAAACAGAACAGTTTTCCCAACACCTGGTGACCCTCCGATTGACCACTGGCCGCATCCGCAGCCCTGCCCGGTGTGGCTACCTCCACCCGAGGGCTGCAGGTCACCGGGAGGGGGGGGTCACGCTGCCAGAGATGGGCTCTGGGGGGTGCCCAATTTCAGGGTGTTTGAGAAGTCCCTCCCCAGCATCACTTTGAACACGGGGTCCAACTGCCAGCGCTCACAGGCCTGAAGACATCAGCAGGCGAAGAGCTCCTCCCCAGCTCGCAAACCACTTGCAGAGAACAATTTATTCATCCCGTTTACACCTTGTTTCTCTCCACAAGCAGATCACCCTCTCCGTGAAATTGCTCCTGACGAGAAATCACGCAGCAGAGATTTCAGGGCAGGTCTCTGCGGCGAAGACTCCGCTGCCAGCGCCGCCTCCCCATTCCCGGCCAGGGAGGGGAGCTGCTTTGGTGGGACACGCAGCGTGGCTCGCTCCCCGGCTCAGCTCATGAATAAAAAAAGAGGCTTCACAACAGCATCAACCTCACCGTGCAAAATATTCATGATTATGAATGTGAAAATCGCTTCCTACGAACACGGCGGCGCGGTTTGCATTAAAATCCGCTGCCTCAGCATCGCTGCTGGCGGCGCGCGCCTCTGCCGGAGCTGCCACCGAGAGCAGACCCGAACAGGTCAGGGAGGGAGAGGGAACAAATTTATTGAGAAATTCAAACATATGTTTGGTACCGGTTTTGAAAAAAAAACAAAACAACAAAAAATAATCTGCTGCAAATACCTGGATGGCGTCGCCGTCACCCTTGGAGACCGCCCTGCGCAGAGCTCCCTGCAAGGGGACAGAGGGCCCAGATAATTGAAAAACTGGTTAATTTTTACATCTACCGACTTTGGTATTTTGAAGGTTTTAATTTCTCTTTAAAATGCTGTAGATTTCTTTGAAAAAAAGGTTTAGAATTCACACCGGAAACCCAAAAAGCAGTTTTTAAGCCTCCACCTTCTTTTTTAATAAAACGTAATTTAGATTTTTATTTTTTTTTCCCTCTTGGAAATATCTTCATTAAATAGAAGAGGAACTAAAGGGCATGGTAATATCATTCACAGACGACACTAAATTAGGATATATTGTGCACGGCAGTGCGGACTGAGGAATAATACAAAGGGCCCAGAGAGATTGGAAACCTGGGTAGAAAATAAATGAGATTCAATTTGGAAAAACGCTGTCGATGCCTCTGGGGAAAATAATTTGAACCACGCGGAAACCTGGGAAGCAGGAATGGCTAACAGGGGGTTTGAAACAATAACAGAGAGAAAATTGGTCTGCAGAGCATTACAGACCCCCTGGAACATCCGCTGGCGTCAGCAGAGAGGTCCCCATTTGGTGCCTCCAGGCCTTGGGGATGGTCACCCCCACCCCGAAGGCAGAGGCAGAAGCAGAAAGGGGACCAGAACGGGCTCTTCCTCACTGCAATCCAGGCAGCTTTGTGCCAAAACCCCTCGGAGGTGGCCGGGGGAGGCTCAGGGCAGAGCAACCCAAATGACCGGGGGAATGACCAGGGCTGGGACCTGCATCAACCCCCGAAAGGCTGAACGTGGAGAAGCAAGAGGGTGAGGATGCTCTGTGGGACAGGACGAAGGTGAGGGGCAGGAGACACACACAAGGTACATTTTGAACCACTACCTCAGGGGATGGCCCTGCCCGACTCAAGTGTTTCCTCTTCTCCCTGGTTTTCCTCCAAATCCACATATCACAGAAGGGTTTGGGTGGGAAGAGACCTTAAAGCCCATCCAGTGCCACCCCCTGCCCTGGGCAGGGACACCTCCCACCAGACCAGGACACTCAAAGCCCCGTCCAACCTGGCCTTGGACAACTCCAGGGATGGGATTTTCAAGATGACAACTGATTTTATCTATATTTTTTTAAAATTTTCTTTTCAAAGGGTTAGGTACTATTCCTCCAGGGCACTCAGAGCTCTGCCTACCCGTCTGCTGTATTTCAAGAAACCATCTAAGCCCAAATATTCCAGATGATAAATTCCACATAGCAATTTTCTCCTTTTCATTAAAATTATTTACACCAGAAGAACTTAAAACAGAAATCGATTTCAGAAAAAAACAGGAGAAACAGACCAAGGACTCCCGCCTTCCGCTGCTGTTTTTTAGCTTGTGGAAGGCACGCGCTACGTTTCTGAACTTGAGCATCACATATATATTTTAAAAGGTAACAGCACAAACACTTGTTACCGTATCCATCATTTTTTCTTGACCTTACAAAAAAAATAGAGCTCGTCAGGTAACAGCATTTCTGACATTTCGAAGTTGTTTTCTTTCACCTTTGGGACAGAAATAAAAATCTTTAAGCCTTTTGTGGAATGAGCTCTCGGAAGCAGAGCTTCGGAGACACCGAGACGCGGTGCTTTTGTCTGGATAAGGCTGAAACTACACAAGATTTTGCACAGGCTCTAAAAAATTCTGCTTTTAATTCTAATTCAAGTAAGAGTTGTCATTTCCTCAGAGCATTTCAAATTAAACGCAATTGGTCTTTTTCCCCCCAGATGAAAGCTCCGGCGCTGGGATGGGGCTGGTTTTGCTGGTCACCCCCAGGGCCACTCGCAGGTTCCCAAGATGGACATCTCCAGACCAGAGGGAATTGCTCTTTTCCAGGACTATCGGTTTTTAGACACGTCTCTGAACCAGCTCATCTCCAGCTCCAACATGGGGGTCCTTAGGAACCAAGGATGCGGACACACGACGGGCTCCTGAAGTCCCTGGGAAACCCCGGAGGGGGGGTCTGAAGGGGCATTTTCTGGCACAGGAGGAGCACCACAACGCAGGGGGTCTCCCTCCCACCTGCCAGGAAACCTTTGAACCCGCAGCTGGGGGCAGGAGGGACACGAGGAGCTCTTGGGGACCAGGCACAGCACGAGGGCAACCAGCTCCTGGTCTGCGCTGCCTTCTCGCGGGTCATTGATTTTAAAGCCGGGCTGAATTCAGGTGATTTCAGTCAAACGGTCACATGGCATTTTTTTTTAAAAAAAAAAAACAACAACGGGTTTTAAAGTTGAACGCAACAGCTGGCCCCATGGCAAACACCTCAGTGTAACCCATTACCTACATAAAGGGAGATCTGCTGCCTCTGCTCCTCGGTCCTCAGGCTCCCAGGGGCGCGGGGTTTTTCAGGGTGACAGCAGCACCCTCAGCTTTGGAACAGAGAGAACAGTTTGGTTACCGAGGTGCACTGTCCCACACTAAAGCACCATCTCAGTCTTCAGACTGGAGCAAAGGATGAATTCACACACTTCAGTGTAAATATCTGCGCATTTTGCCACACAGAAGCTCATCTCCTAATGCCACCAGTGTCCAGCCAGCGAGCGCAGGAGGAGGTGATCTCCACCCAGCCCAGCTGAGGAGGAACTGGGACCAGGGAGTCCTCCTGTCCTCGCTCATCCGGCAAATCCCAGTCCGCTGGGGAAGGATAAGGACTACAAACTCTAGCATTCCAGAGCAAAAAAAGCCACAACACACCATTTCAAAAGCAGGTACTAAACCAGCAAATGTAAGCCCTAAATATGACTTTTGAAAATCCCCTCCATGGCCACAGTGGCCCTGGGCACCTGATGAGAGGTGTCATCCTCCTCCTGTGACCAGAATCCGTCACATTCGCTACCTTTGACCCAATTACTCAGAAATACAACGCGTGGTTTGACAAGCTTCATTTCTGTATTTGACCACTTTAAAAAGTATATTGTTTATTTTAATTGCATACCATTCCCCATCCAAGTGCATTTCAGCAAAATTCAAGTTAAAAAAAAACCTAAAGGCTGCATTCACTTTTTAAAAAGTGAAAAAGCGAAGGTTTTGAATACAAAAATTGAACTACGCAATTGTTGAAACGAGCATTCCTTCACCATATCATCCTCCCTAGTAGGAAGTAGTGCCATATTTAATGCAAGCAGCTATATTTGGTTACAAATCATGTTTTAGCAATTATACTACACAGCAAGAACGAACAACTCTGTAGTTTTTAATAAAACGCACATGAGAAACAGGATCTTCAATTTACATTTATTTTTATCTTGCCCGTTCATGAAAAGCTGTGTTCAAAAGCGGCTTTGTCTCGTCTTTTCACCAGCGCCAAGCGGGGGTGTCCTGGTGGCTCCGGCTCCAGGCGAGACCGGCTCCTCGGAGCTGCTCCGGGGGGTCTGACCTCCTGAACGTGACTCCCTCTCACACCCCAGGAGATGTGTGGGTCCGTATCACAAGCCAAGAAGTGACACGTGGGGCTGGAAGGTACTTACCCAAGGCTGGGAGGTGGCACCATCACCTCCTCGGGGGGTAGCACTGCGTTCTCGGCCACCCTTCGCCTCTGTCCCCTCCGGTGGCTCCGACACTTCTCAGCCCGGCAGGATCCTGTCACTTCACACACCCAGGACTTGGCACCTCCAGAGGTGAGATCTTCACCTCACAGCGACCTCACCGTCGTCCTCGATGCATCCCATGGACAAACCAAGTGTTCCTGGTGCTAAAATGGGCCTGGGGAGCCAACATTCCTCTCCTCGTTATAAAATCTACCAAAGGCTCCAATTAATTCCCACTGGCAACAGACAGGCACCTTAAATCCACTGCGCTCCAGCCCTTAATTGACTGATCTGATCAGCAATGCTAAGACGAGGAGGAGGAGGAGGTGAAGGGAGGAAGGGAAGGGCAGAAGAATGTAAAATAACAGGGCTATCTGGGAAACAAATAAAGGAATTGCAGCAAACCGCCCGGGCGATGGGCAGCAGCTCACCGCCGTGGGGACCACCTTCTTCTCCTGCTGCCCCCGTGGCTGGTGGGATGTCGGAAGGGTCCCCCTTGCCACCACACTTAGCTTCCTCCCCAGGACAGGCAGGACTTCACCAACCCCACTCCAGCCACCCCACGCAGCAAGTATGGTTCTTTACCATTTATTTTTTTTTTTCCAGTAAAGCTTTCAAACCAGGTCAATAACTTGAGGAGGGCGACAACCCTGATGCGTTCATGGCCACGGAGCTGGCTACCAACAGCAAGGTCGGTGCGGTCAGCACTTTCCCAAGGGGCTCTTGGAAGTCTTCTGAGCCAAAGCCCTCCCCAGCCCCAGGACTTTGGCCGTTGGGACCAGGACCCTGCAGGTCCCTCAGCCCCAGGAGACCCACCAGCGAAGCGGTGAGAACCCAAGGGATCCAAGGGCAAAGCCACCTCCCTGCAGTTCTCTTTCTGCCCACCGCGTGGATTAGCATAATTAACGAGGTGTTTAGAAGCTTTTAGACTAGGAAGCAATGCCACCTAGTGAACAGGACGGCATGTGACAGACAAGGGGACACCCCCCAAGGTTGGTCCCAGGACGGGGTGTGGATGCAGCAAGGTCCCGCTGGCACCCCGAGCCCAGCGGGGCGCAAGGACTAACCGGGCACCCACCCTCTGCACCCCCCGGCCCACCAGCTACACAAACACAAGTTCAAAGGCATCTTAACCCATGAATAATTGAAAGAAAAAACGCGTTTTTCAGTAGGCCCTGAATTTAAATTCTGCTCCAGCAAGACCTTCTAAAGCTGGAAAATATACAGCTCAAAAAAATGACAGATGGCTTTAAAATTAGAGATCAGACTATATGGGAATTTATAAAGGTATTGCAGAGAAAAAGCAGCACTGAATATTGCCAAATTTAGGATAAAGCCTGAGCAGACACCAGCAATTAAATAAAGATTCCAAAAAATGCATGTCCGGGAGGCTGTGGCAGCGGCTGGCAGCCACACTGCCTGACACGGGGCGGCTGCCCCCCATCCCTCCTCCCCACCATCTGCCACTCAAAGACCCAAACTGCGAGCGGCTCACGCTCCCCACACCAGATACTTGATGCAGCAGTTTTCTTGAGTTTTGATTTATTTTTTTATTTCCCGCCCCCCCCCTCCTCCCCCAAACGAATTCCCGGTTTCCTTTAGTATTTCGCAAAACCATGTCGAGCGATAGGCACACGACCGCAGATCAGACAGAAGCGGCTACTGATGTGGCTTCTCCCCCCTCCCCGCGTTTGCCACGGTAATACGGAGCTATAAAACTACCAGTGGGGATCCGTCGCGGGGCAGCGGTTTGATCAGGCTCCAGGCCGCTGGTACGCACGGCCTCTCTACCAAAAAACCTTCCGGCCCATTTGTAGAACTGATGGGACCCCGGGGCGACCCCGCGCCGGAGCCCAGCGCCTCCCCGTCTGATACAGAGGGATCGCCAGGGGGTGGGATGGTGGGTGGTGTTCGGTGTGACACACACGGGAAGCATGTGAGAAGACAACCACCGAGGTGGCAGGCGACAGGCAACCAGGAGACACCACGGTTTGGTCAACCCACCAGCGGGGAGCCGGAGCCCCCCCACAGTGGCCGTGGCGCCAGTGGTCCTTGCGTGACATCTGGTGGCCAAAAAGTACCCCGAGAAGAGGCATCTGACTGGCTGCACCCAGGGCACCCCCAGCCACAGGACAGGCCACGGGCTACAGCCCTGCCCAGAACATCTCCAGGACCTACCTGCTCAGT
Organism: Arenaria interpres; assembly: GCA_013399435.1. Taxonomy (NCBI): domain Eukaryota; kingdom Metazoa; phylum Chordata; class Aves; order Charadriiformes; family Scolopacidae; genus Arenaria; species Arenaria interpres. The sequence goes on along the minus strand of VXAK01021540.1, from coordinate 18,481 downwards.
TTCTAACATACGTTCTGGTGAAGTGACCAAACAGCGATTTTTGGGAGCTGAATCCGCGTGCTCCCTGTTTTCTGAAGAGCACTGACCCTCCCACAGCACATCCCCCTCCCTTCTAAAGTCCATCCCGGCCGGGGACAAGCCAGTGTCTATAAGAATCCGAAATGGCCATAAATTTAAGGCATCACATTTCATTAGCCTGAAGTTTCTCAGCATCTTTTAGCTATGTTTATATTCTAAAGGAAAAAAACCATCCATCTAAGGTGTGATCCACCAGGGGACAAGACCCGAAACTCTGCCAAAACCCGAGCCCTGGAGTCCCTGCCCATTAACAGTAGCATTTAAAGGTTGCCTTCTCCTACTAATTGCGTGTGAAACAGCAGCATTTCAGTAGGCAAGACCAAAAGCAGATCTCCAAAGGCAGGTTTCCTGAGTAAGAAGGGGATATATTTATTGAAGGTACACTTTGCAACTTCTCTGCACCTCAGACTTCCTTAAAAATGATAAAAAACCCAGGCTTGGAACCACAAAGGCGACGGGAACTGAAAGGTGAGCTGTGCGAGCCCTTGGTGCTTCCAGCGGAGCAGGACCTCATCTGCTTTCCAAGGGGCTGGGGCTGCTGGAGATGCTGAGGACAAACTCAAGCCACCACTGCCCCAAAACCCCATCTCGTTCAGCCAAACGCTGAGGAGGGGGCTCCCTCCTGTGTCACAGGGGCTGCCTGTGTTAAATTTATGTAAAATGCAGGGGTTTGAGGTGAGACCCGGTGTCCCTCTGCGCGGAGCAGAGCAACGGCCCTGCAGAAGACATCCCACCCCGTGTCCCTCCTGCCCAGCCCAAAGGCTTCCAGAAACACAACCGCTCCAAGCTCACCTCCTGCAAACACAGCCTGGCCCACATTATCCAGCCAAATACATCTGATTTAGAGCCCAGGTTCTCCCCTGCCCTTCCTCCCGTGACATGTTTATCCCAAAGAGATTCCTCAATGGATTTTTGATCCCTTCTCCGCTCGGCCACTTCCCACCGTTGCCTGTGAAGAGGTAACCTAAGCACTAGGTAGGGTCTGCAGCCTCCGGGAAGTGCCGTGCTGGGGAGATGAGTTACCAGCACAGCTGAAATCAAACACACAAATTACGAATCAGAACTCCTCAAACTTTGGGGCAGGAGCCGCTTCGCTCGCGCCCTGCTCACTTGCGCTGAGAGACAACAGAGCAGTTGATTTCTCAAGGTATTTCGCTCAGTTTGCAACAGTTTTTCGCTCTACAGTCTGTAATATTACATGCTCTGAAAACGAAATTCAATCCTCAAATCCTTCTAGTTGGTTACTCATAAAAATCCATTAAGCTCAGGCACGAGCAAACCAGACTCATCTCTCTCCCTCCCAGTGCCTATTACATATAAATAGTAATTATTGTTCCTGGCAAGGCTCTAGTGTCTCTTATGATTCTGTACTTTAACGATCTGATTTCTTAGCGCTTTCCACTGAAAGAATATATTTAACAAGCACCCATGTTTCCTCCTCCATGATAGGATTTTTTAAATTATGAATGTAATAAAGACAATGATGTTGCCAGTCCCATGATTAATAGCTTAAAGAGACATTCGCTGAGACTCCGTTTCCCCCATTATCACAAATTCACAAAGCTCTATGGCTTTGTAAATTCAGCAAAGACAAGGTTTAACTCTAGAGTTCCATCGCTAAATCAACAAGCGATACAAGAAGGGCGTTAATTTGGTTTGATCTAGAAAAGCAATTTACGTCCTACCTGTTCTGCTGACAGATCCGTGTTTTTTAAATGCCACCTTTGTAGAAAGCATCTAACGCAAGATTTCCACCCTCATTTATGCAATAGGTGACATCTGCAATCTGGTACGTTGTCAGAGGTATCACCGCGGAGCAGAGAGCATCGTCAGCGCTCCGTTCAGAGTCGCTGAGCTCCTCAGCTGGGGAGCCTTCTCCTCATCCCACCGAGCCCCAAACAAGCTGCTACAGCCCCTCACATCAGGGATTTCTCAAATTAAAACCAAATCAAACCACTGAAAGAAAACGGGGGTTTATGGTAAAACTCAATGTTATTACTTCACGGGAACAGGGGCTTCATGCGATGCAGGAACAGCTCCCCGAAGGGCAGTCGGGGCTCGGCGCAGCGGGGTCTACGCCCCCTCCCAGGGGTTCAAGGGCTCACACCGGCCCGAGGGACAGCTACAGCAGACGATGCCCATCGGAACCCCGGGAAAGCGCAGGCAGGGTAAGCCTGATGCCAGGGACTCAGCACAGGCCAGCAGCTCTCTGCAAGCCCGTCTGCCTCCGTCACGGGTGCAGGTGAAGCATCCAAACCATCTCCTTCGCACGCCGGAGGGGCAGGGAAGGAGCGAGAGCACCAGGGTCCATCCTCCGCTCGCACCCAACAGCTCAGCGACGGGCACTGCCCTACTCACCCTGCACAACCAGGGCCACATCTTCTGCTTTTTTTCTTTTTTTTTTTTTTAAATTTTATTTATATCAGCTGCACGGTCATTTTAAACTATAGATCAATGCAAACAAAATGGCAACTAATAATTTATTTCCCATTGCGTTTGAGGTTTATTACAACTCGGGTGGCGCCCGAGACGGAGGCTTCACCAGTTCTGGGACTATTTGTATAAATCAGCCCAGCGAGACGATCTCTCCGGAACGAGTCGTGAAATTTAAGCATCAGCCAAACCAGTTCAGAGTGATTTATGAAATTCTGAAGATCCCATTAATGGAATTGCTAACAGCCATAACTACATCCACATAAATGTGCCTCTCATAATAAAAACACTCCGCATAGTTCTGAATGTTTTAAGAACTGGTAAAATGACTACAGATCATGGGGTCCATCTCCTTTAAGGCATCAAAGACATTCCCAAGGAGGAGTTAATTAGTCCAGTTTCACAGGATACACCATTACAGAGCCCCAGTCTCTGACTGCCTGTGATTAATTTCAGCCCCGCACCGACATACTTTGCTTACATTAGCTCTGTTTTCAATTTCCCCTCCTTTTTCTTTTTTTTTCCTGTCGGGAGGCCTCTCACTGGTGTGTTCACAGCTGGAGACCCCCGCGCAGCCCCTCTGGCCCGCCCCACAACCGAGGGGAACACTTGTCAGCAAACCTCGAGATGACAAGGCAGCAGAGGAGAAGCACTTTCCAACACGAGAGGCAAACCCTCCTCCCCTCGGACGGGTGGGGGACACATGCACTTGCTTCAAAGCCTCCCTGCTCCGTGGAACACCAAGTTCACAGAAACACCCTCCTTTTACTGATGTCCCTGGCAAAGGGGTGGCGATTAAAGACTCCTCCCAACCTCAGGCAGAGGGAGATGGATTCCCACCAGCCAGCGGTGGGCACCAAGACTCAGGAAAGGACCACCCGAGGTCCAGTGCTCCAGCACATTCCCGTGTGATGAAAAACACCCATCATCTCGGGGGTGCCGCACCTGCCCGAGCTCAAGCCCGAATCCATTTGCACGACAGGGAACTCGGAGTGGCTTTTCTCCCCCCGAAACCGGGGCTGTGGAGAGGCACAAAGCGAAGCTGTGCACCAGATGAGGTTTAGCCTTAAGAAGAGTTTTCCTCCGGGCTCTCTCCTCTATCCACAGACAGACCCAGCGGAGACACGTGCTGCTGTGGCAGCCCCACACAACAGCCTCTGCGGACAAGACCAGCTCTCTCCAGCACAGCACAGCTTACAGATCAAGGCAAAAAAACCCCAGAAGTCTCCAGACCCAACTGCTCTCGCTTGTCCCTGCCCAGTACAACCCAGCAAAGCCCAGTGCTGGGCTTCCAGATACAGAACAACACGGTCTTCGGGTGTGTACAGCACCCACCACAACCGCCGCTACTCCCAGCCGGACCCGTCGGTGCCATAAAACCAGGGATACCCGAGACAATCACACAGCAGATGCAGCAGAAATGAGTTAATTTATATTTGAACAAAGGCCAAAGCCGAGGGGAGGTTAAACATGACAAGCTTGAAGGGAGCGGACGTGGAAACAGAGCCGAAGGGAGCGATGCCGGGACGGTACATTTCACTGCATGTCGTGGAACTGGAAAATGAGTCCAAACCAGCTGAGATTTAAACAGTTACAGCCAAGGAGTTTATCTTAGGATCTAAGCTGTGAATCTGCAGGGTCAGCTTTATAATTCTCCTTAATACACACATCGTGGAACCTTCTGCAGCACCAAGGAACACACCATCCATCTGACCACTGCACACCTCTGGACTCTGCATTATACAGACAAGTGCTGAAGCTTTATTTGTGCAAAGGCTGCCTTTTATCTCTAGCTGATGATGACAGCTGGATAAACGTTAACAGAACAAACTTTATTAGCAACTCGATCTACTTAAAAAAAGGGGTGTCCACAAATTAAATCTGTAGATGAGTTTAGCCATCCTAAAAAGTGGTAATTCAGTATTATACAGCCACAACAGGGACAATGGAACTATCAGATAGGTTCTAGCTGTTCTTTTTATGGCATTGATTCTTTTTGTTTTTGATACATTCAAAGCGTTATTGCATCAGAAAACATATCATGCATCTTTATGTTTCCAGACAAAATCACCTGTATTTGTCATTTCTAGCTACATCTCAAAGGTGCACCAAACCTACAGCTTTATGGTTTTAGTTGCATGCTTTGCCTATATGCATGCTGAGATAATAAATATTAAATACAGGAAAAAACATAAGAGAACCAAACCGACATAAGGAATATTTTATGGCAGCTCCGCTATGTTCTGCCAGTTAAAGAGCTCGTCAAAAAATTGAGGTAACAACAGTGGCCACACCACTCAGCTGAGAATCGCTCAGAATTCACGGAAGTTTTCAGAAATTCAAGTACACAAACACCAGCTGCAACTCGTCAGAAATGCCAGAGAAATTAGGTTGGCTGCATTTTATTAGTCTATTAACTGGCATTCACACAGTTCCTTGTAAATCCTTTTTCTCACTCGGGGCATATCTTCCTGGGAGAACTGAAAAGGCTGGTCTAAGGCGAGGCACTTGCAGTACTGAGGAAAAGGAAAAGGCTTGATTGAAAAAAAACGACGTTTCGTGTATGAACAATACAGGCCACCCAGTCTGAACAAGCAGTACTCTTACCTGGAGCACAAAAACCCCACAGTCACTGTCATTTTTCTGTTGTGGAATGCACTAAAGGGAAAAGAAAGAAGAGGAGACAACGTTAGATCTTTACTTATGCTTTTATTCTCTAAGTCCTGCCTCAAGTCCACCAGGGGCCCGGGCACAAGGCTCAGGTGTCTGGTTCTCAGAGCCAGCCACTCCGCAGCACGAGAAGCCGGGCTTGGAATTGCTTATTCCCATCCCGGCTTTTGCAAGGTGACACTCCACACCTCGTTAGAATAACACCCAATGTTTCGAAAAAATACATAGCGTAGGACAGAAAACAAATTACACACCTTCCTTTCAAGTTTATTTTCTTTTAGTGACCTACACGGAACAGCTTCTCAATTAATTTCAATCAATGTTTGCACAGCATTATCGGCTCTGCCCAGGACCAAACCACCCCGGCCAAGCCCCACAGGCCTAGAGGAGATTACTCTCAGCATCCCCGCTGCCCGCGGGGGCTTTCCTCCCCCCGCCACCCCAGAGGGTCCCAAAGACCATGCAGGGTGACACATGGGCCAGGGGATGGGGCTGGGGGAAGACTGGTATCTTCCAAACTTCATTGTTTCTTCAAGCATGCTTAGTTTTGGTATATGGAGGTAAAAAGTCCCACTCACAAGCGCTGCCACATCTCTGGCACTGGAAGAAGAAAAGTAACCTTTCTTTCCTTAACTCCCAGCGTTCCCACCCCACGGGATGCAGGGGACAAGCCTCGACAGCACGGCACGCGTGCCAGTGCAGAGAGGGAGAATTTCATCCTCGTATCAGCATCTAAAAATAATCCTGTGTGAAGAGGGAACTGTTGGGAGCGTGTCTAGTGTGCAATGACCTGTTTTATAGCTTTGGAGCTATTATGGGATGGCTACACCATGCACATATTCCCTCATTTACACTACACACGAGTTATTCCCTTTTATTGTTGCCAGACTTTGTTTACTTGTGATCAAACGTGATGTGCCCCAAAGCGCCCCGGAGACCACAGCCCTCTATCCACGGCAAATACAAAATACAGGCGGCAGCATCAGCTTCTTCCTCACCAAATCCATCCCTCGGCAGAGCTCAGAACAGGTCCTTCAGGAGAAGTGTGGGAGCTGAGCCTCCAGATCATTCAGCCCTTCACCAACACAGGCACCAGGCACAGGTTTTGCTACACGGATATTTAATCGTCCAGAGATTGGGCTCAGATCACCAATTATTAAAGACCTGGTGGGAGCTGAATGATCATCAAAGCTCTAATTCCCATGTGTAACCACCTCTGTCGCTCCCACCGCCCTCCACGTGGTCAGCAGAAAGCAAATCACTCCTTGTACAGATACATGGGTTTGGGAGTGCTGCCTCTTACCTTTGTCACAGCAGTCTGCCAGCCCTGAAGGAACTCGGGGCAATTCTTCTCTTTTGCTTCAGTCAGCAAATACTTTCGAATGTTCTTCAAAAAGGAAAGGGGGAAAAAAAAAAAAGCAACAATATTATTCACCAGCTGAAGAACAGCAGAGAGACAGACACTGGCGTCTTGGCTGGGATCCTTTGGACAATGAGAACGAATTCCAGGTGAGGATTAAGCACTAGGAGCTGAGCTCAGGTCCAGAGGTCAGGAGATGAACGCTAGTGGGTCCTGTGCCTTCTACCATCGAGGCTCACTCTGGTCGATCAAGGGGATCGTTAACACCCCGCAGCCCCACCATCCACTGACACACGAAGGACTAGCCCGGTCAGCCCGGCACACGTCCCCTCCTGCCTCACTCGGCCCACACCAAGACCCTTCCCTGCAACACGACAGCATTTTCCTGCCCGAATCCCCCCACAAATCGCTGGGAGTTCTGCAGGGAACCACCAGTCTCCGGGGAGAGCTCTAGCGACACAGGAAAAAACAGCCTGACACAAGCGAAGAGAAGGGAGTAAGATAAATGAGCCTCTGGTCTCGGGTTAAGCAAATCCTTCTCCTCCTCTGTAAACAGGCCGGTGCTTTACAGCACGGCTTAAACACAGTTTAAACTAATGTTCACCTCGGTGGGTGGATCACAGCAGAGTTTCGGGTAATGGCCCCCCCTTCCCCTCCAAAGGGCAGGGGTAAAAGGGTCTGGTGTTTGTGAGACATTTAAGTGCAAATGCCATGGCTGGAGCGGGGCGGGTGGAGGGAGGGAGGGAAGGATGGAGGGAGAGAAGAGGCCACTTGGCCAGGCTGCGGGAGAGGGACCCCTCGTCTGTGCCACACGTTCAGAGGCTGGAGAGCACGAGGCCTCTCGCTCCCAGAACAAACACTATCCTCATCCCCAGCAAATGCCAGCAGGAAACGAGTATCTTCATGCAGAAGTCCTCGCTGGATCTCTCCTGGGTACAATAATTACTACTCTGCTGTAAGCCAACAACTACACACGGTTAAAAGTAGAGGGCTGCTGCATCAAGCAAGCAATTAAGTTGACAAAATTAGCTTTTGTAAGAGAGTCATTACAATTTGCTAGTCCCAGCAAAAAAATTCTGGCTGCTTTTTACTGGGAAGACCAATAATTTAATTCCGGTGTTCAGGGTGTAGCCTCGAAAGGTTGCTGGGTTATAACTGGAGGTGCCCACCCCATGCCAATGTGGAGAGAGGAAAAAGATGACACGCTGTGACGGCAGTGACGCCCAAGCCCCACCGGGCAGCACCATGGCATCGTTTCTTCAACACAAGTCCCTCAGCAGGTTAAAGAGTCGCCGTTACTTTCCTTCTGGCCACTTGGCTTTGAGCCCCTGCTCTGTGGGAGTGAGGAGAGAGCCACAAAAGGTGTGCCAATTACATCCCGGGCTAATTAGGCACCAGGCAATCTGACCTCAGCTCCCCACTCTGCTGTGACCCTCAGTGGTCTCTGCTCCGGACTCCTCAGCCGATGCCCATCTTGGACGTGGCAGCATTTAGAGTTTAAGGCTGAACAGAAAAAGCGGGGTGGGGTGGTTTGGGTAAGAAAACAGTTCAAACTTTGCCGACACGGCGGTGACTTACCTCTACACAGAACTTAAAGTGAATGCCTTGGGAATCATAAAACGAAATAATTCGATTGGGGATGTTCACAGTAATGAGGGACCAGTGGACTTCCAGGTGAATAGGAATTAGCAAGAGAGTCTTTTTGAACAAGTCCACCTGGCAAGAAGAACAACACACGTTAGAGACAATTCCACGGGTACAACACGGCAAAGCAAGAGACTGGTGTATCGCAGCTGTAGCACTGGAGCTAACTGGAGCACTGCACAGTTCCAGAGTTAGTCACCACTAACTGTACTCGTGGCAAAAGCCTGCTCACACTACACTTTAACATCTGCATCCAAGGGGGATTTCTTAATTAACGGCGGTAACGCAGTCGAGCCTCAATCTGCGCCTCCCTCTGCCGTGACACAGGCTCTGTGACGTGTGGGAGGGAGGCAGAGGAGGAGGAGGACACGGTGCTTCGGGCAGCGGGGACAGGGAGGGGGTGCAGACAGAGCGGGACCATCCATCCTGGAACTCGGCTCTGCAGCAGATGTCATAGATGTCCCGCAGTGGCAGGCGAGCAAAGGAGGCAGAAGGGCTCCAAGCGGAGGAGGAGGAGACCGGGTACAGCTCCCCGGGGTCTGTGCAGCAGATGAGCCCTCCTGCTTTTGGAAGCCCATCAAGCCAGGGCCTTTCGTGATTTTCCTTCTCCCACCATCTCCTGAAACGGTTGTCTAATTGCTGGGGTTTTAGTGCTACAGTCCAGAAAGTAAGCAAAAATAGACTGAACTAAATGAACTCATCCTGTGGGAAGATTTCTATCCTGCTTTTTTTTTTTTTTAAGCAGTGTGCAATTCGAGCAGTAGATAATTGCTGCACTACTGGTCAAGGCAGGTCCATTGTAGGAAAGAAAAGTGCATTTTTTGAGTAACAGTGGGAAGCTGAAGGCTCAAAAAGGTTGGAGCATTCCCAGCAGTTGCTCTCAGCAGGACTGTGACTGTCACAAGCATTGAGGATCCCGGTTCCACCTACAGGAACAGTCTCCTGCCCAGGTCCCACTGGCTGCTCAACAATCCATTGCCCTTGGAGAGATGAGACATCACTCAGCAGCAAGAAACATCAGAGAGAAGCCAAGAAGCATCAGCCGGCAGTGAGCTGAGCCCGAGAAGGAAAACTGGAGTAAGACAAAGGAACTCCACCTTCTCTGGTGTCCAGCAGCAGCGGAGCCACACCAGACCCAAGGGTCCTCGTGTCACCCTCGCTGTGGGATTGCTGCAGGCATAACAACCGGCAGCAGAAGAGTGGAAAGAGGCAGCCAAGAACTCTCAGGATCTTTAGTTAAGACCTGATGCACAGAAAGAATGATGGCAACCCAGGCTGGGTTCAGCAGGCCAGGGCAGAGGCAGCTCAGACCCGAGCCAGCGGCCAGAAGCGACAAGCACCAAGAAGAGCTTGGAAACCTTGATACGTCCTTCCAGGCTTTGGCCTCATGTATCCCAGGAGAGCACTTTTATAAAACCTGGTACAATCCTCTGGTGTGTTTAAAAAGCAGGAACAAGCTCCCCTCAAACACTTTGTCCTGTGACATGCTGTCTGTTGAATCCTCCCAACAGAACCTGCTCAGCTCTCAGCCCTGCTCTAGGGGTCCCTCAGGGTCTAGGTGTAAATGTCCAAACAACCATCCTGCTCTCCTCTGGTTCCTCCTCAGCAGCACCACGAACACAGGGGTGCTTCCAGAACCTACCTTTACTTTGGGGGTTTTCTGCAAAACTTGGGTTGCTTGGAGAAAAAGAACATTTAAAAAAAAATATACGTATCTGGGAATATTAAGCACCAATATTCAGTCTCTCTTTTAAAGAGATTTTAATAAATTATATGAATAGATTTTATATTTGGATAATGAGTTCATCTCTAGCATTTCACAGATGTGTGCTATTTAAGTGCTCCTGCAGAAAGATCATACATTCAAACATGGCCCTTGATTAGTCTTGCCTCATCCCCCACATTAGAAAGGACAAATGTTCGCAGCAAAAGAGAGCACTGCTCTTGGTAACAGCTACCTCAGAAAATATCACAGCCCATAGTCTGGTACGTGTTCTGAGAAGGAAGGTGAATTGTCTTCTTGTCACAAGAACAAGTATTAACTATTGGTCTCCAGTTTCTGCTCTCTGGTACCCGTACGTGTTAGTCAGGAGTAACTACTTGATTTTATCAAAGAATCCCAGTTTGAGATGAAAGCAGCAGCAGAATTAAAGCTGCTCCCCTGTGGATCAGTACCTGGCACTGTCAGGAGCAGGAAGAGACACTTCTTGCAGCTAAATCAGCATGAACGTACACCCAGAGATAACCCACCGCCGACGATGAAGCCATGGAAGAACACTTCCACAAGACACCTGTACTAACTCCAGTGGTGCCACCCACTATCTCCATCAACCTCCCTCCGCTTCCCGCGGCTCCTCTGCAAACCCATTCTCTGTCAGTAACAGGCTGTAAGACCCGGTTCCACATTCGCCCAGCCCAGGAGAACCAGAGCAGCGAGACAGGGAGCTGAAGGGTACCTTTTTAGTCCATCGCTTCACCCCGTTATATCCTTTGGTTACCAGCTGTCTGTGGAAAAAGCTGTTAAAGAAATGAACCTAAAAAAGAGAGAGAGAGAGAGAGGAGGAATGAGCACAGAAACCCTCGCGCACAGTCACTGCCCTTCCCCCAGGATAATTTATACAAAACAACTTGTAACGAGGCATTATTTAACGCAGGTTTGGAAACGGCACCCCAGCAGGGACAAAGCGAGGCTTTGCCAAGCCCGAACTACTGCTGCTCTCCAGCAAGGAAATAAAACCAGCCTTATTTCCCCGTGATACACGGCGTGAGCCGCTGCAGCGTTTCCATTTACGCTTCTCTATCTCCAGGCGTATCATAGCTCATCTTTTGCCGGGGACGGACTTGGGAGAAAACCATCAGGATAAGGAGTTACAGTTTTTGTTGATCTTTACAAGGATTAAGGAAGAGAACACTGGACTGCTAAAATGGAGGGGAGGTGGCGGGTGGAGAAGGGAGAAACTTCTGGCTTTAGTTGCTGGAAGCTGAGACTCAAAAAAAACCCAAACCACCAAATAAAAAATTGATCAAAACAGTTATGAGATTTAATCCAACAACACGGTCATTTGTATTCAACTGCTATGACCACGTCCAGACAAAACCAATGTTCTGCTATTTAAAAGAATTTTTAGGCTATACCACATCCATTTTCTAACTAAAAACCTACATTTATTACAAAAAAGTGTAGGCTTATGTTAAATAAAAAATATTTCGCTCCAGGTTAACACTATTATTCCCTGTGCTTAGCTTCTTGCAATTACAGGAACAGATTAATACAAATGGAAATCTGCAACATCTGTTTTTAATAATTCTGCTAGTGTAGAGGTGGTAGAAGGCTTTAGTTATTACTTGAAAAAAAAAAAAAAAGTTAGAAAACTCCGCATCTGAAACCAGCCTAACACCCATTAGCCACGCCAACAGACTTCAAACCCGTGTTCCGAGCTACCAGCGCAAAGTCTCCCAGGAGGATTTCAATTATGCACAATGAAGAAAAAGCAGAGACAAGCAAAGAGATACAACCTCCACCGGCACAACCCCGGCACCCGCTCGGGGAGCGGGGAGAACGCTAACGAGGAATCACCACCAACAACCATCAAAGCAACCGCGCTCCCTCCCCCCGGCTCGAAGATGTGAGGAGCTGCGTTCCGCAGAGCTCATCTAAAAATGGCTTTGTTTGGTTCTTCCTTTGTGGTCTCACCTGAAAATTGTTCAGCTCTGCTAGCAAACAGATGGCTTTTTATAATTGCCACTGCTGCAAGTGCACTCACACAAGGGGGGGGTGTGTTTTCTTGATTTTTTTTTTTTTCCTTTTCTTTTTTTCAACCGCCACCAACAGTCTGGCAGCAGCGAGCGTTCTGTTGAGGATGCACAACCCAAAGAGTCCCGCAGAGCGAGCCGGGCAGGAGTCTGCGGGGGGGGCGGAGGAAGCGGTGACGGGCCTGGATCCGCTGCCACCGCGCAGGGTTTGGCATCCCAGCAGAACCCCATCGTCACGGGGAACCTCTGCTCAAACACCCAGCTGGTGAGCAGGGGATGGGTAAAGCCCTTCAGCAGCAGATCAGCTGGAGACACAAAGCTCCGAGAGCTCTACGGGATGGGTGAAACCAGGGAATTTGTCTTCTGCAGGAACCTGACAGCACCAGGCTGCCAGAGAACCCCTGCAGAGCTGATCTGTAAGCTCCTGGAAGGAGGGCACCAGCACTAAAAACTGCCTTTTAGCATGGGAAAGGAAGAGAATTTGAGAGGGGACAGCAACAAATTGTAACGGAGCCACCCAGAACAGCAGTGAGCTGAACCTCCAGCCTCTATCTGCAATAGTCAGCGTTCCACCCCTCCCTCTCAATCTCTCATTAGGTAACATTTGCATAATAACAAAAACCCTCACCTTTTCAGGGACTGCATCCATTATGAGTTCACCGTACATGTTAATTATCTGTAAGAGTCAGTAAATACGTGAATAGGTACAGAGCAAGTTTTGTATAACCCACAGCCGCACGTTCCCGTAAACCGCAGGGACCCTTCACACTCGGAGCAGCGCTAAGGAGGTGAGCAATCAATCCCGGCGGCACTCTGCCGCAGCCTGAAGGACCAGCACCCTGGAACTAATGGTGCTGGGCCCGTGGAGAGGCTCTAACTGGCTGCTCGAAGCCTACCGCCATCAGAAATGCACTTTAATTCAATTTACAGCTACTGGTGCGTGCCCTGGGCACGGCAGCCGCCCTGGCTTTTTGGCCGCCGGCCACAGTCTGATGCTTCACACTCTGCTGTTCTTGTCATCTGCTGGAGCTCGGGCACGGAGGGAGATGCTAAAATCTATACGTGTAGCCACTGTTTTCCCAAAATAGTTCAACATCTCTTCCAAAAGGGAACAGTTTAGTTGTGACACCTCCCGTCTCCCAGACTCGTAACCACTGGAAAGCTGCTCCCAACCTCTCCTACCTCTCACGTGTAAAGCCAGGATGCAGCAGGGGAGCAAGTGACATCCCAACACAAATGGGGTAAAAAAGGGGGTAAGGAAGCACATAAACACCAAACATCTCTGACCTGGTCATTGAGCCAGTTCTGGCCTTCCAGTGTGGCTAAATCATCCATATCTAGCATGTGCTTATTATAGAAGACCCGGAAATTGCAAGTGGAGGTTTTTGGATGTTTTTCCCGATACTTCATGATTTCCCCGGTGATAAAAGGTTTTCTGAAACAGGATTGAAAAGGCAGAAAAGAAAAATCAGTCAAGGTCATATCAACCGGAGTCCTGTTGGGTGTTGGGAGGTGGAGCGTGCAGGAGTAAAGCAAGCAATTTGTCCTTTACAACCTCCAGAGCTGGATAGTGCTACACACCTATGGGAGAAATCTTCATTAAAGACTTCTTTTAATCTTCCCATGACATCCTTCTCACAGAGTGGAACTAAACTGCCATATTTCTTCATAACTTCATCTAGGAATCCTTTAAATATACCAGAGAAATCAAAGCACAAACAGGTGAGAAACCCCCCGAGTTCCCCGTTTCTCCCGAGCAGGAGCATCCATTGCCCCGTGCCCAGCCAACAGCCCACCCCTCAGGGCAGGACAGATTTCAGAAATCTCAGCTCAAATCAGCAACACTAAATAAAATCAGAGGAAGGAGGACAAAATAAAAAAGCAGGAATTTGATCACTCAGCTTTACAGGAGCAGATCAGACCCCGTTCTCCCCTCATACACATAGATATCTACACCAAACTAATTATACCAGCGCTAGGAGAGCCCAGCCCACTGCTTATTTCAATTAGCATCTTATACAATTTCACTGCGACATGAAAAGCCGTCAATTTCTGCAGCGGTTTCCACCGCAAACCGCTCTCCTGTCCTTAGGGAACGCAGAATCACTGTCCCCAAAGCCAGCAGCCCTGGATGGCAGAGACCCGCTGTCGGGGGGGGGTCCCTGCTGCCGCCACAGCACAGGGGGGAGGCACCAGGCAGACCCTCGGCAGGTTCAACCCACTTACCCCGGGGATGACATTTAAGGTGCCAGGGATGGCCGTGTCAGCCTGCCATTGCTTGGGAGACCACAGCACCACAAACAAAAGATAATAAGGAGGATATAATGAAGAGATGGATACTGGAGGAATTAAAAAAATCCAGGAAATGGATTTTTTTTTTTTTTTTATCTGACACAAAACTGGAACAGTGGAGACACAAATCCCACCCAAGCACCCAAAACCACTTCAAGAACGAAAGAGAATGGAAAACAGGATAGGAGAAAAAGGACCCAGTTGTCCAGCTGTCTGAAAATGAGTTTTCAAATGCAGCAGAAAAACCCCAGGTGTTCTGTGGATCTGAGCTCAGAGCCCCCGGAAACCACAGTGACCCAAACCTTGGGACTCTTCCCCGGCCTGTGACAGCAGCCGGCGTCACCGCCCAGGGCACCGCGCGTTCAGGGCTCTGGTTACTAAAGCTTTAACAGCTTTTCCTGGAAACTTTCAAAGCTGGGGATGAGAAGAAGCAAGGCGAGAGAAACACCTGGCAGAAAACCGTGCCAGAACAGCAGCAGTAAGAAAATAAAAAGAGAAAGGAGAGAGACCAAGAACAAAAGAAAGAGAGACGAGAAAAGCAGTGAAGATCCAGCAAGAAGAACCCCTGGCTGCGGGACAGAAGGAAGGGGGACTGAAGAGGGAGATCAGACAAGGAAGAATTCTTCCTGGGAAGAGAGCCTTCCTCCCAACCCTGCCACACTTGCCTCAACTTCCATCCCGTACCTCCCAGCAGAGTGTGGCAGGGAGGCTATTTCCCACTCTGGCTACAAGTCCAGACAGAAGATGTGTGGGGATGTAAGCATACCTTCTTCTCTTTTAATACGTAACATTTTAAAAGCTTTTTCTTCATGCACGCAGAGGAAGGACTGTTCTCATAGCTACAGCTCAGAGCAGCAGAGCTCCAAGGGACCTCCGGCGGGACTGACCTCGCCTGGGCTGGTGCAACTCCAGGAGGAAAAGGCAAAGTTCTGAGCCGGTGCAAGATCAGGCACCCCTCGCGAGCAGGGTCTACCAGGGAGCTCTGTCTGACACCGCACAGCACCTCAGAAATAAATCCTAAATACTGCAGCCCCTTAACTTCCACGTTCAGCTGTTGCAGAGAATGCAAACCCTGGGACATCTCCCTCGGACACCGCCCCCAGCACCTCCTGCCGGCTCAGCAGCGCCTTTCAGGGTGCAGTTAATTGTTAACAACACCCCAAAACAGGCAAGAGCTCCTGTACACTCTTATACCAAAATTAAAACTCTTTTTTACAGCTCTCCAGCCGAGAAACCCCTGCAGCGCTGTACGTCAGTGTGAGCGTGTCCCTGGTCAGACCTGGCTTCGATCCCCAGGGAGGGACCCTCAGCTCTGCAGAAAGTGGCAACCGGTCTCACCTACTTCCATTCAGAAGCCAGGAAGAATTCTCTTAAAAGTGTCAACTGTGGGAAAGTTCAGTGCATTTGCCACCTGTCTTTTTATTTTAAGTGATTCAGGCCTCCCGTGAACAAGAATATGACTGCGTATCGGACCGCAAGAATTTGACCTTCGCCACCCTGGTATAATCTTAGTTCCCAACTGTCACAAAAGGATCACGTCTCTCTCTCTGCTGCACAAACTGTAAAACTCCCTTGCAGAAGCAGCCTGTTTGCTGTTGTACCAGCTTCTCTCCACTTCTCCCACAGCGCCTGGTCCTTGCTGGATGAGGAACACAGTCAGAGGAACGCATCCCACACTACCTCGTGGATATGGAAAGCTAAACCACCTTCTGAGGTTCGGTGCCTCCTCCTTCGCACTCCGCTTTAGAGAATCAATTGCAAAACTGAAGGACAAAAAGGCGGGCAGAAACATCAGAGCACATCAAACTTCAAACAATCCCTTTGACATCAGCTCTGGGTTCAGGGGAATCTCTGGGGGTAGTTTCTCCAGAGGAAAACTTCAGTTACGAGAACCCCCCTGACCCTGTATTATTAGCACTAGGTGTCCAACATGTTGGCTCACCGCTCCTCACCACGGGTACAGTGTGCTGCTGGACATAAATAAGACACCCATTACTATTTTTACCACGTTCCTCGTTAGAGAGACTATCAAATACTGCACACTCAGCACTGAGTAAAAAAAATCCCAAAGCCTTTTTGCTGAGCTCTTTGCGAAGACTAGTCCTGCCTTTATAAAAAGTATTGTCTAACAAGATTCACTAAAGCCTACTTTATGAACGATCAAAGAGAAAACGAAGTGACAACGAGCGATATCTGGCTATCAAAACCTGAGGTTCATGAAGTGACTCAGCTTCAGTCTAAGACAGAGCAAGAGAATCGAGGGTAAGGCTGGAAGGAAGCATTGGAACAGTAAGGATTTTCAGAACCCGAGAGTAAAAATTGTCAACCATTTAAGAAACTGGAAGTTTTAACTCCGTATCATCTTCTGAAATCACCTGATAAAAGACATTTAAAATATCTATCAACAATTTTCCACAAAGATTCCAATTAAATTACACTGTGTTCTCTAAAACAAAAGGCAGCACCATTCCACTACCCCCCAAACCGCTCGACAGACAAGCAGGGGTTTGTTCCTCCTCCTCGCAGCCTCCTTTCAGTGAGTGTTTGCTGCGCACCCTTTGCAATTCACAACAAGAAACCCTTTTAATAAAGGAATTCAGGGCAACACGTGAACCCCAAGATAGGCCCAGCAGTTTTCTGGAACTCCTGGAAGCCCTGGGATATGTAAAAGGAATACCACAAAGCCACGCTGCCAACTGCTCGTCAGCCACCAGGGAAGATTTGGGACTGGTCCTTTTGCCTCCCTTCCGAGGTCCCGGTTTCAGTCCTGTGCTTTCTGCTGGAGGCTCCTCAAGGGGACTTTTACAGTAAGGGTGATCGAGCAACTTTGCGCTGAAAATGTCCAGGTTTAAGGAGTCCTCCACTTCCATTTGGCCAGAGCTGTCCTCGTTTTGTGCCAGCTCTGTGGAGAGAGGTCCGTTTACAAAATTATCATGGAGGTCAGAATCCTGCAAGGAGGATTGTGACAGTACCATCCCATCTACACCCAGAACCTCACGAGATTCTTCAGCAGCTTGACCTGAAACAGCGTTTTCTTTCCGTGTCGTGGAGAAGAAAGCATCAGAGCAGTGATCCTCCGCCAGAGCCCCGTTGGTCTCTACCTGGGGCAAGGTCTCTGCCCCCAGAGAGGTTCCGGTGGGTGGTTCTGGTGGGACACCATCTGCACCTCCACCCTGCCCTCCGGATCCTGGCTCCTCAGCACACAGGAAGGCATCCCGCGTTTGGCAGAGCTCGGGCACACGTACTTCCTTCTCCTCGCCTAAAGACCTGGGTGTACGACTGTTCATATCTGATAAGCTGTACCGGCTCCAGAGACGTCTGCCTTTAGATTTCCAGGAGGAAAGCCAATTACACAATCCACTTTCGAAATCCCGCTGGAGCACCTCTTGATGGTCCCTCGTAACTTTCTCCACCCACCTTGGCTTGATTTTTCTCAATTTGCAGGTCTTGCCTCTTGCTCGAAGTTCCGCAGATCTTATAATTCTATACCGAAACCTAACCATAGAAAGCTTCTTATGCATCATAAATAAAGTTCTCTTTTTTACAGTATGATGGTTAAATTTGGACCTCTTTATAGTTGTCAAGGGGCCACAAGTTCCATTCCACTCCCTTTGCAACAGCATTTCCTTTGATAGTTGTTTAAAACGACTAGGATCGCGTTGCCCTCACCATTATTGCTCCCCCCCGCCAGACACAAAACCCCCTTTCTTTACAGGTAAGGCAGCACCTTCCAGCGTCCCCCCCGAGACATAATGGGTAGTGCCAGAGGTGCTATTAGGAACAGCGACAGTTTCAAACTCTTCATTCAAGGGGAATTGGCTCTGAAAGGATTCATTGTTGAGTTTTCTTGCTTCTTCTCCAGACGGGTGCTTGGCTTTGCAACAGGGACGGGACCTTTTTGCTCTCGGCAGCTCTGTCAGGAAAGCTGCGTGGTTCAGCAGGTTTTTGATAGGATTCTGCGTCAACAGGCACACGCGGACCCCACCTGCCTCGGAGCCCAAGTGTCCTCCTCCTGCTGTGCAGTCCTCTGCACAGTTTGCTGTGATCTGGGCTCACAACTAGCTGAGTGCTCGGTCTTGTCTGCTTAGCTAGGAAAAACTGCCGTTGGAAGCAGGATTTCCCAGGCTCCCCAAATCCAGCGGTCCATCTTCTAGACTGGGCCAGCAACTGACTTCTTTTCCAAAGCAAACGTCTGCTGTGGTTTTTCATTTTTCTGCCGCATTATGCTCTTGAAAAACAGCTGAAAGAACA
>VXAK01021535.1:0-51749 GCA_013399435.1 Arenaria interpres | reverse complement strand
GGAGCACCTCTCCTTTGAAGACAGGCAGAGAAAGTTTGGGTTGTTCAGCCTGGAGAAGAGAAGGCTTTGGGGAGACCTTATTGTGGCTTTTCAGTGCTTTTTAGTAGGGCTTGTTGCAACAGGAGAAGGGGTAATGGTTTTAAACTAAAAGAGGGAAGATTTATGTTAGATATAAAAAAGATATTTTTTTTTACGATGAGGGTGGTGAAACACTGGCAGAGGTTGCCCAGAGAGGTAGTAGATGTCTCATCCCTGGTTCAGGGTCACGTTGGACAGGCTTCTGAGTAACCTGATCTAGTTGGAGATGTCCTTGCTCATTGCAGGGGGTTTGGACTAGACAACCTTTAAAGGTCTTTTCCAACTCAAGCTATTTTATGGTTCTATGACTAGGAGTTTTGTCTTAAACCCTTTGCAGTAGACATGAATTGCTATTGCCTGAAACTTTTTCTTACTTTTTGTTCATTTCAGGCTGTGGTTTTCCTATTTTCCCAAGTCTATTTTGCAAAACTCCTTATTTTAATACTAAAATTCTGTTTATTTTATGCTGCCCCAAATGTTAAGCTTCTGATGTGCTGCAGCTTTTTGACAACTAGCAACTGCCCAGTAGAGGTTGCCAAGAGGAAAAGCTGGAGGTTTTGGCAGCTGGGTGGGAACAGATGACAATCTTGGAATAGATGGGCAAGAGTATTGGGTTTTGTTGTCATTCAGGAAGTAATGAAGGCTTTTGGCAGTGGGAAGAAGATGCATCTTTCAAACCTTGTTTTAGTGCTAAGGACAAAAATAGCATGGCATTGCAGGGAAGGCAGGTGAGTTTTGAATCTCTTATTCCTCTTAACTTCAGGGCTGCCCCATGACATCCAGTTCAATATCTGCATCTGGCATCAGCCACACAAGTGCCACCATAGCTCAAAGCTTTTGCTGTTCTGCTGAAGAATGAAATACTGACACCAGGCACTGGACCCGGAGCTGCTGTTTTTTCTGAGCTTGAGTGAAATGATGTAGTACTGACCTTAGAAATATTGTTTTGGATTGCCTTCAGGTTGAGGATGCTTTCTGGTCCTTTGCAGTTTTGAGACTTTCATGATTATTTACAGTTAGAGATGAGACCCCTTTTTTGTGTGCCAGTGGAAAGCAACGGAGTCATGATGGTGGTTGGAATTTGACCTTGACTACTGCATGTATAATTCTGCTTTGCTCGTATGAATTATGCTGCAAAGAAAATCCTTTCAAGTATTGTAAACAGAACTAGTAGATCTAGGTGCTTGTCAACCACATTTGACATTTTCATTCTCTGTCACAGCCTGATCTAAGTATCCAACTTCTTAATTAGGTTTTGGATCACTTCCAAGATCAGTGCTTGATGTCCAATTATATCTGCAGTAAAATGGTACTTAGAAGTAAGTAGCATTTCCAGATAAGAACTTCTCATGATATGCTAGAAAAATTCAAAATCAAGATGTTATTAAATAGTTCAGCACCAACAAAACAAAGGAACCCAATGAACATGTTGATAGGTGCCTTCCCAGATTTCTTGTCCTCAAATCATTTTAAATGTTTGGGCTTTGTTTTACCCCTGACAGAACTTTACTGTTGCCACATTGTCCTGTCTTTAGCTGTGCAAAATGCCCAGGAGTTTGAGTGCTGTAAAGACTTCCCAGCATAGGCAGAAGCTTCTGAAGGGTCCTGTGAATTTTTGAGCCCCTGTATGTATGGGTCAAATTCTGATAAACAGCATGGCTGCCAATTGAAACCAGTTGTTTGCAATTCATTGGAGCAAGTTTAGATTTATATCCTGAGAACTCAGAGTTCATTCTGGGTTGTGAGTTGGAATTGGTTTTCTAGAGCTGTCTGGACCTGAACGCAGATGACATACTTTGTCCCTGCAGAGGCCCCTGGCCAATGGGAACATCCTTCCACCATCATTCTTTAAAGAGGAGATGGAGATATTGGGTATCTATGCTGCCTTGAGGCTTGGCACATTGATGACGGTGGTGGTCCCCGCTAGAGCCTTCCTACTGGTTGCTCTCAGGGGCAGAGTGATGGAGGCAAACATCAGCATCATGAGTGGTGACTCCAGCTCCTTCAGATCTGGATTTTGAATATTCTGGATTGCATTTTAACCTGGACAGCTGACAAGCACCCTAAAACTTAGGCTCTCTGAGCCAAACCGAGTATCTGCAAGTCTGGGAGGGATTGGAAAGTCTGGGGTTTGTCTTGTTTTTGCAGTTAGTAGGAAAACTGTCTTGATTTTGGCTGGCTGAAGCATTAGATGGGTGCCAAGCTCTGCTAAAAATGGTACACGTGTATCACACCTCCACGATCAGAGGCACATGCTGGGTTTCTCTTGCATTGTATTTCATAGTGGTGAGCATACTCAACTTGTTTGGTAAATAATCTTTACCAGTAGATGAGCCTTAGGTGAGCTCCAGAGGTAAGAATACAGGTAGATTAGAGGTCATACCTTTCTGAATTGATGGACCTACTGAACACTGAATTTCCGTGGATTAGTGTTACTACAAATTCTGAAAGGACTAACAAGAAGCAGGTCCTTACCTGGCATAGGACAGCACAACAGAGGCTGTCTTGTACAGTTTGAAGGATCTGCATGTGGAAGTGTCATGGTGTGCAGTTTACGTGTATTGTGCTGCTATATGTGCCCCAGAGGCTGAGGTCATAGTATAGTGTGGGGAGTGAAGACCTGTTATGAGTTACTGGTGTGTAGGCAGGAAACAGCGTTTCTTGCAGGTGATGGAAATGTGCCTCTGTTGGGAAAGTGAGCCTTTTTGCAGTTGTATCCAAAATTGAAAAATCAAACTGAGGTCTTGTTAGGATTGTCCATATGCTAGGCTGCCATCCTGTTCTAGCTGACTTTCTGCAAGTAAATGGGGTCTTGTGAAGTCACATCCTATTATTTGTTAGCCATGAATCATCATTTGTTTTAACTGGCTAAATTGAGGAGCAAGGTGCAAGGAGAATGACTCTTGTTAGTCAGGGCAGATGGGTTGAAGTAGTGGGTCACTTTTTATCCCTAGCCTCCAAAACTGGCTTGACAGCAAACATCAATCTTATGGATCTTCTTCTTGTGTTCCTGAAGAGAGCCATCTTCCTCTTCCCATTGCAATTTTTGAAATCTTCATTGCTATAAATTCTGCAGGCACTGGGTAAGAAAGTTCAATACCCACCAAGTTGCCTGCAATGTAGCAACCAAAGGATAGTCAGACTTTATATCGCCAGTGACACGTTATTACATCCGTTATACAAAGCTCCCCCTCTCTTGCATAAGTGGCTAAGGAGAAGCTGGACGTCCAACAGAACTATGCCAAGAGCACGATAAGAGCGACTCACTCCTGTCTTAGGTATCCTTGGACCATTTTCCTACCAGGCTGGTAGTGGAAGTAGATCTACAGGGATTCGCCATCATTTGAATCCAGTAGTTTGGGTTCATATCTCTGTGGATAGTGGTCAATATCCTGTTGCTTCCGCACAAAATCGGTAGGTTTTGATGCATTTGCTGGCAAATGACTTCGTGGAATGGAGAGCAAAGAACTCTGCTGCCCTTACTGATGGTCCACTGGGCTGAGTGGGGACCTTGGTGGTCTCAGCCTGACTGGTTTCTCCAGGTCAGAGCTCAAGATGAGGAGGTGGGCTTAGTTGGCCTAAAAATTCTCTTAAAGAAGGCAGGCTGGTTTCAAAACCCTGCCTCACCACTCCCTGGGTGATTTGGGCCAGGAGGAAGGAAGGTCGCATAAGGTACTTGGCAGAAGCTGGGAAGTGCATATGGGGGAAGACGCTTTGTTTCTGCCGGCGACTGCCTGCTCTGGCAAACGCAGCAGCAGGTAGGGCCCTGACAGGGGGTAAAGGAAGGGCTGCGGCTGTAGCCCCTCCACAGGCTTTGTCTGCCATGCAGATTAGGTGGAGGGCTTTTCTGGCTCAGCGTTGCTAGGCTCTTCCCCCCTATTGACTTGGTGGAGAGGCTGAGGGGGGCAGGAGGGAGGGACTGCATTATATTGTTTCTTTGAGTTGTTTTTTTTTTTTCCCCCCTCTATGGGGAGATGGGCTTGATCCACTGGTTTTGGATTTCAGAGGCAGAAGGCAAGACATGACCAGCTGGTGTCTTGAAATGGCACAGGTGCAATGGCTGCGGGAGGGGGGAGCCAGGAATAATTACAGGTTTCTGAAGCATCAGGCTTTGCCTGAAAAGGCCTCATCGAGAAACTGCTCTTTATGGAAAATTAATGGTGAAGCTGGAAAAAACTGTCAGGCCCACTATTGTTGTCATGGGGTAGTGATGCCTTAAAGGAGCAGCACCTCCCGCTTGCCTCCCCTCCACAGGCAGCCCGGATCCAGCGCACAGCTTTCTGATCCCGCAGCAATTGAAATTTCATGTCACTGTCATCAGATTTAATGGCCTTGAGTCCCTGTCTCTTTTGTTTTTGGGGGTTTCCTCCCCCCCACCCCTTCTATCACTAATTTGTGATTACACTTGCTTTTTCCCTTGGAAGCCTTCTATTTATTCAGCCCCTAAACCTGTTTCTGCCCCACTGGGTGAAGGCTAAGTGGGCCAGAAAGCCCAAATTACACGATATGGGGAATTCAAAAGCATCGCCTCTTTTGGTGAGGAGGGTTATTCCTGAAAGACTGTGGAGCACATTTGGAGCCCCCAAAACCTGTTAGGATTCATCTGGGGAGAGACCAGATCCCCAGCTAAAGCCATTTCTCACTGTCCCGGAAATGCACTTTAAAAAGAAAATGGAAAGGTTGGTTAAGGCAAGAGTGCTAACTGGTAAGTGTCCCACCTCCAGGTCTGTGTGCAGACACATCCCATATATAGTGTCGTACCTCTGAAAATAACCTACACTCTGAAGTGTAACATGTCTCTGTTGCCATTTCATCGCTTTTTGTCCAACTGCATCTCTACAGCTCAGGTCTGAAATCAGCTGTTATTTTAAAAACAAACAACAGGTAACTGTCTGAAAAATTCAGTTCTGAATTCTGAAAGTCATTCTAGCAAATTGTATCTGCAACCGGCAGTGCTACATTGAAAGTAATAATTTTGAGTTAAGTGGTGGCTCCTAGAAAGCTGTGAGTGGGGCCTCTTTAGACCCCTGTTGATGGGACCTTTGTGACCAGAAGGCAGGAGTGTCTGTCTCTCCTCCGGGCATACGAAGCTTTTATTTCTTGATCAGGTGCTGGACTCTCCAGGTTGAGATGTAGTTGGGTTGTCAGCTCTCACAGGCTGAAAATTTTTGCTTAAAGTCCCTTTCTTACTATCTCTATTGAGGAGTAGTGTTTAGAGGTTTCTAAAATGTATTAGTTACAATGTCTCTTTCTCCAAGTCCTGTAAAATTGCAGTGGTGATATTAAACCAGCTAGCCTTTCAGGCAGCAAGAAATGAAAAACAGCAGTAATAAACTCCATTAAAAGCTCCTCACACTACAGCGAACAGTTTCTATAAACAATAAAAGTTTATAATGTTGGTTATGGAGAACACTGGGCAGCGTGATTGTGCCTGGAGGCTTTACTGGGGTTAGCTCAGGGCATCTCAGAATAAGGTACATTCAAGTAGGAGGCTCACCACATCCTTGTGGCGATGATCACTGCTGTGGACATGCAGGAACATGTTCTTATGTAGCAGCCTCTTTGATTGCATCTTCACCTACTTTTTAATAAGGTGCATGTCTGTGTTTGTGTGCAAGTCCGGTGTCCTCTACACAGGAAGCTCCATTTGACCAGATGTGCAAAACCCCTCTAAAACCAACAGTAGGTCCCCTTGTTCTGTCGTTATCTTTCCTTCTGTCAGGCCCTTCAAACAAGCTGTGGTGTCACTGGAAGTTTGTCTCCTATCTTAAAATGCTACGCTTCAGAACTGTGCTGTTTTAGGAAGAGACTGGGCCCCAGCTAACTATGCTGAGTTAAATTTGGAGTGTAAGTTAACATTTGTGAAGGAAGAAGAAGCAGTTCTTTGGAGAGGTGACCTTTTGTTTGTACGTGGCCAGGCGGTGGGCCATTAGGATAGTTTCATATGGAAGTGACTGCTGGCCAGATTACACTTAAATTGCGAGGGGCCCGATATCCATGGAACAATGTGCAGACTTTCATGAAAATGTTGTGGATGCTTTTGGTTATTTTATCTTCACTTCTACCATAATATCCACTACCGTACATGGATATTCTCGTACTCTCGGAGAAGCATCAAAAAAGTGCCAAATCCTCATGTCTCCCAATATGTGACCACCTCACAAGAAGGTGCTGGTGTGCATGAGTGCTGGCTCTGAAGGACTCTGGATTATGTTGTTCTCCTGCCCTAGGTGGGAGTTATGCTGTAATCTCTTCCTAACGGTGGTTTCTCTCCCTCCCCTCTCCCTTCCCCTCCTGCAGACATGCCTGGAGTTGGAGCGATATCTTCAGACCGAACCACGGAAGATCTCTGAGACCTTTGGTGAGGATTTGGACTGCTTCCTTCATGCCTCCTCAGCCCCAGATGCAGAGGACAATATCCGACGGCTGGACCCCATCCTTTTACCAGTGGAAACGAGTACGTGTGACAAAAGCGCCAACATGGACGTTATCCTCTCACGGGACAAGCTGCTGTCTGAGACGTGCCTCAGCTTGCAGTCCACCAGCTCTTCCACAGAAGGCTACACAGGTGTCAACCAGGCCCAACTCAATGCAGTAACCTCATTAACACCCCCTTCCTCTCCGGAGCTCAGCCGCCACCTTGTAAAAACCTCACAAACTCTCTCAGCAGTGGATGGCACTGTGACATTGAAACTGGTGGCCAAGAAAACTTCACTCAGCTCTGTGAAAGTGGGTGTAGCAACAGCAACTGCGGGGACAATAAAAAGCGGGCAAAGTGACAGTGAACAAGGAGGTACAGGGGCAGAAGCATCCCCAGAAAACAAGAAGAGGGTTCATCGCTGTCAATTTAATGGGTGCCGGAAGGTTTATACAAAGAGTTCCCACTTAAAGGCTCACCAGAGGACTCATACAGGTACTTGTGTAGGATGCTTCTCTCATCTTGTCCTCCTGCCACGTAACCGTAACCATCTCCTTTTATTCTCATTTAGAAAAGAAAAAAAAAATCTCTTCTGAAAGTCCAAGCTTCTATCTATGAAACAGGGCAATGGAAAAATATGGTGGGCCAGCAAATGTATCCATTATTCAATAGAATGGAGGAGTTCACCATCTACCATTAACCTGTTGGGGTTTCATATGTCTTATGGGGCTTGATGCAGAATAATTTTAGGATACCTAAGGGATGTAGATGTATCATTCATATTAAAACTGTGGGCATGCCAGTTTGGGTTTTGGGCACTCAGTTCCTCAAGACAACTTTAAAAATCTTAATTTTAGTCAAGTGTTAATTGCTTCAAGTAGAAAATAGGATGAGTGGGTTTTTGTTGCCTTTTGTGGCGGGGAAAGAGAAAAATGTATTTCAGATCTGAGATACACAGTTTAGGGATAATGCGTGCATGAGAGCATGTGTGTAGATGCAGGTGTGTAGGTGCAGATGTTTAGGTACATAGATGCACATACCCTTAAGATACTCACGATCTTGGAGCTCTCTGATGATAAAATACAGTGAGAACAAATGAAAGAACGACGTAAGTTTGAATGGAGTAGTATAGGTAGAGAGGCAATAGGATGCATTCTGACATAAGAAGATGTCAGGCTGTTATTGTGGGTAATATTTACTAATGTTGCATATAAGCTCCACTGCATAAGCTTCTTGAAGCATACCAAATTGGCTTAGGTTTGGCTGTTCAGGATCCCCACTCTCCTGTCAGTTGTTCATAGTCCCCAGTAGCATTTCGGCTGTGCAGTTCGCTCGCGTTGCTGCTTTGTTCTAAGCTTTGCATGTGATGAGAGATGATAAATTCCCATTAGCACTGCCTTATCATGTGATTATTCTTGTTTCCAGAGGGATTGCTGTAATCAGTTTTCCCAATTTTACTGTAAAATGTGTGGTCTCTTACGATAACTGCACATTTAATTCACGATGTTATCATGCAGGCAGATTCCTAGAAACGAGGTTGTTCTTGCAAGGTAGAAAATAACATGTTGGACCGGTGCAGTAAATCAAAGAAATGTGCGGATTGGTAAGAGAGCTGCATCCATCAAATACTAGGCAGCCCCGTAAAAGTTACATGGTCTGAAGTATAAATCATATTAAGACATAAAAGGCATTGGTTTGATCTTTTTATATGGGCTTTCTGGTGCTTTTACTGGGGATAGCCACCTTGCCAGGAGTGACCTCACTTGTGATCCAGTGATTTGAAAGCCAGTGAAAGTAGTGCAGTCATTTTAAAATCACAGCAACGTGGTCAGGAGTCTCCTTGTAGCGCTGCTGCTGCTGTGTGGCTGGCCCCTGCTGGGGCTGTGCAGGGGGATGTCCCAGCCAAGGTGGTGGGTGGCAGGGAAGCTGGTGGCAGGGCTCCCATGAAGGCAGAAATGCAGAGCATGAGGGCTGTTGATGCAGTGGTCTCATCTGTTCAGATGTGACCTCTGCATTCCTCCTTAAGCTGGAAGTGGGGTGTCTTGTACGGCCCTTCCTGAAGTTAGTCAGGGATGTGCCACGATCATCTGGAAAGCGTGAGTGAATTTGTGGAGTTTTTCTGGTTTTGTCACCCAGCAGGTGGGGATGTGGACAAGGAGTCCTGCAAGCGCACTTGCAAAGACCACTACTCTTTCAACACCTTCACCCTTTAGAGTCAAAATCTTGCAGGATTTTGCATGCTTTTGAAGCCAGCCTTAGGTCTGGTTGAATTTTGTATCTGAGGTCAAAACCTTTCCCCTTGTAACATCAGTGTGTGAAATCTTATGTTTTACAATTACTCCATGACAAGAAATATTTCTCACTGGTCTTGTGATACTTCTGTTGAATGGCCTTAGTCTGTGCATAGTGCCATTGATGGTACGTGTCTGCCCATCCACAGCGGTGCTCAACATCGTGAGAAAGGCAAGTCCTCCTTTGCTGGCAGATGGGGAAGACCTGTATCAGATGGTGAGACTGCAGCTACTGGAGTGCAATGCCCACAACTCCCACTCCCAGCACCTCACCTAGTGGGTTCAGCTACCCCTCTGATCTTGCCAGTTAAACCATTAGTGGTTTACCCAGTCGCTAAACCATTTACTAGTTTATTGGAGTGTCCCTGTTTCCATCCACCAAGTCCTAAGCAGATAGCATAGGTTGTTAGGAAAGCAGGAAGGCAAAAGATAAGAGGGAATAAAACCTGAATGAGGAACTCTCCTGTCTTTGCAGCCGTATAACCACCCTCTACCCGACCACATCCTGGCTGTGCATAGCTGTGTAGAAAGCATGGTTTCATTTTGCAATGAGGAGTGGATGCACCCTTGTTGTTAAAATACATCTTTGATGCAAAACCTGGGAGCGGGTAGGCACCTGGCTCCCATTTTTCTCCATAGAAAGCAGATTGTCTAAATACCTTTGAACATTTACATCCTCTGAGCAATCTGAGTGAATTGAGGAGAAAAGTGTGATAGGCTTATCTTACTAGCTTACTTGAGTCTGTAGCACAAAGTCCTTCCTACCCCTTCATCCTGCTTAAGTCCTCTGTTCCCTTAAAAATCACTGACCATTGGATGTCTTAAATCAGAGCTGGTATAATCAAGACATTAAATCTGTTCACACTGACCTCTGGAGGGGGGTTTCGCCGCAGGGAGCTCCTGCCTCTGGTAAAAGAGAGGGAAAGAGAGGAATAGCTATGGAAATTTGGGACTGAATTATAAATGGCAGGGTTGCCTCCTTCCCCGTGCATGCCTTCAGGTCTAGGAACAAGGAGTCCTTTTCTCCATCGGTGCTTTGTTTTTTTCATGCCATGAGCTGAGTGTGCTGCGGGTTGCAAATGCACCCAGCAGCGCCAATGGCTAGTAGCCACTTGGCTTAGTCAGTGGCTGAGCCAGAGGGTCTGAAATGATTGCGAGATATTTTCCTTTGGCTGGTAGCTTGTTAGTATGTCATGCAAGAACAGTCTGCCAGTGTGGGCTCTGTGTAAAAGGGTGTGAGCGCCCTGACAGACAAAGAGCTCTCAGTGTGGGGTTCACAGGCAGGGAGGCAGATGCAGCCTGGTCACCCAACTTGCACGTGCGAAGTCCACTTGCTGGATCAAAGGGATTTAGTGCAGTGCGTGAAAACAAGAAAACCATGGGCTGAGGAGCTGGGGGGTGGAAGGGGACGGAAGGAGGTTGCATTCCTTTCGTTCATATGTAAGGCTGACCAGACCAGACACTGGCTGGCGTTCCTCACTGCTGTGTGATGAGCCAGGCTGGGCTGGAGGCAATACAGACTGATAGCAGCTTGCTAGATTGCAGCCGATCTTCTCTTAGGGCTCTACTTTGCCGATTGAGCCCAGAGACAGACAGCCCCCACATTATACTTGGTGCTGTGCAAGCTTCTCTTGTTACTCTCCTGCATCTCATCGGTAGGAGAATCAGGGCAGCACTGTAAGGCCCATCAATGGTTGAACTGGTTATGAAACCACCTTCTGGATGACCTTTGGAGAGGGAAAAACAATCATCTGTGTGGGAGAGAAATTAATCTGGAAGGGAAAGGGAAAAACATTGTCTGGATGGAAAGGGAAATGAAAATATTTGACCGAATTCAAAGTAAGCTGGGGCATCTAAAGCAAAGGGTGTGTAAAGGAGCTAGGAACAGTGGTGGGACTCACTGTCAGAGGGCAGCAAAAAAGCCACTCAGGGGAGAAATAGCGGCTGGAACTGTGAACAGGAGGAAAAGGTGAGCTGTAGGTTTGGAAAGACCATGCTGCCAATGAGGTAAAAACGTCTAAAGAAAGAGCCACCAGGACTGGCATGGTAATCCAGCCCTAGCACATTCTCTCACACTTATTCATGGAGCAGACATCAATGCAAACAATGGCATTTTGTCTCTTTTGAGAGACAGAAATTTTCATCCAGCCTTCACGTGTGTATGGAGATGAATTGCCAATGTAATGGACAGTGGAAAGAGAAGGGATTAGAATGAGCCAAAACCCATATATAGTTATCAGTACTTCCCAAATTAGGAAACAGGATATTGCTGGTGAGTGTCTGGGTGCAAATAAGTCTAAGGGTGAGCTGGCCTGTGACCTATGGAAAGATTAATCATGGGATGTCACTGTGTCTCCCAGATCAGAGACCTCTGGAGGAGATTGCTATCTCCTGACAAAGCCATTCACATCAGCCTTCCTTGCAGTAATGTACAGGGGAAGGTATGAGATGGCGTGGGTGCTTTCTGGCTAGAGATAAAGCATCAGATATAAACTGACCAGGAAATCCTTCAGATTGCAATGGTGATAAAAAATGACCCGTAGGGGTTTCTGCTGGGGTTTGCATTTTATGAGTATCAGAAGGTTTTGGATTTTTTTTCTCTATCCATCTAAAACCAGGATCGGATACAACCTAAGCTCATGTCTGAAAAACAGCAGTTGGGGACTTCACATCTATATTTAGTTTTCTAAAGCCAAAAAAGTGAGAAATACCGGTGTAAATAGATGTTACAAGTCTACGTGCGATCTTAAGATAGCACTTATTTAAGTGGAGTTTGTTTCACATTGTCAGGACATCTTATTTTAAATTATATAGTTCTTTGATCCAAAGTGCTGGGTGAGAGTAACTAAAACAAACAAATCCACCCTGCAGGAAAACAAATTACTACATTTGCAAGAAAAAAGATGAGAGACACAAGAGTATTAGAAAGAGCATTAATGAACAGGGAGGTTTTTAAAACAACAGAGAAAAGCTTTCCCAAAGTGTTGGAGATAGAAGAGAAAACATCCAGAATTTGGAAACTATCAGAAAAGACCAAACTAAGGAGAGTAGGCTGGATGATACGTACGGAAGATTAATACAAAATAAAGGAATAACAGGCTATCTGTGTCAGTGATACCACATGAATAGGAAGCTGCATTGCTGTATTGTATTTGTGCAGTAGCACCTGTGAACAGAAAGCCAATGAAGAGAAAGAAAAAGCAAATAGCCAAGCACAGCACCAATTCTGCAGGATGCAAGATATTGAATAATGACTTAGGGAGAAGCATTTGGGAGAACAGTATAGGTAGCACAGGAGAAATGAAAGCCAAAGCCCAAGATTTTTTGTTGTACAGAGACCCAAGGCTATCTGTCTGCAGGGCTGCAACCCAGCAAGGGGACACGAAGGATATGGTGGATGCTGAAGTGTCCCTGGCAGCAGCAGAAGGAATGGGTGAATTTGCCTCTGGAAATAAGAGCAAGGAAATGGAGGGAGGAGGGGTGCGTGAGGAAGACCTTCATTCAGTCTGGGTTTATTTTGGGGTACAGCTGCATTGCCAATTTGGAAAGACGTGTTTCGTGTGGGGTTGGGATTTTTTTACGTTTTTTGTGTGAAAGCACAACTAGAGTTTGTCAAAGCTGATTAAAATAAGCCACACTCGACCATGAGCTCTTTAAACTTTCTGGTTTTGAAGCCTTTTAGCCATTTGGCATGTTTGGAAGAGAGTGTTGTGATTTTACTGTGGATGGCCAGAGCCTCACTTCATTATTACAGTGAGAGCTTATGCTGAGGAAACAAGCTTTGTGAACCTCCCAGGCGGCAGGAGGACAGGCCCTGCCAAAAGCAGCCCTTGCCATTTAAAACACCGGTGGTGTTCATCCATTGCTTAGTTGCCAATACCTGAATCCTCAGTCCTGTGTTTCTACTCCATCATTTGCCAAATCAATAGCACAGGACAGTCTTTCTGTTTGGGTTTGAAAATATAAATAGGTATTGTTTGTTTGTTTGTTTGCTTTTTTGCCATGTGAGATGATTTTTGGCACAAGGAAGATCTAGAAAGTGATGTTTGCTGTCGGTTCAGCAGCTGCAGGAGTGAGAGTGCAGGCATCTCCAAGTGTTACGGCAGGCTGCCTTAGTAAGACACGGAGGAGTCATCTCTAGATTGTCATCTAGTGTTTTCTTTATACCCATCCACCTCCTGAGCCCCCGTGAGTCACTCAGCAAGGGGGCAAATGATAGAGATCACAGAGAAAGACTCACAAGAAAACCCCTCAACTTCTCTTCTGCCGATTTCCCTTTGTGTTGCTGCTGTCCCACACTGGATACAAATGGCAGGTTAATTACAAGAAGCTATGATTTCCTTGTCCATTTGTCCAAAACACCAGCACTTCTGAAGTACTAACGGTCACACCAGGCGTGAATCAGAGATAAGCGCTCAGAGATGCTGGTTTAGGCTGGGTGGGCTTGCTGGATGAGAAGGGCACGAGAGGCTTAGACAGCTGAAGCACTCTGGGCAGGAAAAGCCAAGTGTGTTACCTCTCGTCTCAAAAGCAGGTGCCAAGTTTAGGCTTTTCCTAAGCACAGTGTGGGCATCTGAGTCTGGGTCACATCTGGCCAAGCAGCCAGGAGCCTGGATGGACTTCTAATCCAGAGCCTGCTGTTCACACCCCATGCGGATACAGTCCCGCACCCCTACATACCAGCAGCAGCAACTTGCAAGCAGGAGCAGATGAACTGCAAGGCTTTGTGGAAGCTGACCTAAAGGCAGCAGACCTAAATACAGCGTCTATGCGTCTGCCAAGTGTGGTGGTGTCCCAAACAAAACCATGGGCACCATGGCGTAGGTGGTGCCCAGGTATAGCAGAGACCAGCTGTGGGTACGGGGACCAGCTGTAGGTAGGGGGACCAGCTAACACAGACATGTGTTAGCACTAGGAATAATGGCTGAAAAAATGTACTTAAAGATAGCTAAAGGGCAAGCTTATGATGCAGAGAATGCAGGGTGGATTTAAAGAATAAAATTGCCTCTTTCTGTTTTGCTAGAATTTAGGAGAACGTGTATTTGTGTCTTTGGAAAACTTCTGCCTAACACCACTCTGAAAAGCCAGTTGTTTACCACATGTCAAGCAATGAATGGTAATGTGCTGCAGTGGATTGAGATGAATGAGAGACAAGGACATCAAATAAAGGCAGTTTAAAGACGAGTGTAGGCATTTTGGAAAGGGGAGGACAAAATACCATGTGGGACCTGCTTTATCCACAGGTCTCTGAGAGTGTCCAAAACCTTTGTGTCACTGCAGAATGAAAATCTTTCCATAGGTCAGTTTTATACATGATAAAAAGGCTTGCTAAGAATGAAAAGCCTTTAAAACATTGCACACCAGTTCACAATCCCAGCAGTCCCCATTTGTAGATAGGCACCCAAATGTTGTGTTGGGCGGATTTACTCCTGAAGGTGTCTGGCCTTCAAAACCTGGGACTGAAAGCTGGGCCTGCAAAAACTGAACACTGGAAAAACATTTGCGGGCGTGCTAGCTAAGCTAAGGAGGAGGAGCATGTGTTTCAAGATAAAAGCTGATCCCCAGCTGAGTTCTGAAAGAAAGGTGTCCCCAGTGTATGGCAGTGCACATTCAGAGGCTTAGAGGGGATTTATTCCTTCCTCTTGTACGTCTGGATTCTTACCACCGACAGAGAGAACTTAATAGATTAGTTGGACAATTTTGCAATGTCATTCGAGCTTTTTATGATGACCATAAGTGATCATTAGTGCACTGGAAGCTTGTATTAGTTCTTGGAAATGAGTGTTATAAAAACACAGGGATGCACATCTTTTGTTCAATATGTAATTGCATGGAACTATATTATGGTTAATTTTGCATAAACTTCTATTTGGATGTCTTCTTGTTGGTCACCTGTAACTTTGCAAAGCTTCTCCTTCTTCAGAGTGAAATTTTCCACATTTGGTCTTTTTCCAGCATGGTTACTGTTTGTTATTTTAGAAGTTGGAGAAAAAATATTTAGTTTTGAGGAGAATGTGGCATGTGTGTTGGGGAGGGGCAGGGAGAAAAGAGCTGTCTTCAGGGTAACAAGTTTAGCTAAAAGCTTGGCCTAAGTAATGGAAAATAGTCTTCACGTAGAAGACTTCTATCTGTGAATATCTGGGTAAAAATTAATTTGAACATACTAAGCTATGATCTGTCGTAAACTGACTTTAGTATGAGTGTGGTATATGTGATACAATTTTTTCATTAATTCTTTGCAAAACCCATAGAATCCCAAAGATGATGCTTTTCCTGGGCTGTTTGTTTTTTAAAATTTTCTCCCTGAAGATGGAGTGTCACCTAGCAATGGAATTTCATAGTACATTTGTGTCCTCCTTCAGTTATACTAATGTGGCAGTGTGAATGACCTGAGTGATTTCCAACCGGGTGCTTGTTACTTCCCTAACAGCTAAGGACGGGTACTGCCTTTTCCAAAATCCAGATGAGTAAACTTCCAGCTGGTAAAATTAATTGTCTTTACTTGCTGCCTTGTGCTCTTGAGACCAGGCTGCTTGGTTCACCAAGGTTTGCCCACCAGCGTTGCCAAGACCTTTTTACCAAGCCCTGCTCAGCATGAGGCAGTGAGGAGCTCCCGCACCGCTGGGCACAGCTGGCAACCTCCAGCCACAGGAGAGGGAGAAAGCACCAGGGAGGATGGGATCTTACTCAGAAACACCTCCTGCCTGCCACCGTGTAGGTAGCCCTGCCCTGACACCAGGGCAACCTTCACTGCGAGAGCTTGGCAGTGTGTTTTTTAAGCCCGAGCACAGTTTCCCTTCCACCTCCACACCCAAATCAAATCCAATATCTGAATGAATGAAACATCCTGGGTCTTCTTCCGGTTTCTTTTTGTTGTTGACAAAACTGGGAAACAGAAAGGGATGAGTTTTCTTTTTGTCTTGTGTTTTATTCCTGTGCTGTCTCTGCGAGTATGCATCTTTTTTTTTTTTTTTGTCATCTTTCTCCAATTTTTCAGTGACAAAAGGGAGACAATTAAGTGACACGTAAGTGGTGAAAAACATCAGCACTGTAATAGTTTAAATAAGCAAAAACCCCACGATGATTAGCAAAAATATTGTGCAAAACCATTTAAAATGTTAGCATTTGGAAAAAGGGGTGTCCATTCCTCTTAATTTTTTTTTTCATCTGTTCTTGTCCCTGATACATTTTTCTTATATTTTGTCTGGAATATTTCCCCTCATATTTTGCCTGGAATTTCTCAAAAACTCTTGGCCTGAAACGCAGGTGTCCAAAGAGCACATCTTTGGTGCACTGCGCCGGATTATGTAAATATGTGCCATGTCCCATAAAGGGCTGTCTTCATTGTTCACACTCTAGGGTAACTTACAAAAAAAAAACAAAGGGAAAAAAATATATTTCAGGGTCCTGGAAAAATCTGACCCAGTGAACTGCTGAATTTTTCTCCTTTTTCATCTGTTACTTCTGCCGCTGCTGCCTTGCCTTGCATCTTTGAGCTCACAGAGCTCCACAGAATCTGAAACTAAAAGCCCTTATTAGAGGAGATTTTTTTTAAAGTTCTTACCTCTCCTCTGGGGACCGAAGTAATGGCAGCTTGAAGCAGCGGAGAATGTGTAATTAGGGCAAGCAGCGATGCCTCGTGTGATGGGGAGAAACAGGAGGAGAGGAGGGGAAGTGCGCAACAGCCCGGCGTGCACAGGCTGTTACTAGGAGACCCCGGCACGAAATGCATGAGATGCAGGGTGCTAATGGGCCAGCCCGCCGCCTGGGTACCAGCCCGACCTGCTGCACAGCTGCTTCTGCCCTCCTGTTGCCAAGCAACCCCATCCTTATTTTTTTCTTCTTTTTTTTTTTATTTTTTTTTTTTATTTTTTTTATTTTCCTCCCCTCCTCACTCGCTCATTCTGGAGGCTTAATTGGGTAGTTTTGCTGCTGGTGTTGCTGCCGGGCCCCTGCCTGGGCCTGCTGCTCAGCTGCTGTCCCCAGGGCCCGGGGCTGGGGGAGGATGTGCCGGCAATTAATGGGGCAGAAGCATGGGTTGCGCGCCCAGGCTGGCGCCAGCATCCGTCCCCCAGCCCTGCTCCCTGCCAGCCGGGAGCTTCCTTTGGAGAGGAGCTGTGGAGAAGGGGTTTGAAAGGGGAACGGTGTTTCAAAGGCTTTATCACTCTCAATGGGAGTCTTGCATCGAGCCGGGGAGATAAAGTGTGCCACGTTCCTCCCCACCTTCAGTGCTCGGCGTGTATGGCAACGGGCGTTTGTTAAATGTAGAGTACAAAATGGAAAATTTCCATTTCTTTGAATGTTGCTACATGCTTTGCTTTTTTCTGCTTTTCAGCTAGGCAAGTGGGCTTTGTGGATGTGAGTTAGGTGCTTGTGTGTGTGTAAGACATAATGCTGCAAAAATTCGTTCCTTTTTGTGTACTGAATGGCTACATACCGCACACTGCTGCTGGCTCAGTAGACAAGCTTTGGCAAGGCCCTTTGGGACTAATCCGGAGCTTTGAAGTTTGTAGAAAGACTGATTGGACATTGGGTCCGGTTCTTAACCTCTTTTCCCCCATCTCTAATATAGACATAATCAGAGCCATCTCTCTGTAAGGGCACTGCTGACCTTTTTTGTATGAAAGGAGCTGTACATCGTTCATGGAAATGTACTGCTTTTACACTTGATCATCCCTGCCCATCTAAAAATAGGTACAACCTTCTCACATTGTGTATTTCACAATCCTGTCACATTCCTCTTCTGCCCTGTACTGTCTCCTGCCAGCTTTTCTCTTGTGCTTTGTCACCCTTTCAAAGGCTTTTCCATCCTTCCAGCAGGTGGCAAAACTGTGAATAAAATGCCTTTTTATTTTCTCTTTTTTCTGTTTTGCGTAGAAAGCGTTGGTGAGCCACTTAAGCACTGACCACTGCCCCCCCCTTACATTCCTTTGTAATAATAAAAATAATAATTAGGCTTTCCATTCTCCAACAAAAATCAATTAGGAGTGTATTGAGGAATGAAAGGCTCAGAAAAGTATCTGAAATTGATTTTTGTAATTAGTTTTACTGGTTGATGGGTTGCACGCACATACGCTTAGATGTTAGCATTGATCTCCAGAGGATGTGTGTATTAAATAGCCTGCTCTTCCTTTTTGCTAAAGAAATGAACTTATTAATCTTAGAAAGAGGGTGATGTGGTTGTGTGCTGAACTGCATCTGCTCACTAGCTTGTCAGTAACCTCACCAGCAGAGCAGCTGCCCGAGCCATGTAATGGTAACTCGCTGAATCTAGTGTGAAAGTGGGGGTATTTAACAAGCAGCAGGTCTTGGGCTACTCCTCTTCTGTGTCTCCTGTTTGGCAAAGTGTGTGTGTGTAATGGGGGAGCACAGGCATGGGTGTTAAGGAGACCTGTCTGGTTAGATTTCCTTTTTTCAGCAGTCCTGAAAACTGAATGTCCTTCTGCAGCATGCTGCTATTAAATGTCACGTAGCTCTTTCCATAGGAGGAGAGGAGTGACCAGTAACATTTTCTGTTGTGCCATGTGCTGATGTTCAGCTAATTAGAAGAATGATGGCTCGGCTTCATTGGTATGCCATGTATGTAGCTTGTAAAGCTCTCAGGGACCCTTGGAGATGAAGAGTGCGACATAAATATAAAATATTGTTAATGTGATGTTCCACATTAGGCATCCCATTGTGTTGTGGCAGACTTCGTAATAAAACGCAAAGCAAATACAAATGCCTGCCTGGCATTTCTGTGCAAAGTGATCGGGGGGGGGGGGCTGCTTCTCACCAAAAACCGCACTGGCTTTTGGCATTTCTGAGCGACTT
Source organism: Arenaria interpres (assembly GCA_013399435.1). Classification (NCBI taxonomy): domain Eukaryota; kingdom Metazoa; phylum Chordata; class Aves; order Charadriiformes; family Scolopacidae; genus Arenaria; species Arenaria interpres. Next base: position 33,149 of record VXAK01021535.1, on the reverse strand, counting down.
GTGTCTGCACCAGTGACACCCCTGTGGGCACTGGCCTCAGAAGGATGCCTTGGGTCGTCCCACAGTGACACTGCTGCTTGCTGCAATGGCATGGTCCCAGTCACCAGCCCAGGAACAGCAGGTCCCATAAGAAAGGGTGGCGAGCAAAGTTATTAAAACACTCTCTTAAAAAGCCAGTGGGACTGCTTGATTCTTCACACATTTCTTTGCGTGGATCAGGCCCCCAGAGCTTTCTTATAGAAGAAATCCAGGCGAGAAATCTTGCATTTAATTCCTTTTTCAGTTGTAATTTGCAGTTTGTCTGGTTCTCCAGGAGCACCAGTCTTGGAGCAAGCATAGCTAAAGCTGTCTTTCAATACATATTTTTAGACATTGAGTCTTTTAGAACTAGTTTCATTTTGAATAATTTTTAAATCACAGATTTTAAAAAGGAGGGAAATGTTTTGGTTTTCTTTCATAAACCTTTTTTTTTTTTTAAATCCTGAAACTATATGTAGATAATTCACAGTGGAGTAGAACACATGGTGATTTTTTATGGGGTGTTTCTCTTGTTTTCTTGAAGACACTTTTGCTTGATAGTTTTGTGTACTTACGTAACATGATATTAAGGAGCTCTTAAAACATAGTACAACACATGTCTCTTTTGAATGGCCTTCAAAATGTGCATACATTTGGGGATTTTTTTCCCCCTCAGTTTCTTTAAGCATTTTTTGGCTAAAACGGTCATACTGACAAAAAGAGTCCCATGACTGTACCACATTTTAGCATGGAGAGATACCAGCAAGGATTTTGGCCGTGATTTCTCCTCTTTACTTTCTGAGGTTGGTCTGTCTTACTGAAGTTTATTGCAGGACTGGAAACTTTAACTACTTGATTGTTTTACTAAGTGTACTGTAATCAACATATGTTTGTGCTGTGGTGTTTAAGGTGGGGTACAGCGGAAGAATAAGGAAATAGATACAGATGGATAATCATAATATCTTTGTTTACTTTTAATTCTGCAAAGATACAGGGTGAAACTCAAGCCTTAATGGGCATTTTTCCAATTACTTTGATGGAGCCAGGATTTCACCCGACAGCATTGCCAACTTGTGTGATCTTATCATGCGCATCCCAAAATCCGGAGGGTTTTCTTCTTAAAGTCCCCACTTTTGAAATCCAGGGAGCAGAGAGCAAACTCCTTTCTCTGTATTTCGTAATAAATGTTTTTAGCTTGCAGGGCTGCAAAGAGAAGTTTAAAATCATGACCCTAGGTTATCTACAAAGCAGAAGGCAAGTGATCTCTAAATATTACTGTTTTCTTCTTTAAAATATCATTATTTCTATGGGAGACTGGACTTTTGACTTGGGGTTGGTTGGGGGTGCCAGCCTTGGGGTTGGCAATAAATAATGCAGATATAAGATGCATAATATGCCCGGGGTCCATTGCGTGCTGTAGTTTTGTGATCGTGACAGTGTCCTGAGCTGATCTCAGTTATGTACCTCTGCGTCCTGTAACCTAATGTTTCTACTAATTGCTCTGTTGAAACTGCCACTGTGAGATGTCTGTAGTGAAGCTGCCTTACTCCTCACACAAAAGAAATATCCCTGGGACCTAGGGGGTGCCTGCAGGATGTAGGTGGCAAGGACAGGGGGTCTCTGGATTTTGAGACCCCCTGTGTTTTGTCAGGGAATATTTATTGTGAGGGCTTGTATAGGGTTTGCAATCTAAGTATATGTTGGAGAGAAAACCTGTTGTTCTCTGTTTTGTCCCTAAAGAGCAAAGATAAGAGCTCCCTGCAGCTGAGGTGCTTGCGTAGTCCCTTGTACCATCAAAGGAGAGAAATTCACCTCCAATTCCAGTCTGACTGGGGTCTGATGTGTCACACTCTGCACACGCCTTTGCCCCTTCATTAACTTGAAAAATAGCCATAGGTGGCTATTTCAGATCATGGCTTTTGAGTTGCATGAGATGAAACTCACCAAGGGGGCCCAAGGCTGGAAAATGGAGGGAGAAGTCCCAAGGACCAGTGCAATCAGTCATGTTTTGCTGGGAGCCTGGTATGTGTTTACCATAGTAGTGTTGCTGGGATTGTATGCTTGGCTCTTTCATATTTTCAAATGATAAATTTTTGGCTTTCAAGAGAAAGCTATACCAATCATTTGTTTATTTTTATAACTAGGTGCCTAATATTTAGAGTCTTGCATTTATTTGTCTTAGTCACTAAAGGAATAGTGACCCGATTTCAGGGCTGCCAAAGTCTGATGGATTTTTGTTATGACTCATAAATTCTAGTTTCACTATTGCATGTTTCCCATGAATTTGCAAATGTCCATGTCGTCCAGTTACCAGATTGGACCAGGCTGGCTGAAATAAAGAGGGTGGAGGGCCAGACTGTACTGAAGTGTGCTTTGGAGGTACTTTTAGAAGAAGAGCTAGGTTGTGTGAGGTGCCATAAACAGAAGTGGAACAGAGAGCCTATTCCACAGGCATCCCAGTCTCAGGGTATGAAAATACACTCCAGGAAGGTTAAAAGATTAAAATGGGTTATTGCCCGCAGGACAGAGCCACAATGAAGAGGGTAGCTTCACAGAAATACGCAGTCATGGTGGACTGAAACCCTAAAGCTTATCTGAAGGGCTAATAGTGTTGCTGTACCACTAACTTTTCTGATGGTAAGGTCCTTCTAGATCAGTAGGTTTCAGCACAGCTCTGTGCCCTTGCAGTCATGTGCAGGCTGCTTCTTGGGGATCCTCAGCAGGCAGCCAAGGATGTGTCTATGTGAGCATTTTCTGGTGGTCAGGAGTCCCCTTTTGAGGTGAGCCTTCTGATTGCCCGCATTCACTATGCTTTGGTTCAGCCTGGCTGGACCGCACATATGGTTTTGGATGGCCTGTCCTGGGAGGTGCTCTGCAAGTGCTCTGCTGGCACGCTTCACCTATGGACGGGTTCAGGCCACAGGACCAGGCTGTGGCTAGCCAGAAATAACACCCTTCAAATGCATGTGGTGTGGATGTTGGGTCCTGCATATCCACTGTTTCACAAATCAGCTGGCCTTTACTGCGCTGCAGTGCTCTCTGATGCATGTCTGCCCAAGGAAAGGAATGTGGTCAGAAAGCCTGAAATCACTAGGTAGCAGTCTCCACCTCCCAGGGAAAAAATTAGAAAGCAAGCCACTGTTCTGGGTCGGTTCTAGAAGATTTTCCGTAAGCAAATAGTACATTGTTTTAACACTAGTGCTCGTCTCAGAAAATTGCATAATTTATTGCTGGGGTATATGTCTGCATTGCTGGCTGCCTGCCTTTCCAGGTGCATTTGTGGATGTGTGAAAACTGAATTGACTGCACAGTGTGGAGCACGTTCTGAACTGAAACAGCTGAGTATTTAACAGCTGCCCATATGGGTATCAGCTTCTTTTTGGACGTGCATTGGCTCCTCCATTGAGTGCATTTGTATAAATGTGGGTGTATGGGTTTGTTTAAGCACTGCACAAATCCTTGTGTTGAATAAAGGTGACTTAAGGAGTAGAGCCTCCTTCCTTGGGAGTGGCTCACAGGCACGAGTTTTAAGTGCGGTTATTAATTTTGAGGAATTAGAGCCTGAAAAAAGTCAGTGTGGCACAGCTCTGTGATGTTCCTATTTTTAATTGGATTTTGAAGCTCATAATTAATTTGTTAAAAAGGGAGAGATCCTAGCCCTGTAGAAGTGAGTGGGAGTTTTGCCATTGCCTTCAGCAGAGGAGGATTTCACCATCGTATCTTTTTATTCTCACTAATCCTCTGCAACAACAGAAGAGCAGCCTGGCACGTGGAAAGGATCCTTCCCATTTCTTCTCCTTGCCATTGCCAGTAGTGAGGTAGGAGGACTCTTCCCCCTTCTCCATGCCCGTGCTTCCTACATATGTGCATCTTGGCAAGATAAGCTTTCATTTCATATTTGGGTAAGGTGAAAGCAGCCACTAAAGAAGCAATTTGTTCTTAGTCTTCACGTGGAGAGATACAGAGGTCTCTCTCCTCCGGCCCTCTCATGTTTTTGAGTAGCTGCAGGAGGGCAGGAAATCTAACCTCTTTGAGGTCCCTGGGTCAAGGAGCCGTCTGACATGGCTTTAAAGGTCACCGTGCTCCTTTACATTTATCTTGTGCCACGCGGAGCACTGTATGCCAGCGTGCTGTCTGGAGCACAAAGAGGTACTGTCTGACATTTTGTGGAACAGGGCTTGGGTTACAGAGGAAAAGCATCTGAAAACAAAACTCGGCTCAGGGCTGTGCAAGGCCGGACCAGGAGCACTTGAGAGAGGAGCCCCTGCAGCAAGTAACAGAGATATGTGGCATCCCATGGGTTTACCAGTAATCATGCTTGGCATTTCTGTCTCTCATAACCTATATATAGCACTATACATTTTCAAAGCTCTTGACAAATGTTAACAAACCAAACTCAGCTTCAGTCCTAATAGCCCTTGTTCCACAGAAAGCCCAGGAAGTTTTTCCTTCACCCTTTTGCTCTGTAGGCAACTGTATCCTTCAGACTGGCTGTATCTGCTAGATTTGGCTGAGCAGTCATCTTCTGCATTTGCTTTGCAGCGTGTGTAGCAACATGCACTGCAAGGCAGTTTGTCTGCCTTGCTGTCTCCACTCTAAGGTAGGCACTAGAGAGCATCAGAGAACCGAGAAAGCTGAAATACCATCGAGGCTTGTTTACTTAAAGCTTTTTAAAATAATGCATGAACTGTTCAGACAAAAACGGTATGCCATCATACACATGACCAGGGCTGGGGAAATCCCTTTCCTCTGGGAGGGGAGAGCAGATGCAGTATGCCAGGTAGGATGTCAAGCACTGGGAGGGGGAGAGCACTGCAGCAACTGCAGCTCTAGCATCTAGGGCTGGCGATGGTGATGGTGCTTGAATTACACTCGAGTAACCAGCACAGAAACAGGACACCAGCACTTGGCTCACTAACAAGAAGTTTCTTGCCTTGTTTTTGGGTTTTTTTTTTCTGAAAAAATCCTATTAAAAGGAAAAAAGAACAAAAGGCAAGTCTGCAGAGATGACCAGGCAGGCACAATCTAAGTGGGGTGGTGTTATTGTTGGCTCAGTCCATTGCCCTTCTGGGCATTTTCCCGTGGTGTACTGCGGCACACAACAGAGACATCCAGGCTGCCCCTTCTGCATTCAGGGACTGATGGACAAATGGATATTTCGGTGAAGTCTTGCTGGCTGCTGCCCCCTCTTCATTGCTTCACCCCAGTGTGTCCTTTAATTGAGCTACTGAGCCAAAGAAACTTCTCAGAGGCCAGTAAAATGGTTCGACTCCAGTTAACATCTCAGCCCACTCTGCTGTTCTGTCTGGGGCAGATGACCACCATGCAACAGAGCTGCCTGTGCAATAAGAAGTCCACAAAAACTCACTTTTCAGAGAACACCTTTTTTTTTTTTTCACGTATTTTGATGCAATTCCCTTGCGCTCTTCACTTTTCTTGCTCTTTTGGCCTTTCCAGTTTGTCACCTTGAAATACATGGGTCTCCCATAAGCACATCTCACTTCTTTACTTGCTGAATAGACATGCTAATTATAGAAATCTGTGTCTCTGCACTGAGAAATTTGCTGTGGCCAAGTGGTTGTTTCACGTGGCTGGCATAGAGAGGTCATACAGCCTGAAACTTCAGTTTGGTCAGTGGTGGGATTTTTAAGATCACCTTCTTAGCAATTTTAAGAAGAAGTAAATAAGTCATAATCCCTTCTCTGTTTATAATTCCCAGTTTAGAAGCTTGGTAGTGAAAGTGATTTCTTGTCTGTGTTTTATCTTAACTCCCTCTTCTTCTAATGTATCCATACAGTGCTGACTGCGTGGGGAATAGTGACATGCAGTCATATCAGAGGAGATGCACTGGAGCGTTTTTCTGGGGGAGATGATAAATTTGTGCGCACACGAATACATGTGCACTGCATCAGGAAAGGGGAGGCATGAGACCTTGTAATTCTCCATCAAAAGGTGTTAATGACTCCATGGATGTTACACCATGGCAGACTTTGATCCACAGAGACTGGTGTGCATTAGAAGATAGGTAAACGTGAACACAGCAGACCAGAATCTCTCCTGTCTATCACTGCACCATTTCACTGCCCTCAGTGGTATGGTTAAGGTTTCGGGGCAGAGTAATAGGTGATAAAGGTATAGTGCAAAAAGTCTGAAGGATCAGCTGATTTCTAGAAGAAAATATTTCTCTTCTCACTGTCCTGATGTATAATTTCTTGAACCAAGGAACAGTTTTTCTTGTCAGAAGCAACTAAAGAAGATGCAGTCCTAGGGGGCAGTGGGCATGAAAGGTTGAGGGGAACGGATGCGAGTCTTGCCATGTGAGGGGTAAATGGCAGCTGGGATAAAGCATGTGATGCAGTGGTGGTGGTCACTCTGGAGTGGTGCACACCTGCTATGTGTTAAGGTGTTAGTACAGACGCTCACAGCTACCACAGTAATTCATCTGGCAAGGGTAGAGTGATCTGAAAAGCTGCTTGAAAATCAGGCTCCAGACACACATCAGGACAGGCATTTGGGATGTTCTGAGGGCTTCTTTGAAGAGTAGTCAACTGGTTTAGTTAGAAGTGGGAAATAAGGTTGTGCAAGAATTTTAGCAGTAAAATTTGGGCTGGATCCATCCTCAGTACAATGCATCCTAAGCCCTAAGTTGTCTCCATGCCACACTGGTCATGAATTGTGTGACGGGCTAACCTGCCCGAGTGGGACAGAGGCAAGGTGGGAGGACACAGGGCTTGCAAGTTGAGTGCTCAGTAATCCTGATGCCACGTTGACTGTTCTCTCCTCCCCTCTGCAGGTGAGAAGCCTTACAAGTGCTCGTGGGAAGGGTGCGAGTGGCGTTTTGCACGGAGTGACGAGCTCACGAGGCATTACAGAAAGCACACGGGTGCAAAGCCCTTTAAATGCAACCATTGTGACAGGTAACGCAGCCTCCTAACACGGTGTTCAAGTAACATGTGGACTTTGTGAGTGGCATGGAGCCACCAGCTACTCAAGACAAGAGACCTGGCTCCCAGCAGAAGGGCCCTTTCTGGCCTCCTGTCCCACTGCTTCGATCCCCGAGCCACGGAGGGACCCTCCACTCTGCCCCTGTCCTCTCTGCCTCAGTGGCCCGGCAGAGGGGAAATACTTCCTAACAGCCTAAGCTGTTTCCATCCCATAGCACAGAGAAAGATGTGGGACCAGGTGTAGGTCTGACTGAAAGCTGGTGGTGTCTGTTGTGAGCACAGAATTTGGTCCATAGAGCAGCTGTTCTTAATACTCTTGAAGCATAGAAGAAGTCCAGAGGGCCCTAGACCACTTCACTGACAGACTTCTCAACAAAGCTTCTCCAGAGCTTTCCATCTCCTGGTTGTATGAGCCTGGTGTCCTCACAACGGCAGAGCTCCTCTACATGCTCTGCTTTGGGGACTACACCAAGCACCACCTGTGGCTCCCACCTTTTTGGCAGGGTGGTCAGCAGAAGCTGATGTGCCCCGCATGGGTGTACGACTGGGGGGATGGGGACTGTGTGTGGCTGTTGTGTCACAAATCTATAGGAAATGTCTAGGAGAAAAGCACTTAATTTCTATTTGATCATTGTCTTCTCTTACCAATGAGTCCAGGGCTCCATTCTTCCCCAGATGAAACAGGGGAGAGTCAATGAAAGACAGCAAAGGGCTTCATTTTCAAAAGCACAGGAGTGATACAGGCATATCTGACAATTCATGTTCATGGGGTTGTTTTGTGTAGGATCAGTGATCTCTGCACATTCCTGCTAATCAGTGAATCTTTTCCTACAGTTTTAAATCTCACCCTTGACATCTATTTGATGTGGGAAATACTCTGCACTTTCATTTGCGTGGGCCCAGATTTAAAAGCTTGACAGATGCCCAGAGCCAGGGTTCCTGAAGAGCCGATCATGCAACAGCCTTCCTCTGGGTACTCAGAAATGAGGGGCCAGTTTTGCCTGGTGAGCTGAGCACCCAGCAGCTCCCAGTGGCAGCCAAAATTGCTGCCGTTCTCTGCTGATTCCTTTTTGCAGTCCTCACCACCTTAGCTGCTTGAATGAATGATGAACTCGTCTGAAAAATCTGGTCATCCTTGCTTGGTGCTGAGCGATTTTGAAAGCCAGGTTCTTTGAATTTAGAAACAAAACCAAAAGAAAACCCTCCTCCCTGTCCCCAATCCCAACTGATAAGAAATTAGGGTGGAGCAAAAGCAATTACCCCTGTAATGACTCTTGACAGCACTGACAGGATCGAATAATGAGCACTTCTCCCCCTTGCACCCCCCCAGCTGGAGATTGGGAGTGCCCTGGGTGAAACCTGGATCCACTATTGAGTAATCAAATAATGTGCTTGCATCTGAACATGTTATCCAGCTAATCCTATTTATATGTATTTTTAAAAGAGGCTTAAGAAAATTACCCATCTTTTTAATGCAGCAGTAAGGTTCTCTGCTCTGATAAGGAAACGTTTTGTAATACAATAAAGGCTCGAGGAAGCCTCTGGGTATACCAGACCAGCAGAGAACATGCGTGGAGAGAGGATGTGTGGGACATAAACAAGGGACCCCATCCTTTTATGGGAAGGAAATTCGATCATTTTCACATCCTGCCTTTCCAAGAGCTTCATCTCCTTGAGTGCTTTTCTCCCCTTGTCTCCCCTCTTTCCGTTCCCCTTCCCCCACACAGGGCTTCCTCTTGGATTATCTTTTGTTTTATCCCTGGATTATCTTTTGTTTCCTCAGAATGAGGGACAGGATAAGCCAAGTAGGGACCTCTGGAGTTCTGCTTTTGTATAAGCACATCTGTGAAGGAGGAAGGTTATGTTCCCTCTTTTAAATGTAAGGCATTGCCTTTCTCCTTTCTTTCCTCTGAAGAACAAACTAACTGTCCTGGCCTCACAAACACACACACACATACACACAAAGCCCCAGGGCTTCTGTGTCAGGACAGACAATATTTTTAGCAGACGTATAAAGAAATACAGTCAGTATTTTGAACTCTTCAGTCTCTTTCAGCCCTTTATTGAGTATTCATTCTTCTCCCTCTATGTACTATCCCTTCCTACCTAGGTTTTTTCTTTGGCAGCCAACTCAAGTCACTAAAGTTGAGAGGTATATTCCTGCAATCATCTAATGCATTTTCTGCTCTTCAGCTGAATCTGTAGATGAAGGGAAAATATTTATTAATAAGTTAAGAGTGCACTGTTGAACTCCGTGCACATAACATCTGTGTGTGGTGGTAGGAAACAGATATGTCTTTAGTCTCCCAGTCACTTCTTGCAAGCTTGTGGAGTGACAGTGCCTGTTCTTCTTTTGGCCCGCTCCACTATACCACTATTTTTCTTTCTTTTCTCATTCATAGATCTCTCTACTCCCACTTATTACAGATGTCACCTCAAGCAAACACTGAAACATGTGCCAAAATCTGTCCGTAGCTATTTAGGCAGACTTTTAATGTTAAAGACGCTCCTTCCTGAGCTCAGGTTCCCAGCTGGCAAGTTTCTCCGTATTTGAATTGCTACCTTTTTTTGCATCCACCATTATTGACACGAGTTTTGGTCACTCACTCAAGATATCCTGGCTGCTAAACTTTAAGTAGCCTTTTGAGCTACTTTTAACAACACTGATGTAGTACAAAACATATGTCTGCTGTTGTTCAGAGGTGAGGGCCGTACCTTGGCAATCAGAACATGAAAGTGGTTTTTCAAATAGCAAAGAGGAGGAATGTTGTGCACACAGTCTGGCTGCAGTTTTCTTTCCAGGCTGTTTTCAGATGTGTTTGTCTCTGACCTTCTGGCCGACATCAAAGAGGTATTAATGTTCTCTGTGTACAGGTCAATTTTAAAACAAAAGAGATAAGAAGACGTTATTCTCTTCTCCTGCTGTCCCAGTCCTATCCCAATACCACACAGCCCACAGATCACATTGCTGCTTATAGCTGGCAGGCTACCACTGGTTTGAGTAGCACCATATGTACTGCAAATGGTGTGTGGTTTGGTGGCAGCAGGGGAGAAAGGAGAATCAGCTAAAGTGGTGCGGAAGGCAGTACACAAGTCCCTAGTGCCTTCCAGAATCCAGGGATATGCTGGTTATTAGCATTCCCCAGGAGTTATGCTCTTCAGAAACACAGGCTAAGGTTGTGTTCCTCAGACAGTACAAGCCCCCAGCACTCCGAGGGGAAGAGGGTGACAGGGTAGTGGCACTCGCTTGTTCTGCATAAATATGTGTTTAGGATATAGCAGCTTAGTGCCAGACTGTTGGGGTATATAAACCTCTGTGTGTGTGTGGGCGTGTGCGTGCATGTGGTTTCCTTTCTGACAGCAAGCTAAGAGCACACTTAGCTGGAATGAACACATCCCGCAGTGGAGAATCCACAGCTGGTAGGAAAGATGGCTGAGCAATATATTTTGTTCTCATTGTAGTTACCTTCCCTCTTTCTCCTGCAGAGGCTTCAGTGCTGAGCAGTGCTGTGTTGCTAAGGAGATAGATCAAAAAGAGAAAGGAAAGAATCATGTTTGGGAGCAGAGAATTTATGCATCACGCATCACTGTATGGCTTTCAAAATCAGAGTATCTTACTCTAGCATAAACTGGCCTTTCTAGGAAGAGCTGGGGGAGAGATGAATGGGAAGATTGTGATGGGCCCACCTACAATGTGCAGAGCTGGTCTGGAAATGGAAGAGGTGTAGAGCCAGAGGTGTGAAGCAAGGTCTTATCTCATGGGCAGGACTAGAGACCACCAAGCTGCTGTTTCTTAATTTGTGAAGAAAGGAGTTTCCCTGGGGAGCCTCTTCCACTGCTGCCTCTAGTTCCAGCCGGGAAGAAAATGTGTCTGCTATCAATAGCTTTTTTTGGCAGTATGATTTAGCTGCAAAATTTTGTAGGGTCTGTTTTACTGTTGAAAATAAATGTCCGCATCCACCAGTCTTACCAAGAGATAGAACTAACCAAATTAGTCAGCAGGAGAATGTGAAGAATTAGTATTGTACCATTTTATTAGCTATAAATTAGCAAATATGGTACCATTTTATTAGCTATAAAAATATTCTAGGGCTGAAAAATATACTAGATGCTAATACTGTGGTTATTGATGTGAAACAATGTCTTGAATCCATATTTTTAACAGACCTTGCTGTGCTATGACTCAGCACACTTTTTCCTGTGTTGCATCTATAATAGAGACAATCAGAGAGGAAAAGCCATGCTTGGGTGGTGGTCTTATGACTAGTCCTAGACTGAAGTGCCAGCTGGTGCATGTCTTTTTGGCAGCCACTCAAGCTGTTGTTTTGTTTTGGCAGCCCTTGTAGCCAGCGCATGCTGCTTTCTCAGTTTAGACTGACGAGAGAGATCTTGGTCCAAGGGTACATTTTGGCGCCCCAGGGCTAGAAAATTCTAGCTGTGCTGAGCCTGCTGTGTTGAATGCCAAGTGTCCATTGTCAGATTCACGTCTGTCTTGCTGTGCTTCATGTAAGGACTTGGAGGAGTGCAACCTCCATCCTAGTTTGAAGCCTTTCTTCTTAATTTTTGCCACTCTGAAGGTATTAAGTCCCTCGTAAGTTGCTATAAATCAGTAAAGAACAGCTGACAAGCAGAGCTATGCTCATCCACTAAAGATGAGTATCTAGCTTTTCTTGCAAAGTTCCCTTCTTATGAAGTTTCTTTGTCTTAAAAATTCACCTCAGTCACTCATCTCTGCATGTAGATGCAGATAGATTGCTCATGTAGGGGAATACTGCCAACAGGACAGAAAAGATCCCCTAACTATTTAAAATCTCTTCATTTTTATAGTTCTTCTCTTTCTCGGCCTTGGCTCTTTTTAGGGTGTTTGTCCTCTGGGTGTTTGCCTTTAGATTGAGTGTTCTTTTTTTATCTTTATTTCTTGGCTTTTTTTACTGAATAGTTCAATTTGTTCTTTTACCTTCTATCTGAAAAATAGGAAATACTCAACTACTGCTTTTTTGGAAATACGTTCAGTGCCCATGTATGAGCTATCCAGATTCTCACAATAACCCATTTGGATATTCTTCAGACCACTATTGGTGGCTCTTTTATACTCTAAGTCTGTGGAGCAGGCAAGTCACTTCTGGAAGTAGCTTTTCATGGTGCCCTTGGAGCCTACAAAAACAGTTTACTCAAAAGCCACAGATACGTGGGGATTGTGTGATATTTATAATAGATGGGTTTTGCTATTAGTAAAAATAAATAAGCCATTGTCTTACGGCTTTGAGTGGAAAGAAGGCAAGCCAAGATTCACAGGGAACTTGGAAACCTCCCGCTTTTTAGTGCTCAGTTTGAAGTATCTAGTAGAAGTTTAATTTTTGAGAGTGTCTGAATCCTACTGCTCTAACAATCAAGCTCCATTTTAGGACTTTGAGGTAGGCAGCCAGAACCACTGCCCACTGGTCCTGTGGTTTGCTCGCTGGTACCATATGTATCTTTAATGACACTGTGATGGTGGATGTGAAGCGGGTTGGTGCTTTCAATCCCATTTCTAATGGGTATGAAGTCTAAAAAAATTTCTTGCTTACTGGCACTCTTGATAAAATAGCGTCTTTATTGAATGACAGGGAAGAAAGGCACTTGTCCTACTGAGAACTTATTCCCCTTATCACTCTGACAATATCTTGGTGCTGTAAAGCGCCTGAATTTGGGCTGCTGTTTCTCCTGCTGAGAGCATGTCTACTACAAGGCAACTATTCTAAAATAGTAATTCCTGATTAACTCTTTGTGGGGTTGCTCTTCTCCTGGATGTGTTTGAGTATCTTAACCCGCTTCCCAAGTGGATTAAGTCATTTCAGAAGGCAGCAGTCATAAGCCTTTAGAGAGGGAGTTAATCAAGAATAGATGCTTCATTTCAAATTCATGCCCTATCTTATTCTCAATTAACTGAATGTTTAGACCAACTCTTCGACTTAACTAGTTCTCTAGGGTTGCCACTGTAAGTCCGTCTCATCAGCATCCATCTGCGTGGTCAGAATGCCAAAACATTACGTTTTCTTATGAGATGGAGAAAAATGGCTTTTTCATTGAAGAACAGAAGTTGAAAACTGAAGTCCTGGCATTTTTTTCCTGGTTTTACCATACTTCTTATGTGATTTACAGTTTCCTTGCCTTCTCTGTCTCTCAATGTTCACTCTTACAAAATAGGCATAATACCTTATCTTCTCTCAACATCCGTCAGAGAGGTCACATTCATCAATATCCATATATTACAGATTCCCAGCAGAGAGAAAGGGACAGATATGTAGCCTGACAAATTGTCAGTCTCCAAACTCTGACCCAGCTTTCCTTCCAGTTTGGAGTTAGAAATGAGAATTTAACTTTCAAAACTGGCATTGTACTTTGGTGCTTGTTGCAGGTACTGGGCACTTGAGAAAGCTGGTGTTTTTTTAAACAGATGTTGCTGAGTACTTGGGCAAAATTGACTTGGTTTGTTTTAATTTTTGTATGCACACACACTGATACTAAATATTTGATTTTGTACTGTAGGTGCATAAATGAGCACTCTTCCCTGACGTTTGACTCTGTGAAAGAAGAGAAGGGAGAAGAATAGTGTATTTAGCTACCAAAGAGCCAGGATAGTTGGCTGTCTGTGGTCACAGAGGTCAATCACACAGGATTTGGTAGGGATCCATGGATAATCTAAGGAATGTCTCTAAATCTGGATATATATTTCTTCCTGTACATAAGGAGGAAGGAGCAGGAGTCCTGTTTTCCCAAATGCTATATTTATTTCGTTTCCCAATTGCTTTATTTTGCAGGTGTTTTTCCAGGTCTGATCACCTCGCCCTCCACATGAAGAGACACATCTAAATATCAGTCATGGCATGGATGTCGTCTGAGCTAAGTGTTGTGAGATGAAAGTGGAACTCAAGTTACAACGCGCTGCCTTGCAGGAGAAGAGAACTTGATCACGTGTAATCCTCTGTACAGAGACCACACGCTCGCACTGTCATGCACCCAGTTATACTTCAATACGTACATCGGTTCTTTATGCCTTGCCCCAGCTGGATGGGAGAAGATGCAGGCGAGGAAATGGTATAGATGTGAAGTCAATGAGAAGGAACATTTGCTTACAGTACTTCGTCCCTTTTGGATTTGTTTCCTGGTTTTGCCAGCGAAAATCAAAGAAAGTGGAGGAGGCTTCCCTGCAGGTGGACGGCAGTAGGAGGGGCTTATTTAACTTGCTTCTCAGTGCAACTCAATAGGATAATATGTCGTCTTGAAGTTGCATATTTGTAGCACTAACTTTCTTTTTAAATAGATGGGGGGAAACAATGACCTAGAAAACCAAATCCCAGTTTGGTAGCCAAAATTAACCTCTTGGTTCATTTGTTCTTTGTCTCAGAATTCCTAATGTTCAGTGCGTCAAACTTCTTACAGACACTTTGACCTGTCTTGGTTTTGGTTCTTCTTCCTAGAACTGAGCTACTGAGATCCTTTTAAGTCAATACCAGTGGCCTTAATGGCAGTAGACTGTGGAGTGACACTTGTGACACAAATATCCTCTTTTTGGCCTGAGTTTATGTAGACTTAACGGAGGACTATATTTTTGTTGGTTGTTTTTATTTTGATTTTTGTTTTGGCTATTGCACAACATATGCACTAGGGACTCTGGAAGCTGCTGCCATGATGGCTAAGTGGCCAAGGGATAAACCCCTGAGAAACAGCACCTAATATCTCTGTAGGCCTCACCGTATTGCCATAGCTAGGACTTCTTGTTTATTTGTTGAACAGAAAACTTTAAAAGCTTACTTGGAAGCTTAAACATTTTGTTCTCTTTTCTCCACGAACAAGTGATCTTCAGAACTCCTTGTCTTCACCTGGATATCAGTCTGGGACTGGCCACGCAGGCATGACTACAGGATTCCTTCCACATCATGTGAGCATGTTAGCCACAACCCACAGCGACTTAGTGATGAATTATGTTGCTTTTTCTTGCTGTTCTTCTATTAACCAATCTAAAACATTTGACTTTTGTTTGTGTAAAGAGCACCTGCAGACATTTTAATTTAAAGCCAATGTTTGTTGAGCATCTTACACACAAAAAAAAAAAAAGCCAAGCCAAAAATCCTGCTCCATTCTTTGAGCAGGAAATCAAGAACCTCTTCCAAGTACAATGGCTTCATTCAGCATTAGCCTTTTAAAGAAATTATCAAAGTCCTCCTTTTCCATTCATCAAGTTGATGCTGTAGCCCACTCCTATATGAAAAAGATGTAACAGTGTGAACGGTGAAGGAAGGGTTGGATTTTACATCCAGCAGTGAGGCTTTTCCAAATGATTGATCTAAAGTATTACTAACCTAGAGGTCCATTTTGGCCTACTGTGTGAAACATCAAGGAGAAGTGGAGGTCTCATGCTCACCCTTCAGTCCTATTGATAATTTGATTTTGTTGGCTCAAAGTGGATTAAAGTCTTCATTACAAAAGAAAAACAAAAAAATGTATCTTATCCTAACTTGCATTTGAAACTATTTGGCATTGGCCCTGACTCCAAAGACTGCATTTAGGACCATAAAAATGGCCTATGCAAGCAGGCAGGTGGTCATTAGTTTGTATATTTTGTATATTCTGGGACCATCCCTTCAAGATGTGTCTAGAAATGGAACAAAATGGCGTGTGGTCCACAAATGGTTGCTGCTCTTTTATACTGTATTAGCCAACTGCCCTTCTTTGACTGTTTTGACTCATTGACTGTTAAATATTTCCCTTAATTTATGTTTTGAGAGGTAAAACTGTACTCTTAGGGGAAAAAAGAACAAACAACAAACTCAATAGGTGTTTAAGAGCCGTCACCGGGATCCTTGGCACTTGAATTCTCAGCCTTTCGCAACCTTTGATTCCAGTGAGAGAGTGAATTTACTCGAAAGATGCTGTTTTTCCTCACAGTTTTCACAAAACACTGTGACTGTCAACTGAACACTTTGGGGACAGGGGGGAAATACGATGTCTGGCCCATATGGCATGAAATATGGACCAAAATCCAACCATCTTCTAGGGACAATGATGTAACATTTGTGGTAAAAGCATAAGAGAGAGCAAGAGAGAGAGAGAGAGAGAGAGAAAGAAAAGAAAGACAGAGAGAAAGAGAGAGAAGGAAAATTGAGTTTATTCCAAAGATTTTAAACTAACTGTACTCTATATGTGTATATATATATGCTTATATATATGTATACATTTAAAAATTGCGGAGCACTGCTTGCTGACAATCTCGTATTTCTCTACTTCTGTGTTTGCATACTTTTTATGGCCATTCCACCCAACTGTTCCACTGGGACTGAGGGCCCTAGAATCCAATTTGTGTTGGAATATATAGAGCATCCTGCTAGATGCCTAGTGGGAACTGAAACCTCAGCTGTGTGAAACTGTAGAGCATCCAGTCAGTGCATTAGGTTAAAAAAAGGATAAGAGAATCTTAGAATTCCCTTGTTGTAGTGTCCTAAAGTATGTGCTCTCAAACCCACCACCATGATATCCATTGGCTGTGAACCTGCATAAATATTCTCCTTTGACCTCTGAACACAGTTGCCTTTGGACATCCTATCAGTAGTCTACAAACCTTTGTTATTGACAGTTTACGTACCAGACTCTATTTAAAATGGAAGAAATCAAGCAAGACTGTTTATTTACTTCCAGTTGTCATTTATGGTCTTGTTGACATCCTATTTAAATATGGCAGAACAAGGGCTCCATAGAAAAAAACATGCTGAAATGTCTGATTATTTTATTCTAGAGACAGGCCTACATCTAAATCATGGCTCCAAATAGCATAAAAAACATAGAGAAAAAGGGGATAAGAGGCAACCAGTTTTCAGATTTCTCAGGCTCTCTCTGTAGCAGGTCTTGAACTCTGAAGCCAAATTTTGGGCTTTAGGACCATCTCTTCTGTTTGTTAAGGGAGGTATTTTTCACCTGTATACGTGGTGTACTCAGTCAATCTCTGGACTTCAGTTTTTGGGTGCTCATATGCAAGTGTCTTAGTCATTGCTAAAATTGTGAACCATAGCTGGTATTTTGTAGAAGTCTCCATTTTGGAAATGCATAATTAACGACACATTCCAGGATCTGTTGTTTACAATGACAAATTTTGTTTCTTTGCAGATATTTTAAGTTGTACACTTCAAACTTGTGTAATCTGTTACAGCTAGATCCTTTTCAGGCCTCTGTCTCCTTGCTAGAGTTGTACAGTTGTCCTCTATTTGTAAACTATGAGTAGAAGCAGAGTAATGAAGAAAGGCTAATACTCTCTGAAAGGCTTCTTGGAAGCAAAGCCATAAATAGATGATTTGGTAACAGTTGAGGACTGAGTTATCTAGCTGTACAAAGGAGAAGCTTAATGTTGTTTCCTCATGCTAGATTTATGCCTATTTGCAAAAGAGAAGCCTTTATAAGAAAGTCAGATTGTGGTTTCCAAGGCCGTGGAACTGTAGAATGAGAACAAATCGAGATAACATTCTCACAAAATAGTGTACATAGAGGAAGCAACTAAAACAAATGTGAGTTTTTGTGAATAGCTAAATAATATTTTGCAGCAGAGCAGTCAATCATAGAATCATGCAGGTGGGAAGGGGCCTCCAGAGGCCATCTTGGCCAACCTCCAACTAGAGCAGGTTGCTCAGGGACATATCCAGCTGAGTTTTAAATATCTTCAAGGATGGAAAATCTACAATATGTGTGCAAGCTGATCCAATATTTGGCCACCATTATGGTAAAAAAACCAAAACTAAAACCAAACCCAAACCAAACCCTAAAAAATCTGTGTGTCAAGTTAGAATTTTCCATGTTCCAACTTTTTTCATTGCCTCTTCCACTGCGTACCTTCAAGAATTTGGCTTCTTCTTTATACCCTCTCTTAGGTATTTGTAGACAGCAATAAAATCTACTCGTACCCTCCTCTTTCCAGTGTTGAACCATGTCTCTCAGCCTCTCTTCATCCATCATGTGTTCCAACCCGATCTCCATGGCAGCTCTCTGCTAGACTTGCTCCAATATGTCAATAATTTTCTTGTAGTGGGGAGACCAAAAGGAGACAGAATATTCTAGGTCAAGGTGTACTTCATATGTTACAATGTTGATATAGTTTATTTATTCTGGATTTTTCCGTTATCTAATTGAGACAAGCTATACTCCATGACGAGATTCTATTTTGAAAACTGTCGTATAACCAGTATAAAGATTTTTCTAATCAGATTTGCTGAATCTATATATAAAAATATACTTATAGAATACGCTCTCTATACTGCTGGCTCGAGGCTTGGCAAGCAAAATTCTGACATAATCATTGCTGGATGTTTCACCTTAACCTAAAAAAATGTATTGTTGCACTCATACTACATCAAATATGAAGAAACATGATAGTGTATTTTAGTCACTTTTTAGACCAAAACAACACTTCGGTGCATCTTTGCTTGTTTTTCCCCTTAGGAGATAAAGAGCAACCTATAATATCACATGTATTTTATAAAGATCGGTCTAACAGAAAAGGGGATTCCAGAGTCCAGAGTATTTTTCATTATCTTGGAGTTGTTCTTTTTCGATAGCTAGTACTCAGTCTAGAAAAGTATATTACCTGGATAAATTGGCAAATGAAGAAAAGAAAGGGCTGAAATCCTGGATTCTTTCAATGTCTTGGACAAGGCCCTGAGCAGTCTGATCTAACTAAACTGTTCTTTAAACAGAGGGTTGACCTCCAGAGGTACCTTCCAACTTCAATTTTCCTGTGTTTCTACGGTTGATTAATTTCAAAGCTCTCTCTGATTAAGTGTGTACTGGTTCTAGTTCTTCCCAGTCTTGTGCTGTGGAACAGACGTAGGACAGGTCTGTAGGGTTTCTCTCAAACTCTGATGGTTTAATCTTTATTAAACTTTATAATGCTTCTTCATGAGAGAGACTTAGAGAGGAAGAAATCTTAAAAACACCCGAACCTTTAGCAAGCCAGTTTGAAGCAATATCATACCATGAAATGTGTCATAGCTGCAGGGACCAACCAGATATTATGGAAAAAAGTTTGTTAGCCTGGAAGACCCATATGTTGTCTCAAAAATGGTTTCCAGGATCTGAAATCTAGGCCAACGTAAATTTCTACAAAGGTAAACAATAAATTTTCCTTTTGTTTTCATTCATTCTTATTTTCCTTATACTTTTTGGAAATTTAAGCTAGCACATTTTCAGTTAATATGTGGAAAGCACTACCAAACACAGATGGGGAAGAAGAATCTGAATGCAAGAGCCCCCAGGTCCTTGCTTTTGCAACTGTTTTAATTTCAGGAGTAAAAAGGGAGTGTGGCTAAAATGGAGTTGATTAATATGATAGTTGTAGTGACTGAGTGTATCTTATCTGTGACCTTTCTGGTATCTACAGAATCAGGCTTTCTCCCTCATTTTTACCTGGCCCAAGACAATTGGGGCTTTTTAGCTGTCTCCAACAGAAAGGTCGCTCCTCCTACTTAACGTAGTTTGTTTATCTATGTACAAAAGAGGTCATAATTGGTGCTTTTGACAAAACTGATGAAAATCCAACTTACTTAAGTGTTTCCTTTTATCTGCCTGTTCCCTTAATGTGTGTCAAAGTCTTTAAATTTAAAAAAAAAAAAAAAAGGAAAAAATTGTAAATAATTTAATATTGCTAGGCCAGCACCCAGTGGATCAAGGGCTTTTATTCTTGATTTCATTCAGGACTTGGCACATCCTGTCATTCCATGCAGTAAGACTGTTTTTAAGCTTTTGTATCCTGGGTGACACCTCTAACCCAACACTCTTTTAAAGTACTTTTTGGTGATTTCAGATAGAATGGCACATGCAAACATCCCCACATAATAAGAACAACAAAAAATGTGTGACAGTAACTCTATTTAACTCTGTCTTGAGAAATGAAAATTATTTCCTCCCAGAATATTACAACTACTCATTGACAAGTCTTGCCTGTCTTTCATCAGCATTAAATCTACACCTTCTTGAATGATCATTTCTAGATCAAGCTTGAATATTCTTCTTCCTTTTGTCACATTTGTATCCCTTTTTATTGATAGTTTAGGGATGATGCCTGCAGTCTTTCTCCTCCACAGCTCACACTGGCTTCACTGGCAAGATTTAGCATTGTAACAACTGTAGGATCTGGCCCACCAGGTACTATGGTCTGTCTTGTAAAGCTGAGACTTTCCTCCTCCCTTAGAGGAAGAAGTCCAAGACATATTTGTGCTATATGAGTTATATATATAATGATATAGTTGTATATATAACTTATATGCATAAAAATGTGGAGATGAGAGGGCAGGCTGCCTTTATCACCTCAAGAATGGATTTCCTTACCTGAAAACTTTAAAATGCAGGTGTCATTTTTCAAACAGGGTTTTATAGTTTTCCTTAATGCTTGTTAATGGCATTTTTGCTGTAATAATTAAAGTTGGAACTCTTTGCAATTTTCAAAATGAAAGCTTTGATGATTTTTTTTAAGTGCTTTGGTCCTAACTTCTATATACTGCCAGAAAACAGGTTCTCCACCCTGTCTCTGTGTGGATGTGGATGTACAACAGTATCCCGTATATACCTACACAGAAGAGGAAACTGAGCTACTGACTTACAGTTTGTAGTAGCCAACTGTGCCTATTGCTTTGATTTAGGGAGGGCACTTGCTGTTGCCACTGCATTTTAGGAATCATGTCAGCTTCTGTAGGAAAGTTTTCAACGATGCTGGGAAATATATGTTGCTGTGTACTGTGAATGAGTAGGCTGCAAATTTGGGGGTTGGGAGGGGAGGTGGGAAGGGAGGGGTACGAGGGCTTAGCATGTACACACTAAAAGTGAACTAGAATGGACGGAAAGGTGACATTTTTAGCCTTTATTGTTGGGCTCTCGGGGAAATGAAAAACTACCATGCAGCCCCTGGAAGGCCTGATGGCTGAAGGGCTGATCTTTACTTTATATTTTGCAACATAGTTTTTACCCGTCGCTCTGTATTTTAAACCCCAGGCCTGTCGAATTCTGGAAGTAAATCAAAACACTGGTTTAAACACTACTTTGTTACCAAGGCCATGTCTCTACTAGGGAAGTTGCCTACTTTAAAATATCGGTCTAGTGAAGATCACTTTTTAGCTGCACCTATTACTTGATTGCCTGGATTGAGTTTGCATTGGGGTCCTTTGCAGTTAAGCTGAAGTGTAAGAAAGGCTTCAATCAATTAAGATACCTCTACAGGAAGGTTCTTGCACCAATTTAAGTACCTGGTTTTGAAATCACTGCGTATAAACCGTGACAGCTTTTCTCTTAGAAACAAGGCCTTAGTTTAGCATGTCTACTACTTTCTAGTTGAAAAAATAATAATGCAGGCTGAGATCTTTTTTTCTTTTTGCTTTGCAAAACGGCCTGTTTTCTTTCTTGTCCTTGAAACATTTCTTGCTCTCTACTACACATTAGATTTTTGTTTGGGGGATTTTTTTAGCAACAACAACAAAAAACTATGAATGCTCCCTATTTAAGAAAAAAAAAAAACCAACATTGCTTGAAGGACTTTCATTTTGCACTATAATTTTTCTTTTACCAGATGTGTCTGACAAGTGCATTTTGGAGATGCCCTCGGTCACGTTCTCTCAGGCCTACTCTGGTATTTCTAATATATCACAGAAGTACCCAATCTTGTAGCCCTCAGTTCTGCCTTTTTTTGACATTTTATTTTTTTTAAGCTTTTTATATATATATATATATAAATATATTACTTTGTCAGTTTTTTTGCTGTACAAAAAGTCTTAAGATTTAAAAATATTATTTGTATTATATGATGGTGGTATGTTAATGTTACAAAATTATTAATGAAGAAAAAATTTATTTTTGTTACTGGTCTGTTTCATAATTCTTTTTTAAATTGGTATATTGTAAGATATCTATGCAAAAATGTTATGTGACGCATTTTTATTTAAGAATGTAATATGTGTAATAAACAGTAGAATGTGTTTGGCCCGACAGTGTTTAGTGTGCCTCGTATATTATTTCTTCATGAAAACTTCTGTGAATGGTGAAATGGCTTTATGAATATCAGTTAATGCTATGGTTCTGTAAACAGTTATTGACATAAGATACATAACTTCTAAGTATGCTTTAGCTTATCAGAATCACATTCTTGGATTAAAATAATTCCTTTTAAAAAAAAAANAGTGAAGATCACTTTTTAGCTGCACCTATTACTTGATTGCCTGGATTGAGTGTGCATTGGGGTCCTTTGCAGTTAAGCTGAAGTGTAAGAAAGGCTTCAATCAATTAAGATACCTCTACAGGAAGGTTCTTGCACCAATTTAAGTACCTGGTTTTGAAATCACTGCGTATAAACCGTGACAGCTTTTCTCTTAGAAACAAGGCCTTAGTTTAGCATGTCTACTACTTTCTAGTTGAAAAAATAATAATGCAGGCTGAGATCTTTTTTTCTTTTTGCTTTGCAAAACGGCCTGTTTTCTTTCTTGTCCTTGAAACATTTCTTGCTCTCTACTACACATTAGATTTTTGTTTGGGGGATTTTTTTAGCAACAACAACAAAAAACTATGAATGCTCCCTATTTAAGAAAAAAAAAAAACAACATTGCTTGAAGGACTTTCATTTTGCACTATAATTTTTCTTTTACCAGATGTGTCTGACAAGTGCATTTTGGAGATGCCCTCGGTCACGTTCTCTCAGGCCTACTCTGGTATTTCTAATATATCACAGAAGTACCCAATCTTGTAGCCCTCAGTTCTGCCTTTTTTTGACATTTTATTTTTTTTAAGCTTTTTATATATATATATATATAAATATATTACTTTGTCAGTTTTTTTGCTGTACAAAAAGTCTTAAGATTTAAAAATATTATTTGTATTATATGATGGTGGTATGTTAATGTTACAAAATTATTAATGAAGAAAAAATTTATTTTTGTTACTGGTCTGTTTCATAATTCTTTTTTAAATTGGTATATTGTAAGATATCTATGCAAAAATGTTATGTGACGCATTTTTATTTAAGAATGTAATATGTGTAATAAACAGTAGAATGTGTTTGGCCCGACAGTGTTTAGTGTGCCTCGTATATTATTTCTTCATGAAAACTTCTGTGAATGGTGAAATGGCTTTATGAATATCAGTTAATGCTATGGTTCTGTAAACAGTTATTGACATAAGATACATAACTTCTAAGTATGCTTTAGCTTATCAGAATCACATTCTTGGATTAAAATAATTCCTTTTAAAAAAAAAATTATAACAGTTCAAGTGTTGCTTATAACAGTTCAAGTGTTGCTTATATTTGTGCTGTATCACATGTTGCTTTTGGAAAAGATGGTCACGAAGGAAATTCTTATTCTTAAAAGCTGACCAGATTTCCATCTGGCTTGTAATACTACTTCTGTTGGAGTCAGTGAGTTCTGTTATTTGACATTTTACACTGGTTGAAGATTTCAGCCAGTATTATTTTTGTAAAAGACACAGAGAACACTTGCATTGCATTTTCCATGCCTCGCTTTAAAACATTTGTCAGTCCATGGTCAAAATAGGACTAGACTTTGAGGCTCCTGAGCACTAGTGGTATGCTCTTGTCCATGCATCAGGCTGTCTTGCAGGAAGTGCTGTATTTTTCTCTTTCCTCTGCCTCAGTCCTTTAGTCTCCGTCTTTAATATCTGCAAAATTGCAAGCACAATTGAATCTACCTGGATGCTTAAGTACTAAAAATGTATTTAGGCAGTAAAAACAGTCATTCTGAGCACAATTACTTTGCGGTGTTGTGGCATAAAATGAAATTACTTTTTCAAGTCAGGCCAATGTCACCTCAGGTTTTTGCTGTCTTATGCTCACACACTGCAGCAGCCTCAGTGCGCACTGCATATGAACATCCTATAGGGCTCATCTGATGCAAACTTGTTAGCTTTTATTCCTGGGACAACATGTCTCACTTGCCCTGTTGGGAGACCTGCTGGGACTGTTTATGTCAGACAGACGTAAGGTAGGATTCCCCTCCTGACATCTATATCTAGAAGCCAGATGACTATTCTAACCTACTCATTTATGCTCCCTCTATAGCTAATGAAGTGAGACATATCCAGAAGCGACTCACTCCGGGGGATGAGTTGAATGCAAAAGGAGCTGAGGTGGTGTCACGCATTTCTGGAAACCCACATGGTAAGTTGGAAGAAAAAAGTTCCAGTGATGCCCACCGCTGTCCTGGTCACTCAGGTGGTACCAGATGTTTGATGATGGTTGTAATTTATAGTCTTTGGGTGTATGTTTATGAACAGCTCTTGAACATTGGAAAAGGACTCAGCAGAGGTCGAAATTTTGGGCTTGTTTTTCAAATCGTCAAAACTGCACAGTGCTCTGGTTGCTTCAGCGTGGCAGTGATACCTTGGTGTCACTCTTACGGAGCTGTTGTGGTTTGGACTGGGCTGGCCACTGAATCAAAGTGGTAAGCGAGGCAGTCAATCCTCTGAGTTTTTGGCATCCTACCATGTAAATACGAGGCTGAAAAACAAATGGTCTCTTTGTTAGAGATTGAAGTATTTGTGTGATGTAGGTATGAATGGAGTTATGTACAACGCAGAATTCTTTCTGCAAATAGAATTTTGACTTTATAGCTTTTTTCTTGTAAAGACAAGGTCTAAGTTCTTCCCTTTCTCTTTCCTTGAAAAATTCTGGAAGCTGTTATATGTCTATTGGTCTAGACAAAGATAATTGTAGTGTAAATTAGTATTCTGCTCTCCACCTGTGAGAGGAACTTAAAGACACCTCTGCAACAGCCTTTTCAAAGGAAACTTTGGGGCAGCACAGCTGATTTTTTGGCCTGTGTTCAGCTGGAATGAATTGGAGGGAGGATTATCAATTACACATAAACATACAACCAGTTTGTCTTCCAGGAACTTCAAGAAAATACAATATTTTACTATCATACACTTCCTCTTAGAAGCAGGTAGGTTATTAGTCCACAGGAATAGCTGTCAGATGCTTCCTGGGGCTAGAGGACAGGGAAAAGTGATGCTGTGAAAGAACTCCTTCCCTCTGAAATTGTTCAGGTAGCACACAGTCATGCTCCTTGGGCAACTCCCACTGTTGGGATGGGGAGTTCTCTAAGGAAAGAAAAGAGAAATTTATTCACTTCTGGGGTTAGACTGAGTATCACCATCTTATTGAGCTCATCTGCTGCGAACTCATCATGTGTGAGCTTTGTGTGACTTTTCAGACATAGTTCCTCTCTTTCAAATGCATCTCGGCTGAAGCAGAGAGGGGCTGAGGAGACCTCACCCCTTCCTCAGGCTGTAGGAGGCTGAGGGAGCTCAGCGCTGCCTGGGCACGACTCCGCAACATGGGGCTGCCTGCTGGGCAGCTGACTCGAACAGAGGGGGTTGCCAGAGGCAGAGACCCCATTCCTAAGAAGTTAGTTAGATGCTGCACCCAGGCCCCACCACAGCAGAGCCTGAGCTAGGAGACAGGGGGTGAAATGGTGTCCCTTCAGCCCTGGAGGCAGCAGTCTGCTACCCTTCAGAGGGCAGGGACAGAGGCAGGGGGCCTCTCTGGCCGCCATATTGAGGGGAGGCACAGGGCCCCTCAAAATGGCGCCCTTCCCCCCTCAGGTCTCCCGGCAGCAGCCAGCTTATCCTCTCAGGCACTTTTTGGAATCGACTGCCAGCCCTGCTCAGTGGCTGAGCAACTGGAAATGGTGGCAGCAACAGCAGGAGGTTTAAGGCTGAAGGGAAGCAGAGGAGGAAATGTTCTCCTCCCATCAGGTGAGTCCTTTCCTGGCATGTGGAAGCCATGCTGCCCTCTCCCTGTACAGCGATTCTGTCGCCTTTTTGTCCCTTACACATACTTCACTGTTTTGGGGTCCCTCTTGCAAAGCTGGCCAGGCTTTCTGTTTAGCCTTGAGGGTTTTCTTCTCACAGTGCTGGTAACCAAACAATTACAAAATGGCGCCATGTTCCTCGTGGGGGGGTTGCTATTAACCCCTCATCTGCTTTCCTCTCAGCATTTTTGATACTGGGTGCCTGCCTTTCCAAGCCACTGCATGGATAAAAACCAGGCAACCTAGGCATCCATGGATCATATTTTCATTTTTAAACTCAACAGGGTCATAGCCCAGTCATTTGTACTGTTAAATTGCCGGTTTGGCCAGTCACACAGCCCCTGTAGCACTGCCTGGGCATGTCTCAGGGCTAGCAGGTGCCCAAAGGCAGCATAGCCATGGGCACTGTTTTGGGAGACCGTGTGGGGAAAGGTAAGAGATTTCAGTGGTGTGAGACGTAAGCCACGCTGAACCAGTCAGCCTCAGGGCCGGAGCAGGTCCCAGGAGTGTTTGCTTGTCCGCACAAATGCCGACAGTGCTCCCACACAGCACCATTCCCTCCCACAGCTGCTGTTGGGCTCCTGTGATGACCACAGCTGTCTGTGAGGAGGGCACGATGGGCTCGCGGGAGCTGTGTCACTGTGATCAGGTGTTGCCCAAAATTAACTGATTTGTGGGGTGAGAAGGTAGCTGTGCTGCTCTCTGAACACAGCCCCTGGCAGCCAGGCCACTCTGGCTCAGTGCCTTAGATGTCTGCCACAGCACACAAGCTTCAAGATGCCGGCTGTGCCAGCAGTAGCCGGGATGGCTGCCAGGCTGGGCAGGCCTCCTCCTTCCCCTGCCACTGCATGTGTTTGGTGGCACTGGGCACCAGGAGGTAAGTGCATGCGCCAGAAGGAAGCTGGCCCACCACAGTGGGCAGGTGAAAAAAACATCCGCAGGCTGAGCAATTTTGTTCAACCTTCAAATGAAAGACCAGGCCCGGGGTAGTTGCTGCCTGACAAACTTAAGGAGGGCAGTTTTCCTTTTGATGTTAGTGGGAATTACATTGTACGCATACCAGGGGAAGAATGTGCCCCTGATTAATTGGAAATCGCTGGCAGAGAGTCATTGTGTCAAAAGGGCTTTTTGGACACTCATCCCTCACCTTTAAGAGGGGCTCCACTTCCACACAGGGAAGGACTTGCTTGGAAGCAACTTGAACAGATGAAAAATAGTCAACAACTCTGAGAAAACTGCCTGTATGTTTGTGTCAATTTAAAAGAGAAATGTACACTCAAATTTAAATGCCTTCTTGATTTNTTTTTTTTTTTACAGAAGAGAAAGGGATGAAGAAGACACTGAAGACAAAACATGCAAAGAAAATCTCAACTAAAATTTGATTTTAAATAGAGCAAAATATTAGTGGAGTTGTATGGCAAGGAACTGTACCAGGATTTGGAAGCGCCAGATTGTACCCATGCCACAACAGACATTTTAGGTAAATTTAACTAAATGTTGTCATCTTGTATTGGCTCTGTTTTAGTGATGTGGACCCCTTTTTCCTCTGTGTGCTCCTATGTAGCACAAGTACAGTATGCCCATGGAATTCACTTGATCATGGCTCTGGCAGACACAAAGCAAGGTGTTAATGTCTGCGTAAGACATTTTGCCTGGATTATTCTGTTGTGAAAGGCTAATGCTGGTTTCCTCTTTTCATGAGCAAAGTAGAGATGGTCCACTTAATAGAAGTTTAAACTTTAGCAATAGGCAGTGGGGAGAAGGTTTTTACTGACAGTAGCCAAGCCCAAGGAGGATGGTTTAAACTATCTTTTTTTTATTACTGAATTCTGTGGTAAATACAGATTCTAGGAATTTACAGCCTAGTCTGCAGAGCACTTGAGTTGACTTTGACACCAAGTTGGGAAAAGCATCTCTCCTTGACCAAAACCAAACTGTAGCCATTGGTTACATTACCCTTTTTTAAGAGTACAGCAATCTGTTTTCTCTAGAGCAGGGAGTGACTTCATTATTCTGTGTCTCGATTTTTCTGAAGAGAATTTGTAAATATTTTCAGAAAAATCCATTATTCCAGTAGTAGGATATGGCTCTCAGAGAGCTCTCTAATTTTAATTTGTCCGATGATAATGCCAATTATCTTATGGTGCGACAGGACTGAAAACAAGAAGAGCCTGATGCCACAATCGGTTTCTGCTCATGGTGGTTTTGGTTTTGCTTTGTTTGGGGAAAAATTGTAGCTGGTGAAAATACTAGGTAAACCAAGGAAGTTTATGATTCTTCACGTGCCACATGCCTCACACCTGACCCAGAAGAACTATTTGAAGTGGAGGACTAAAACAGTCTCTGCGCCTTTTAAATTCAAGGCTTATTGATTCTAACTGCCTTTAGCTGTGCCAACCATCGCCAGCTGTGGGGATGGATACACATCTGTTAAGAACCAGACTAGCATCTATTTTGTGTGCTGGCAACTGTCAGAGTGAACAGGTAATCACCATCAGCATGATACTGTTTTATGTGTTGTACCAGATACATGCGTATGTATTTATGCAACTGTATACAGACATGTATTTAGGGATATTCAAGTTCTTATGTTTCCTCCTGGCCTTCCTGGTAGTACTATAACACAATTCTTAAGAACATTCTCCTACCCCCGCTTCGATACTTAACCAATGTAAGGAGGCGAGGAGCAAAGCTCTTATGAGTGTAATATTAGTATGGTGTTAAGTGGCGCCTTGTCTGCCAAACCAGATACTCCTGTGACACTATAAATGTGTCACTTCGGTCCAAATTCACAGGTGATATTCAATGCTTAAATATCTTTATGGGTATTGGGAGGCTTTGGCCTCCCAGCTCCTTAAACCAGGAATGATAGCATTCCTCTACCAGACAGGGGTACCTGTATTAATGAGATTATCAGATTCCAAAGATACAGAGGCCCCAGACTGACTTCCCCGGTATCACCTGTCTACTAATCTGTTTATAACACCATGTTGTTCCTGCTTAATATCACTGTCAATCAAGTTATATCCTGTTAAACAACAACCTCTCCTTAGTTGACTGCCAAACCATGAAGTGATAGCTTCAGTGGGAACATCATGATATTCAGATACAGTAGGTGAAATTATGGCATTACAATGGTACTCCGCTTTCCCTGCCTTGTGTTCTCTGTTGTATTCTTTATTGGATTTGTGTGATGGATCACACAGTGGCTATAAGTATTCTGGGAAGAGCCAAGCGTGTGCTTGTGAACTGAATGAGTTCTCCATCTCAGTGGGACTTGTTTCTTTCCACATGAAGACACGTAAATTTAAGCATATGTATTTGAGTCAAAATTTTGAGGATCAAATGTTTTGCCGGAGGGAAGTAATTGCTAAGAATGTTATTTGTTTGGTAGTATGCAGGGTTTTTTTGCAGTATCCTTGAATCTCTATTGCCATCAAAGACAAAAATGTACCATGGTTCTACAAGAAACTCTGAGACCGGTGCTAACACACTGTGACCCCCTTAGGACAAAAACAGAAGATACGTATGGAAGAGGTTTTATGCTATTGGCAGTGCTTGAGAGTATCAGTGCGTATTCCAGTCTCTTCCTTTCTTGGACAATCGTAGGGTGCAGGCATTAAAGTTCATGGTCCATAGATATATAGGGGAGGAAAAAGGAAATTAGGGTGTTTAGGTGGCGGTTATTCAACCTGATGTTTTTGAAAGAGAGATTATCTCCAAAGAGAGGAAGACGTTAATTTCCAATGTGTCTGAGCAGATAGATTTTTTTTTTTTTTTTTTTTTTTTTTATATGGATCACTCTTCAGCACTGAATACAGAAAAAAATTCCTTTTTCTGAAAAGTTCACCCTAACCTGGTGTCTGATCTAAAGACCATTAAAGCTATTGGGCATGTTTTCAACTTAAATAGGGTTTAGATTGCAATCTTAATTCTCAGTCCTGTGTATGGAGATTTTATGTTTCATGCCATTATTTTTTTTTATTTTGTCATACAATAAAATAGATTTAAAAAAAAAACACCAACAAAAATACTAAAAGACAGCCAATCTAATTATAATATTTCTGTCGGTACCCGTTCTGTTGTCTCCAAAAGGAGCAGACTCCTGCCATGGTTCTGCTGTTCTGCATAACTCTGATTTTAATAAGAACAGGAGGAGGCATACAGAAAGCGTAACATTTTCTGCAGGGGACCAGTCCATGCTCAGCATTAATAATGTAGCAAATTAACAGTCTTCTCTAAGAACTGCTCCTTTGAATGACCAGTGTGCCATATTTCCTACAAAACCATAGTTTATGACTAATGCACTGGTCAGATGTTACACATACATTCATGTCAAAGATTACCAAATGACAGTAATAATGGAGATATTTTCCAAGCTTTACACAGACTTTTTCTTTCTATTCCTCCCCTCCTGGAGGAATTTCCATTCCCCCTTTAAAAAAAAAAAAAAAAAAGTTAATTATCAGTCTACCTCGAGCTCTTCTTTTTTCTCATCTAACTGCCCACAGCCCCCTCCCCACCCGTCAAGCTGTGTGAAATCTTTCCAGCAAGGCCTAAAAACATGTGATATCCTCTTAGATTCATGTTGCCTGTGGAATTTCAAGCTGGGAGAGGCCTCAGGATAGAGCAGTAACTGACAGGGGGACGGCAAGGCACTCAGGATTGTGTAGGCGTGCAGAACTGAGGAACCAGGGCTGCTCAATATGTTTTTAATGAAACTAATAAATACAGCCAGTGAATGAATAGAGCTGATTGACACAGGGAGTTCCTAGTTCCCCCCTTCCATCTGCAGCCTTTTTGGTAGCAGAACAGAATAAAGACATTTAAAAGGAAACTGGGACATATATTTTCAAAGAAATGTTATACAAAATTGCAAGCAAACTGCTGGATAAAAGAAAAATTGTTCTTTTTCTACAAAAACTCTAACAAGGTTTTCCCATGTTCTTTCCACAGAAAAGAATCAAACCCCCTCACAGTTTCCAATGAGCCAATGGAAAGATCAGTAATGGAACAGCTGAAAAAAGCGCAAAGTAGAAATTGTTTTTCATTATCGTTTTTGTGACAGGGAAAAAATTACTAGGAAAAATCAGCTGTCCTACTGCTTTAAAAAAAAAAAGAAAAGAAAAAATAGAAATCAGCTTTGAAATGTCTTTTGATGATAAAGAGGAGGCATTTCTAAGGGAAAATGCAGCCTTGATCTAATTATGGAAAGGGGTTTGCAGCCACATAGCCCTGAACTCATCACACCATGCAGGATCAGGCAGTGCATTACCTGCACTGCATAGGATCTGGGTAGCCAAATCTTTGGGTAAAAGAGTGCCTGCATTTCCACACACGTTTTTTTTCCCCCATTAACATGCTGACTATGTATTCACTTCTAAAAGATGGGAACAGGGATGACGGATGACCTTGAGGATAACTAAATTGAAATCACAGTGGTATATTCTGAAATGAGGAGCTAGGCAGAGGAGTTGTTTAAAAATAGGTAGATGGCCAAAAATAAATGCTATCAATGTCTACATACCACAAGCTTAAAAATAATAACAGGTGAAAGCAGAGTGTATGACAGTGGAAGGAGAATTTGACGTAATGGGTATTTCTGAAGAATGAGGGAGTGTTAAAAATCAATGGGATATTGTAATACTTACTATAATCTCTAGATCAAGGACACATTAGGTCACAGAGTGAGGGGGAAGAAGGGACTCTGCAGCTGCAAGAGACCATTGGATCTATATAGATAAGATTTTAGTAGGTGAAGAAAACCAGATAGTAAAATAAGTATGTATTAATTGCTGACAAGAAGCAACTCTATATTAGAAGCAAATAAAAGGGGCCGTAGCATAACTGAGCAACCTCCTTGGGTAAGAAGCATGCCAAAGAGTAGCTTGCCAATATTCAAGCTTGGAAAGGAGGAATTTTCTTACCAAAACTACAAAATCAAACAGAGAAGCTAGTGAACAAGCCATGGAACTGCAACTAAAGATGTTCAGAGCCTTAGGCTGAGCACGGAGGCTTTTTCTGAGTAACTCACAGTGATTACAAACCCCATACAGCAGGTTTTAAAGACTATATTATGTAATACCTGCTTCTCTACCTTCCAACCTCACACCCTAACATTACACTGAAATATTTCCCAACATATTCTTCCTTCTGCTGTTCCCCTTTATATCTCTCTCCCCCAAAACTGTTATAGCAATAGTCCAGCTGTTTTCTTGCTGCTGTGAATATATGCAGAAGACTGCCACACCATTGTACAGATGATAGACCAGAATGCCTTAAAGCATCCCTGAGCTGCTTAACCTTATACCTCGCACATGCTGAAATGAAGGAATCTAATTAAAGTTGTGGCACAGGAGGGAGGGGGTAAGGTACTCCACAGAGGCTTAGATCAAACATATGCACAAGTCTTTATACGGACAGAGCCTCCAAATCTCATGGAAAAGTGAAAAAAAAAAACAAAAAAACCAAAAAAAAACCAACAAACCCCCAAACCTGTAAATTCATACTTACAACAAAGATTATTTGTATTTGAAAAATAATTTGGCTAGAGCCTGACTTGCAATGGCTAATATTCTTATTCCATACCTAGGTTAGACTTGCTGTCTCTCTACTGAATCCCACCAATATCCAAGCCAAACTAATATAGTTCAGATTTTCTGTAACTCTCACTTCTCATTCTGGGTCCTAAGTAAATAGCTGCATCATGTGCATCATGCCAAGCGGGCAGCAAAGCTGAGCTCTGACAAGTCAACTACAAATATACCAGGGTTAAACTCATTAGTATCAATGGAAGTTTTGTCTTAGCAGTGAAAGTGGATTGGAATCCCCTCTGGGCTAATCTGTTGTGAATGTTTGTGCTATTGATTCTAGGAGGATGAATATTTTTTGAAAGTACAGAAAAATGAGTCAGGAAGACAGTAAGTGGTAGTAGCACGAAGAAACATTTAACTGAAAGTAAAAATACTTATTTTTTTAACAATTATTAATTAAATAATTAATTAATTAATTAACACCCCCCCCAGTTCTTCTTTTCTTTTTTCTAGGGAACCATCTATATAATCAGGGAGTTTTAATCAGATGAGTGGTTTTTGCAGATACAGGCAATTAGTACACTGGCTGTCACAAGTTTGGCTATCAAAAAAACCTCTGCAGATTTTATGCCTCCTATGGATTATCAAGCTGGAAACTGCAATAGAATGAACTTTCATGAGTAACCCTTACAAGCGCATGAGATTATCCTTAAGGAAGTGATTAGACTCCTTTCAAGTATTTCAAGTGAAATACACCCAACCTGAGATTCGCAAATTCATGAATCACATTTCTAGAATTTTGTTCCCTATAGCTCAGATCCAAAATC
>VXAK01021529.1:0-14644 GCA_013399435.1 Arenaria interpres | reverse complement strand
TGTAGGCCCCCTTCAGATTCTGGACAGCTGCTGTAAGGTCTCCTTGGAGCCTTCTCTTCTTCAGGCTGAGCAATTCCAACTCTCTCAGCCTGTCTTCACAGGAGAGGTTCTCCAGCCCTCTCATCATTTTCATGGCCCTCCACTGGACCTGTCCCAACAGGTCCGTATCCTTCCTGTGTTGATATACTAAACAATATACTAAAAAAACATACTAAACAACCTTTATCCCTTACCTGCAAACCTGCACTGAAAGAAGTTACTTGCATGCTTAAAAGCAAAAAGGGATCAGCCTTTCTCATTGAGGGAGGCTGAGATAGTTAGATGCTTTACAACCATGTTAGCTGGCCTAGGACACCCAGTGCTCAGTGTGACTCCTAAGGATCTGAGCTGGAGTTGATATAGAAAGTCTCCAAATAATCAGATGGGATTCAAAAATATGTATTGTCAGCAGTTGACAGTTAAGTCTGTGGTCATCAGTAGTTTAATTTAGTATAAGAACGCCTTCCCACCCTTGAGATTCTAGCCACCTTTCAGGTATCTTTTGGCTGCTTGAATGCAAATGGTAGCATCAGTGTCTGCCGTATTGTAACCACAGAAGGAGGTGGCAGTCCTTTGCGGCTGACCGACTCTGCCTTGCTCATATTCATCCTAATGCTGCGCTGATTGATGTGATGATGCTTGTTGGTTTGTGTTTGTTTTTTTTAAAGATGAATTTCACATTGCATTGCAGAGAATTGTCCTGATCAGAATCCTCGTCTTAAAAACTGGAGCCCTGGAAAAGATCCTGAAAAGAGAGTTTTTATCAAAAAAGGGGATTTGTTTCGTCTGAACTCAGACGCTACAGTACACTCGATAATTATACAGGATGGAGGTATGAAATGGCAAGATGAACATCATGCTTCAGTTTAATGCATAGTTTTTACTTCTGTGATTACATGAAGAATGTATTGGAATTTTAAGTTGCTGCTTATTGATGAGTTCCCCTGCTTTTACTTTTCAGCCTGCTACAAGGCCAGGAATATAATTAGAAAGATGAATGAATGCTGTAGAGTCTTTTCAGTGGAGCATTGATGTGGTTTTCTGTAGGATATAGTAAAACGAGGCTTGTGTAGTAGCCTTGCTTGTACAAGGTCTGATTGTCTTCTGATGGGGACCGTGGTATTTTAGTAATTCTACTATAGTGACAGAGGAAAAAAAGGAATAAACTGATGAAATTCTCAGATAAATCATAATTAGTAGGAGTTACTTTCCCAAATATTATTAAACGTATAGAAACATATGGATGTGGAAAATAAATCTGTAATCTTTCTGTTGTTCTTATTGCAGAACTTGGTTCTTGGAGTCTGTCTGAATTTTGCTTTGACCTACATAAATATTTTTTTTCCTTTAGGGTTACTTGTTTTTGGTGACGATAAAGAAGGTTCTAAAAATATTACCTTGAGAACTCGATTTATCCTGATAAAGGATGGTGGAATGCTTCATGTTGGAGCAGAGAAATGCCGCTATAAATCCAAAGCAACTATTATTTTGTATGGGAAGTCAAACGAAGGTGCTGATGTGCCAGAATTTGGCAAAAAATTTATTGGCGTGGGCCCTGAAGGAGTGCTGGAGTTGCACGGGCACCAGAAGTTATCATGGACTCTTCTGTCAAAGACTATGTATTTCTCAGGGCTGGCCTATGGTCATTATACATTTGAAAGGAATTTTTCCCGGGGACTAAATGTGAGAGTGATCAATCAGGACACAGCAGAGGTTTTGGAAGTGCTGAAGTTTGATACTCATGAATTTGCAGAAGAAAGCTTGAAGCTCCAGAACTTACTGAAAAATGGAAGTCCTGGTCGCATTGTTGCTATTGCTGTAGGAGACTCAGCTGCTAAAAATCTGCTGGAGGAAACCAGAGTGACTATTCAAAATCTTCTGGGAAGTAAGTTTGTCAGAGGATTGAGCTACAGGTAAATAATTTATTTTCCTTCTGGTGCTGAATAAAGATTAGGTACAGATTCTGGCGCCTTTGGGGGATTAAACTTTGACAGTGTCTGTTCTTAAAGTCTTTGGAAGATTCTCAGTGTTGCCTGTAGCATCGCGGTAGTAGTATTCAGGGTGTGGTATTTTGAAAGTGCAGAGACTGACAGTTACAAATATCTGTGTGATAGACTTTATTACTTACTTGTAAATGCTCTCTTTCACTATTCTTCACAGAACCGTGTGCGAGAAATTTTTTGCTCATTCAAAAGCACAGACAGAAAACAGTTGCTAAGTGAAGCTTTTAGGTGCATATGACTTTGTTGGAAGGCGCAAGGAATGCCAAGCTAGAATCTGAATACAGGGAAGGGATGCCAATCCTATATATCAAGCAGCATCTTATTCATACGTGTGCACTGCTGAAATGAAAGTACATTACCCCCCCCACTGATTCTACAAGGAAACTGATCTATAAAAATATTTCGCTATTGAAGTACACCTGTAAGGTGTTTCTATATCTTTTGACTGTTCTTTTCAGATGGTCAGGGTTTGGATGGTGGGATAGTAGAAGAGGGATAATATGAATTATTAAAGCAGGAAACTTGCTGTGCCGTTCATTTAGTTATTGCAAAATGCTTTTTGTGGTGCATGTTCTGAACGTTGTGCCACACAGGGTTAGCGATACAAGTGGAAGGGATGGAGGGGACACTAAGTCTCCCAACTAACTGACTGTCTGTTCTTCAGCTTCCATTGAGATGGTGTTGTATAACCTATTTCTATTTTCCAGTGTTTTCCAGGAAATTGGTCATTTAATTTTTCCATTCTATTTTTACCCCTCAGTATCCCCTAACATCTGGGTTCCAGTTGGTTTCCTCCCTCTGCTTTGGCTGAGGCATCAGTCAGGATGGCGTGTTCTGACCTTGGTTCCTGTCAGGAGCACCTTTGTGTCAGTGGCTTTGTAAGCATGTGGTCATGGGATGGAAAGTGCTTGCAGCACTGCTTGTGAGGCAGTTTGGTCAGGGCTGCTGAGACCTGGATGTCCCATAAGATGTACCACCTCCCAAAAAGCAGGGAAGCCTATGTGGTGGTTATTCAGCCACCCCAACCAACCAGTGCCAACCTGGCCTGGAGGTGTGGGTTTCTGGTGTTCGTCTCTGACTGTGACCTCCATGCTGGTTTGTCTGAAATGAGGAACTTCAGCCTGCAGCTGGGAAGAAGCAGCCTTTCTTCCTTTTCTGATGAACAGTTTGTTGTGTATTTTGATTAGCCGGTAGAGGCCCTGTAAGCGCATAAATTTGACGTTCTGCTCTGGAAGATGCACAAGAAGTTCTCCCTGAGTGCTCAGTGAGGAATAGCAGGGCTGTCACTGTAAAGCTATGAGGGATATTTTGGCATGGAGGTGAATACCCCTTTACATCCCTCTCCTCTTCTGCCTCTTTCCGCAAAATAGCATGCATTAAAATATCTTGATAATTTCCCTAAATCTTGGTATGTGAATTGTTCAGCTTGTTTGCTGCTGCTACTGAGAAGCTGGCCCAGCATATGCAGCTCTTATGAAGAGGTTAACACTAAACAGTTTCATTTGGCCTTTTATTCCCCATCAATAAGAACATAATGAAGCCACTGAATTAAAGGCAACTGGATTGAAGGTGGTTTTAATATCTGACTTCGAATCAATCATTAGCAACAGATGACAGTCCCACTAGCTGACACTGTTTTCATCTGGGGCGAATGATTCAACTTTAATGATGCAAAATTGCTCGGCTTTTTAATAGATGATCTCGACTACTTCCTCTGCACACATAACTATGGCATTACAGAGCAGTAACGGACAGCAAAATAGTCTTGTTTTTTGAACTTGGTGACAGCTTTCTGTGGCATGCGGTGTGTTTTTCATTTCCAAAAACTTGGATGCATTGAGCAGAGCTGTAGGAAGGGGAAGTACATCCAGGACAGTTCCCTGCTCCACGCCAGTGTTCAGCCAAGTAGGTGTTCAGCTAACTGACTGGGCCAGTGAGGAGAAAAGGCAAAAATCCTTGGTCTCAGCCTTCAGAAACATCAGTGACCCCTCGCGCAAAGGTTGTGTAACAGTATGCAGCTCCTTTTCTGGGTGTGAGCATCTTGAAAGATTCAAAATATATTGCCTGTCCAGTACAGCGATCACCAGCAGCTGCTACTGGCTGTGTCCATCCCTCTCGGCTGATGCACGGGTGGTCTCCTGGGACTCCTGGCCACCACTCTGGAATGCCACTTGCCGTGGTGCCATGGTGGCAGCAGGCCGCGGCAGGAATGTTGGCACCAGCTTGTGGTCCTTCTGTGCCCGAGTAAAGCTGTTTGGGAGTAGGATCCTGTATTGCTTCTCCTGCTCATCTCTTCGTATATGCTTTTTGGAAAAAGTGTATCCTGTTGGATGTTGTACTAAAAATGTATCTGAAAGTTTTCTCCATTAAGAGCTCTTGTATTTGCCAATTTGTATATGGGACATCCCATTATTTTAAACTATGTTTCTTTTCAATGAGGTCTGTGTGTTTTTCTTCTGTATTTTAAAATTATATTGGAAGAGCAAGCAAAAGGGTTATATGTGACTTCTGTGCTCCTTGTCTTGTCCTTTACCTGCTCATAAAGAATTTAAGGACTGTTGTTTGGGCCAAACTGGCCAATGAGACCATTATATTTAAAGATGTACTTTTGTTTTTCATAGGCAAGCCTGGGCTTTCGTTGGTGTAATAGGTGGTGGAAATTCTTCCTGTAATGAATCAGTGAGAAACTATGAAAATCACAGCACTGGTGGGAAAGCTCTTGCTCAGAAAGAGTTTTTCACAGTGGATGGTCAGAAGTTTGTTGTGAAAGCTTACAGCGAGTGGAACGACGGTAGGACAGCATTTTGTGATATTCTGCAGTTGGGGAAGAAGTAAAAAATATTTTATATGGTTTTTTTCACTGCAACTGTTGATTGCAACTTAAATTTGAGTGCTATTGTAAGTTTTTTGGGTTTTTTCTGAGGTTTTTTTTTTTTCTTAGTGTGGATGAAGTACGAGAACACAGTTCTTCAGTACAATGTATTTTCTCTATTTGTGTACAGTGTGTGAACAGCGTAACACTGAGTCCTCATTTTTAACATATTTAGATAGATATAAGGGCTCTTAAAAAAGTCTGAAACATACTTTTCTTTTCCTGTTCTTTCATTAATTTATCAGTCATGTATATTTTAATTCTAAGCTTCTGAGATGATTGTTATGATACTAAAAAGAAAATTTGATATAAGCCAAGAGAAAAGTTTTATTTTTGTTACAATTTTCTGTTCTTGTTTGATGCTGAACTTTATGCAACTTTTCTCATACCAAGTTGAATCTCTGGTATAAGGAGCCTGGAAGGACCACCACCCATTTGGTTTTATCCTTTATTGATTTTTGTATTTAAGATATCTTTGACCTGAGTTTTGCTTTTATGGACAGTCATCTTTTTCTGTTTATAGAATTACTAGGCAATATTGTATTTGTCTCAGAAGAATTTTTTTTAAGGTAGTTGGATGTTTATTTGTTAACTAATTGAGCTATTTGATAATACTCCTTTACTGTTCATTATAGGCCTATGAAAAAGTATAGATATATTTAAAAAAAAAATAATCCGTCAAAATGCATCTTTTACTTGCTGGTGCTGTAGAGTTCGGGTCAAGAGTAAGCCACAGTTGCTGAACTTATGCAAATCCATCACAAGGCAGTGAGATAGTATGTGTGTAATTTAGCCTGCCANATATTTGAGATCCACCAAAAAAGCAGGCTCTAATGGTATCTCACACTGGTATGTTTCAGACAGAATTGTACTTTAGAGGGCTTTGGCCATGTGAAATCTCATGCATTTCTTAGTTGTGACTTCTTGGAGGTGGTTTCATATAAAGGTGAATATAATCTTATATTGTGTTTAATTTTTTTTTTTCCTTAATTAGGTGTCCCAATTTCAGGCTTCCAGGTAGAAGCTATAGGTGGAGTGATACTGAATCTTCTGGATGATGTTAGTAGTTGGGAGCCTGGAGACCGCATTGTAGTCGCAAGCACAGACTATTCAATGTATCAGACGGAGGAATTCACCCTCCTTCCCTGTCCAGAGTGTACCAAGCACCAGGTCAAAGTTAAAGGTATTGAGAGCAGTCACCACTTGAATATTCATGTGAAATACGTATTCACAGTTACACGGCTGGGATGGTCCCTTTCCACAGGAGCAGTAAAGAGCAGCCTGTTCACCTATCTCTGTATTGCTGTGTTGCCATGTACAGGAATGTGTCCTTCTCCTTGCTATAAAATTGCTCTGCATTAGGTCAGGTCTACCTCACACTATGCTAACTTTTCTTTCCCCTTTCTTCCTATGTTCATTGAACACTTCAGTTTTCTTCCAAGGGGATCGTGCTTGTTTTCCTTTCTTGACTCCTCTCTGTCTTTTCACTAGTTCTCTTTATATGTGCTTGAATGGCTGTTGTGCTCATTACCATTTCCTTTGCCTGTAGCGCCCTTCCCATCTTTTGAAGTGTTATCATTATTAATTTTTCTGTTATTAAAAAAGGAGAAGGGGGGGAGGGGAAGGGAAGAAAAAAGAAAATGGCAATTGTTTGAACTTTTTTTTTTTTGTTCCTTTTGCTCAGTTGCTCCTCCCCCCGCCCAACAGCAAAATGCTTATGAAATAGGTTGCACTTCCAAGCCTCTGCTCACACAGGATATCCTTGAGTAGTTGCAATCTGTTTTTCCTTTGGGTGTGATGCACGCAAAATGGCCATGCATGTTGTTGACCGTTTCCTTTTTTTATTATCTGAGTCATGCTGCCTGCCTTCACAGCAGCCTCCCGTGGGACGAGCTCCCCTGCTCCGCCGGCGTCTCTGTTTCCCTTCTGCCACTTCATGCCCCAGCCATGCCAGCACCCTTCTCCCTGGTGGTTCAGCAGCCTTAGGTGTTGAGCTTCCCCTCTTGCTCCATTCTAGTGGGCTGCAGCATCAGTTTGTAGCACAGACTAACGTTATTTTGCAGTGCTACCTTGCAGCAGCCCATCAGTGCTCTTCAGGGCCTGGTTTTGTCCCATTCACTTCTGTACAGTGTGACTTCCTCTTCTTCAAACCACTCTTCTCTTTCTTCATTCTCAGCTTTCGGCGAACGTGCTCAAACTTTCTTGTTCCTCCATGTCTTAAGGGACTGACAGTTTGTATGTGCAGTTTGCATCCCACAGCATTTGCTAGCGTGGGTTAGGTATGGGTTTTACTGCATTGTGAAGTCTCAGGTATGGAAAAGGTGTACCTAAGTTCACATACATCGGAGAATACCAGTGTGTGTGAAGCCATAGAGCTGACTTAGTGCCATTAAGCATGACACTTCCTGCGTTTTGTTCTTGTGTCCCACGTCATGTGTGATATTGAGCATGGTATTTTAAAGAGCAAGCATGGCTTAAAGGTTGCAGTATGAAGTTTAAGAAGGCTTTTTTCACCACTGAATAGCATATGTGCAAATTCTGTTTCATCTTGGAAATCATCTGCTGTGAAAAAGCAGATGCTTTTAAAGGATATATATATTTTTTTTAAACAAGATTTACAATGTGGCATAAAATACAAAATAGCGGCCTTTTTTGGAAAATAAAAGCTATTTGAACTATATATAGATCTTTAAAAGATGTTAAAGAAGGTGACCTGGGTTTTTTGGTGGGTTTTCTTTTCCCACCCTAATATCAAGTTTCCTTTGTCATAGTTACAGATACTGGTTAAAAAATCCCCAAACCACCCTATATATTTTTTCCTCAAAGAATGAACTTTCTGTGGAATGACGAACTTGACATGCTGAAGAACTTGTCATATTTTGAAATTATTTCTTGTACTTTTTGTAAAGTTTTTAGCTATTCTGGCACTGTCGTGGTGAGAAAGCTAAATAGTATTGTTTTGCAGGAGGCCTAGTTGCTCTTTCTGTGCTTGATTTATGTATGCTAGTCAAATATTGGGAAAAACAATAGGTAAGCCTTCAATNCCATTCTTGGTTCCACTTCATATTACAGTAATACCAGTTTAGGCTTGTATCCTTTTGTAAGGTTTGAAGGGATAGTGACAGTCTGAGTTTGGGGTATTAATAAATTAGGAGGGGAGGAGGAACCAGCAAGGGGGCAAAAAAAGTCTTTTAGTAAACCCAAAATACATAAATACGTTTTTTTTTAAGTTTACGGAACCAGATAATTTTCTTGGTTTCTATAGACACATAAGAAATTGGTTGTTTCTTTGGAAGAACTGTCTCTTCCTCTCCTCTCTTTTCCTTAGAGGGGGGAGGGAGGAGCCATCTGTCATTCTGATTGGTCAATCTGGTCAAAACCACGACACCAGAGTATGTTGTTTTCCCTAAATTCTGGTTTGTGTCTTCAGAATAGCTGTCTGGGAAAAACCAAATTTAGTTAGAAGAGCAAATCACTCTCTCTTTCAGAGGGGGGTGAATACAATATTTTCTGAAGGTGTTTTGGCCTTATTTTCAGTTCCTAATTTTTCCTTGAAACAGATTAAGCAGCTAACATGTTTTCTTTTAAAGCAAACCTGCATCTATGTTTCATTAAAAGTTTTCTAGATTCCTTAGATTCATTTAAACTTTTCTGTGGTTTTTATCCATTCTTTTCACAACCTGTTAGACTGGAATTAAGAAGCACTTGGAAATAAAATGTTGGGATTTATTTAGGATTAGTTTCCTACTAAAATTAAAGTGACATAGATGGTGCTTTGTTTTGGAAGGAAACATGGAGTAGCATACTTGACTTGTCATGCTGCAAGATGTTTCACTATCGATTGAGCCAGCTACTATCTGGAAGGGGTGAATTTGCTTGGTGTTAGCTGGTATTTATGTAACAAGCTTTTTGTGTGCCTTAGCATAGGAAAAGCTAAGAGAGGACAATACGTGAAGCTATTAGAATGCAGGGGTTTCGTTGCTGCAATTAGCTGGCTTATATAAAATAGGTTAGTTTTTAATCAATGACAACTCTCTTTTCTTTTTTTGTTTTTCCCTTCAAAACTTTTTTTTGGACAGAAAATCCTCAGTTTCCTCATGTAGGAGAAGTTATGGATGGAGTGGACATGAGGGCAGAAGTTGGAGTTCTTACCAGGAACATCTTAATCAAGGGAGAGACAGAAAATACCTGCTATCAAGAAAAGGAGTGTCAGTTCTTCAATTACGATACATTTGGTGGACATATCAAGGTCTGGAAAACATTTTAAAGTAGCTTTCATGACAGAAAGGCATATTGAAGATAAAAAGATAAGCTTGGAGGGATTTGAAAACTTAAAGAACATCAATTCATGCATTTGCTCTGCATAGAAGTGACTTCATTCTCAGCTTTCCCAAAATGACATTTAACTTGACAAGACTTAGTCTACAGAATTGGAGGAAGGGATATCAATGCACGAAATGTTGTAAGGTATCCAGCATATATTGCAATGTTGTAGGGCAGGGATAAAACCTTGCAAGTGACGTCCATGCATGTGCATCCTGTAATACTGCAGAATAGTTTCTTCTGTCTTCCCTCCTTTCTCTGCTTTTCTCCCTCCCCATTCAAATCCGTGAGGATTGATCCCTAGAGATCTGCCTAATCTGAAACTGGGCACTAGAAAAGCATGGAGAGGAAAGAAACTGAGTTGGATCATGGTGATTTTTTTATTTAATTTTTTAAAAAATTGAAAGTAGTAAGGTTATGTAAAGGAAACTGCTTCTAATTTCTTGTATTACCACAAACATAAAGAAATCTGAGGGACGGCAGTGTTTTAGAAACCAGTATTTAAACTTGTATTCACAGATGTTTTTAGATTAAAGGATTGAGCAGCAGTGTATCAGCTCTTCACTGATGCTGGAGGAGTCCTTGTATTTTAAATGCAAACGCATTTGCACTCATTCTGTGCTGGTCACAGTTAAATTTCTCTTCCTAATGTATTTGGATGCAGATTTCAGTTTTGTAGTTGCGGACATAATGGTGGGAAAGAAAATATGCCCTTTCCCTACTGCGCAGCAGCTTTTGTTTTGTGGAAGCTAAGTAGGTGGGCTGAAGGCACTTCTTTGTATTTAAGATAATGTAATGAAAGAAGATAATGACAAGCTGTGAATCTTGCAAAGTGTGACCTTGATTGCCACAACAGTGCAAATACAGCAGACCCCTCAGATGTCTGGAAGACAGAACAGAAAACAAACGTTTTGAGTCATCAAAGTTGTTAAACAGTTCCTAGGAGACTGTTCGGAGTAGCTGCTGCCAAACCTAGAGTTCAGCACTAAAAGCGTTTTGGGTTTATGTTAATCTTGCATGCTGAAGCAGAGGGAGCCTGGGCACTAGCAAATGTTTATGGCCTGAGGGGTTTTGATCATCCTGGATTTTCAGCTGGTCATTGGGACAATAGCATTAAAGGAGACTTAGTGGCAGTGAGGAGAGGCGTTGGTTTGTAGTTTTATGACTGCATTAGTGTTCTTAAAATGTTAAGACCATCCCCCTGCGTTTTAGGCATACAGACCTTAGGAATGCAATTAGAGAATGGGAAACAGCCCATATTACTAGTTTCCCCAGAGTACAAAGTACATGTGAAAATGGTTATTTTTGACAAATGCACAGTACAGGTAAGTTAATGAAATAATAAATAGGGTTTTTTCTCAGTTTAGCTCCTTGCCGTTTAGCTGTTGCATTTGATTTCTGTTTTATAGAAGGTTAGGTGGAAGAAAATACTTTTGCTTTCCTGTGTTACTTGTACAGACCCCGTTTTACTTTGGATTAGATAGCATTACTGTGAAGTTGTAGGATTCTGAAGGCAATTTCAGATCTTCCTTACCAGTGGAGTTCCCCCGGACTGCCATGCGTGGTTTTGGGTTCCCATTGCAAAGAAGATTTAAATGCACTGGGATGTGTCCAGTGAAGGTGGTGTCTGGGAAATACATGTTGATGATGAGTGACAAGTAGCTGAGAGAACAAGGCTTGTTCGGTGTGGGGAAGGTGCAGAGGAGGGAGCTTGTTTCTGTATTCAGACACTGGGGAGTGTTCAGAGGCCAGAGCAATTCTTGGAGGTGCACAGAGGTAGGACAAAAGGCAGTGGAACCAAGCTCCCACAAGGCAAATTCTGCTTAGATACCAGGAAAATTAAAGGGAAGAACCAGTTGATGTCATATGAGCATCTCTGTAGCTGGAGATATT
Organism: Arenaria interpres; assembly: GCA_013399435.1. Lineage (NCBI taxonomy): Eukaryota > Metazoa > Chordata > Aves > Charadriiformes > Scolopacidae > Arenaria > Arenaria interpres. Next base: position 3,514 of record VXAK01021529.1, on the reverse strand, counting down.
CCTTGGGCAGTGTACTGGGCAGCTGCCTTTAAGCTGACCCTGTGCTGAGCAGGCCATCGGACCCAGTATCTCAACAGGTTCCTCTGAATCTGTCTTTTTCTGAGGTCTTACTGAACTAAGCCTGACCCAGGTGGGTGACACTGGTGTAGCTTCAGTGTAGGCGGGCCCTGGCATGAGTGACTTTCATTTATTTGGACAGTATGTGCTTATACATTTAGAATATTTAACATTCTAGGTGGTAAATACCAAACAGTGAAGCATGGCAACATGTCTGGTGAAAATTTGGCATGTTTTAGCCAGGTGGGAGTTTAGCTTTTACACTTATTTTTGAAGGATACTGTTTTGCAAGGCAGGATATAGAGCGAGACAGTAACGGTTGTTCTAACTTTCATTGTGTTGGCCTGTGGTAATTGTGTACATCGAACTTCTGTACATCTGGTACAGATAATGTATTAACTTAAATTTCTCTTGGTTAAAAAGCAAATAGTTGGTTATTCGTTCTGGACTTCTCATTGTATTTTTCAGATTTTGAAGAACTTTACATCTGTTCATCTCTCCTATGTGGAATTAAAGCAAATGGGCCAGCAGCAGATCGGGAGTTACCCTGTTCACTTTCACCTTTGCGGGGATGTGGATGAAAAAGGAGGTTATAGTTTTAAGACTTACCTGGAAGGTCTTTCCATTCATCACTGTTTTTCCAGATGTGTGACTGTTCATGGAACTAATGGGTTGCTGGTAGGTGCAAGGAGAGTAAAATATACTGTGTTAAAATGTTGTAAAGAGCATTTAGAGCAAAAATAGTCCCCTCTGTTCTTCAGCTTTAATGCTCAGAGATGTTTTTGTATTGCAACGAAGAGATGAACAAGTGCAAACAGTGTCTTATTTTTAACAGATCCCACCATTCTGTTTTTTCAGATTCTTCCAGGCAGTTAAGCTCTCCAGACATAGTAGTGTGTTTGTAAGGGATAAATAAAACTGTATGCTTGAATCATCTGAACTGCTGATACTGAAGCTTTGCTCTGCAGCTGGGCCAAGAGAGTAAAACTAAATGGTACTTGTCAAATAAATCTCAGTAAATGCTATTGCGACTGACATAATGAACTTGTATTTCTGCAGATAAAGGACACCATTGGCTATGACACACTAGGTCACTGTTTCTTCACAGAAGATGGCATTGAGCAGCGGAATACTTTTTTCCACAACCTTGGGCTAGTCACGAAACCAGGCACTCTTCTTCCTACAGATAGAAACAGCAGCATGTGCATTGCTATTAGGGATAAAGTGTATGGAAGTTATGTCCCAGTGCCAGCCACAGACTGCATGTGAGTATTTAATGGTGAAAAAGTAAAACCAAACCAGCTACGGCAGTTAAACTGCTGATAAACTCTTGACAATATACAGATGGGAACATTTTTATGTATAATTTAATGAATGCAGACACCTCAAATGTAGTTCACATAGTAGTAATATTTAAAGAAAAGTGGTTAGTCTTTTATTGAAGAGAGAAAATAAGTTGTTTTGTCAGAAGATCATTATTTCTTGAAATACTTGTTCAACAGACTTTTAAGGGTGCATCTTTACTTCTGTGTAAAGGCATGCAATTCTCAAGTTGTCACTACTAGTTTTTCTGCATACTACGTATCTCTTGTAGAAGCTTATTGAAACACTCCATGCAATGGTAAACTGTCTGAACAACATTAAATGAAATACTGTGAATTGAACTAAAAAAAGAAGCATTTTTGACTTCTAAATGTGGGGTGAGGGTCTGTGAATTTTATTTTGCATGTGAAGTAATGACCTCAGACATTAGTTTAGCTTTTTCTGACATCCCTGTTAGAAAGGGGAGATATTTCTGTAGCAGCTACAGCTTTTCCATAATGACTTCTTTCTGAATAATATTTCAGGGCAGTTTCGACATTCTGGATTTCTCATCCTAACAATCATCTTATAAATAATGCAGCAGCAGGTTCACAGGTAAGGCGTATGGATGTAATTCAACACAAACTACTCATGCCAATGGTATTTGTAAGACCCATAACATTTATACTGCCAAAAATACATAAATTTTTTATATATCACGGAATCACAGAATTGTCAGAGTTGGAAGGGACCTCTAGAGATCATCTAGTCTAACTCCCCTGCTAAAGCAGGGTTATGAATATGTTCTTTTTATATTTGGCAGCATATTGGCATCACAACTGCTGGGTTTGTCTAGGTGTCTAGGTTTTGTCTAGGCCAAAAATCATTTTTCTGTCTGGAACAGAGGAGAGATCTTCCTCTTTGTGGTTCATAGACCTGATAATAGTGCCTATGTGTGTATGCAGAAGTAAATCCTTTATTTCTAAAGAAATAGTGCATTTCACGTTAAGGCTTCTGAATCTTCTGTAGGTTGTCATGAGTTTATTGTGTGACAGCTCTGCAAGATTTGTCTTTGTAGGTGCAGTCATTGGCATGAAAAATGACTACAAAAAGTGTTCATTGTGTAAGAAACAGCTGAAACACTTCTATTGTCAGTCATTAGTCATGTGTTTCCCAGCAGTGACTACTGGTATGTTTTTACTTGTAGTGAACCTTATATTAGTGAAAATCGCGTCACAGCTGCTTACGAAGCTGCAGTGCTCAGTACATGTTGTGGAGGAGGGGAGCTGGAGTATGTTCTACATTGAATGAGAGGCTGAGATGTGCATGGTTTTGAGTAGATTTTTCTGAAGAGATCAGTAAGAATAGGAAACAGAAAAGATTGTTGTTATTGCAAAGGCTCTAATTCAGGGAGTAGAGTATGAGTGTGCGTCGGTTTATTCTTAGGTACAGAATACATAATAAACTCTTATTAATAGAGCAGAAGTCAAAATATTTCAATGAGCTGAAATATCTAGAGTGTCAAAAAAGATTTAGAAAATTTTGTTCTGCTTTTTGTGTGGCCTGGCTTTTGTGTTTGGGGTTTGTTTTTTGGTTTGTTTCATTGTTTGTTTGGTTTTTTGGAGTTTTTTTTGTACAGACTTTTCTGGTTGACTGCCTACCACTAGGAAGTATCTGAATACACTTACCAAATCAAACAAATTCTTCTCTTCCCAACGCAATGTCTTTCCGTTTATCCTGCTTTATGTAATATTCCTTTACCTTGTTTCAGCATTGCAGGCTAAGTTAAAGGAAACTGCTTCCTTGGTCTGATGCTTAAAACCTGCAAGGTGCTTTTCTGACTCTGCAGTATATCCCAACAAATGTCACTTCCCTTTCTTACCAGAATGTGCTGGTCAGAGTAACATTTGTGTATGTTACAAACTGTTGCTGCTCTGATACATCTCCCTTGCATGGGTGTAAGCACAGTAGTATAAAGGGACTACAGCTTACTATGTTCCAGAAACAGAATACTTCAGCTGTGTTGGTACCATATCTGCACTATAGAGCATTTGCTGGTGTAAAATGGAACAATTAAGAAACAAACAAAATAATTCCAGCTCTGTCGTTACACAATGAAGCCTATTGTAAGGGTGTTTCGGCAATAGATGTTTCT
>VXAK01021515.1:12308-31807 GCA_013399435.1 Arenaria interpres | reverse complement strand
ATATTTTTTTTTTTTTTTTTTTTTTTTAAATGAGTACTTCAGCTTCTAAATCCTAAACAATTATTTTCAATGTAGTTGTTCTGACCTTCCTTGGAGTCCTTCTGATGTTAGTGTTATATCCTGCCTGTGGTTTCTTCGGTTGTTGCTTTTGCAATACCATACATGGAATCCTTTCTGCACTGTTCTTTGCAGCGTCTAAAGTATTCCTACTCTAGAGCTTTTATTCTCTCCTCCTTTAAAATATGAGAAAAAACATACTTAAAACCCACAACTTGTACAAGAATATACTCTTTTACTTTCAAGACAACCTGCTCGGACAACACAATATGCATCCAGCTGTCAAAGGGCCATTTTTCAAGGTCATTTTTCATATGGAAAAGTTTACCTTCCGGAAAGAAATCTCATTTCTCTCTCATTGGCTTGTTTTGACCTCAGAGTATGTATCATGAAAACTGTGCCCTTTGAGATTCACAGGTCACTACCACCACAAGTTTTCTAATTGGAACTATTGCTTGAACTGAGAAACGTTTTTTGCCTAGACATCTGGGACTTCAAATCTTAATTTTTATGGCTGATTTTAAAAAAATAAAATCAAACTATGAATTCAACTTGTGTTGGATTCTGTACCCAAAGAAATTTCCTCTCTCTTCCCCTTTGCTTTAAAACAATCAGAAACTGAGATTCTTTCAACCTGACACTTACAATGCTCTAACTGGCCAATTCAGTAGTCTGTTTTCATCAACCTTTTACTCTTGCAACATATGTAATTTTTAAATTTACTCTTTTTTACCTTCAGAATGCGCTACTAGCGTACCTGAGACTGTGCCACTAGTGATGTTGGGTTTTATTGTAGCATCCATAACCTGAGTAGTTCTCAACCACAGTGGACTTCCTTGAATTTTGAACTAAGTATTGTCTTGACAAGATGTTTAAATTGTCTTCACATGAGTCCTTACAGAAACCCCAGAAATAAATCTGAATATAAACACTGAGTAAGTTCTTCTGTAAAGAAGCCTTACATTTTTTTTTTCATAGCACTATTAAATTGCCATTTACAGCTATAACTTGATTTTATTATTTTATTTATTTTTAGTTACTAACTGGGAGTAGAGGTGTTGCTCAGGTTTTCTTTATGGGATGTTTAATGCTACTGCCTCTGGATTTGCTCCTTTCCAGACCCTGCAGCTCAGCCCAGCCCACATGTTGACACAGGGATTTGTTTTTCCATTCCAGTCCAACAGATGCAGCTTCCCCATTTAAGAGTTCAGTCAGCAGTGGTGCTCACTGTGTTACCAGGCATACACACAGGACAGCAAGCAATACAAGCAGCTACAGACTGCTGCAGACTGGGCTCTCTCTTTTAACAGCATCCATATATAACAATACCATATCTCACACAAACATAGCATAGATAAACAAATTACCTTCCTCCTTTCCAGCTAGTCAGGGTTGAAGTTTAACTAGTGAAAGAACACACCCTCACGCTCCCAAGATCCACAAGCACATTCTCAGATTCCATGAACATCAGCAGGAGCTCGCTTCTCATCCAGCGCACCTACCTGGATGCTGACCTTCCCAGGTCTCCACTAGCCAGCTAGCCCACCTTGATGTTTGTTAGCAAACAGACACAGAAACCCCACAGCCACAGGTCGCTCCAGTTACAGCTCTGCCTCCCTGATACACCTACCTCAATCTATGGCCTCCTGCTCACCAGCTAGTCTAGCCTGGTCTTTGTGACCAAATTTTACAGACACAAACTCCCAATCACACAGGATAGGGGAAAAACATGAACCCTCCAGTGGTTATTCTAAAGGCATTTTTCCTGGCTGGTTCCATTTTCACTAGGAAAAAAGTATATGATACAACAGGTCAACTGCCTCACTTCTCCCTGTTATCAAGCTTTACAGCCAAATTTGCTTCTGGGCATGTTTCTTCCTAAGGGGAGAAAGATTACCTGCTTTAGAATTTACACAAATCAGAAGTGTTTTCACTTAGATATCTTGTTAGATTTCAAGTTGCTTACTAATCAGTTATCAGTCTGCAGCTTCTTACTTCCCCCCCATTTGCAGATATTTGTCCACTTATGCTAAAGACAACACCAACCCAAAATGACCACTTTCCTTACATCGTCACAGAATTTACATAGCTGAATCAGACATATAGCACCCACAGCCAACTGAGACTCAAAAATTGCAAAGATCTCCAGAAATAGTTCAGAAATTTTATTTTTTTTTATTTCTAAAGAAAACTCTATTAATAGAATCTGATTTCTTAAAGCTTCAGTGAGTTACTAGTAGTAACCAAGAAAGTGCAATAAACATTATTTTGCAGAAGAATATAGGGTATTAAAGAAGGGGACACAAAAAGTTGATGCTATTGAAAAATCTGGTTCTGAAATACCATCCCTAACCTAACATTTACACTTTAGGAAAGTGCAACAAATGGCGGAATACAGTTCATTGTTTTTATGTGGGTTTTGTTTGTGGTTGTTTTTCCCCCCCAGTTAAGGAATTTGATTCTCCCACAGAGCAGCTTTCATGGAATAAAATTTTTAGGTAATCCATAAATATGCTTATTTATTACTCAAAAAGCAAAGATTCATTCAAAGCTAAGTCTGCATTAGTCTACTTGTCAATGTTTCTTCTTTAACTGTTGTTTTGTTGGGTTTTTTTTGGGAAGAGTTAATTTTGTAATACTTCACTATCTTAATGTCATAGTGAAAAATTAAATTTCCTAAACAGATGATATAACTGTTGTGACATTTCAAACTTACTTAAAAGTCACTGGTAAGGATCGGCAAATAAATCTAAACCTTTGCAAATGTTAGTCTACAGCCCAAATTTTATGCTTCTGTTTTATCTTTTTTAGAAAAGGATTTTTCAGAGAACATGTTGACCCTCATCATTTATGTCAATTTTATTACACTGTTACTTTATTGATTTTAATGAAATTTTATTTGGCTAAGCTGCAAAACCAGCAGCATCATGTCTATGGTATTCCAGCAGAAGGGAATCTACAATGGTCCTTACGTATTGGCTACGAGTGGATCATGAGAAGCCGCAACGAAAATGAAAACAAGTACTCATCTTCCAGCAGAAAAAAAGAATTGGAGTTCGTTCTTTCAGCTTTGTTACGGTTTTTAATAACATTAGCACACATTTTGGTTAGTGTTATAAGATCCACAAAGCAAGTCTTCATCTTCCATAAGGGGAAAAAAACATTGAAATACACTGGCTGTAAATAAAAAGCCACAGTAACTGGAATTTTAATAAACATATTGATTTGAGGACTAGTAGAGGAGTTTAATTATATTCAATTTGTCATTAAGGAATTTTAAACAGCATCAATTTTCACATAATTCAAATAGTTAAAAGAGGAAGGGTACTCAAATAGCATATTTTTTTCTAAATTTCAAGACTGAACAAAGACTTTAGCTGGGTGGGATGAATGTTAACTGTTACAGGTTATAGTGCACCAAACTTCTTCCTACAAAGAGAAATATATAGGTTTCATTGATTACAATGTGACTTGTTTACTTTGCAACAACTTTCAAAACAGGGATACGAGGAGACCGAGCAACAAGGTTAAGATGTAAGATATTAAACTTAATCTGTTGTTGTTGGCTTTTTCCCTTATTCTCATTATGTAGCTTACAGACAGGTTCCTTCAAAATATGTTATACTAACTGAATTTATGACATACAAATCTACCTTAATTCCCCTTTTCATTTATCATTATTCATTTATCAGTAGCTACACTGTATCTAACCTTGGCACCTATGTTGTGGTGCATCTCTTTACGGGCATAAGCATCTGTTCATTCAGCGTTCTTTATGATTATGAAATCAAGACTCTATGTTGCAAGAACAACTCCCTTCTTAGTACTAAATATATGTTTAGATAAGAAAATCACATTCAGACCTTCAATAGATACATTTCAGGATTTTGATACTGCATATTAAAGTTCTGGAGGTACAGCTGTTGGTAAAAAAAAACCCTGTATTGATTCATTAAATCTTGGCCATGTTAGAGGAAAAACAGAGTATAAGTTCATTCCACTCACAGTAAGGGTGCGAAGCACCAGAGCTTGGATTTCACACTAAAATAAGTTTTGGATTACGTAAATCATATTCAAATAGTGCCTTATTACTGAACATGATACATAGCTTGGTGACTGTTTTGTTAGTCTCATACTTTTATCATTTTTCTTTACATTTCCTTACCTATTCTACTAGAGAACAGAATAAAGTAGTATTATATTCCTTATGTTTGTGGCATTTAGCTTCTGCCACCTCCCTTAGCATTGACAGTTTAAAAAAAAAAAAATTAAATTCGACAAATTCAAAATAATTGGTTTCTATTACAGGCAACAATCTGAGTAATAGAATACAGGAATTCACTAGCAATTTATTACTTGTCATTTACCATCACTGAAAAGGAAAATTCATATTTAACCGCATCGCCTTAAGTTCCTACTACTGAACTGGTATGGAATTTTCCTCAAGAAAAGAAAACAAAGTTAGAAGGTACTGAGTGAGGCATTGAGTCACTGTAATCCTGTTTATGGAGAACATAAACCAAGCCCTGTTTTCCTGAGCAAAAGAAAAGGGGATAGGTTCCTGTTTGTTCTGTTTCCAAAATTATCCTTTCAGCTAAAGTTTAACTCCAAAGGAACTTCTCCCTTTACTTTCTCCTAGTAGTTGCATGCTTTCAGCAATTGCTTCTGCCACATTTGCAACGCCATTGCATTTGAAGAATTTTGTTTAGAACATACTACATGTAATGAACAAAACCCTAGCAATGTAACTTATCTGTGCTTTGAGCAATAACTTTTATTCTTTTAACAATTACTAAGAATCAGAGCCCTTAATTGCTCCCTCATTTAAATATTAATGGAGACAATTAGTATTATTCAGTAAGATCTGCAATAGTCCCCAGATTTAAAAAGCACTCACCAGCAGATCCCAATCCTTAGCAACACACACATAAAAAAAAAAAAAAAATAAAAAAAAATCACAAGCTACATCTCATTTCAACTACTATTTTCTGTAATTCTAGTGGTATTGACTTGAGAGAAAGAAGATTAGTAACAAAAGATTTATAAACATCTATTGTTGAATTAAAATATTATTTTACATAAGCCTGAGAGTTTGCATGAACAAGGATTTCTTAGATAAATCAACATTGAGGGTCTAAGGTCTGTTCAGCTGTACAATACCAATGAAATAACAGAATATAAAATGGCAACACAACATCACCACTAAACATAAGACACTTACCTGCCAACACCCTGTATAAATCCTTCTTTCTTCCATGTAGTTTTAATTCAATACTTTGGAGGAGATTTCATTGCTTCAGAAATTATCTCCAGAACCTTCTCACTGAATATTATGCCTTGCATTTGTTCATTCACTGCTCTGAGAAATACCATCCTTTAAAGTAAAAAAGCATCCATGTAAAACAACGGTTCTTTTAATCTGTGGTTTTGTCTGTATCTACCATGCTTTAAAGAAAACCCTAGGGGAAAAAAAAAATCAAGTATCCCAAAAGGGAAAATTTCAAGCATATAAACAAAATTTTTGTAAACTTGCAGCAGTACCCAATTATTTAAAAGTCAAACAGTTTCTGCAGAAAAAAACCATAACATATGGTTCATTAAAGTCTTAAAGATTGAGAACAAGAACCTCAGGTCTGTTTCCAGCTTAGTTAGAAGTTGTGAAGTATCTAAGGCCACTGAATCTCTATAGGCCTCAGGTACAACCAAGAGTACTTATGGTGTCACCTCTGCAGTGTGCAGTTCTGAGCCCTAAGGTCAGCTGTTCTCTTTCCCCTCCCACCCCCTTGAAAGGCTGCAGTTCAACTATCACAGTTAGTAATCCCTTCTTTCTTCCCTCATGCAACTGTTTCCAGAAAATTGTAATGCTCTCATCCAGTCTTACATACATATAAATAGTGACATATTTCTGTATTGCATTTGCAGGTCTAAAAGGATGTACCCTTATCATAGCCATATAATTCCATAGATGTTCTATATGTGTTTTTATAGAAATTACCCTGAAGACCTATTATTTTCATCTATAGTCAGTTCAATACAGCCTGGTTATAAAACTCTGCTTTCTTCTTTTTCTTTTTGAATATCACCTTGAAAATACAAAAAAAAATATATATAGCATTCACATTTAAGAAGTCTGAAATATATCTGTTTTCTGCTGCATCTGACTGAAAATAATCAATTTCTTCAGATTCAAAAGAAGAATTAAGAGTCTTTTGAAATATGTAATTCTTATCAAAAGTTCATAAAGCCCAGGGTTTCAAAGAGGGAAAGAGTGTCTTATTACATGAGTAGATATCAGAAAGAATTTAACTTTAGTTAAATATTACTACATAGCTCCTACTCCTCTCAATGTGAGCAGAAGTACTATAAATGAATTGTTTTACTGTCAACAAAAAGAAACCACACACACAATACAAAAAAATGACCCTTCCAGGAAAGAAAGGAACACTTCCAGCCAAATATTATTTGCGTCACCTTCATAAAACCTGTTAAAAAGAATTTACATTGGACAGGCACTCATCTTGTGTTAGAGAGTGAACTTTATTCTCCAAGTACAATAGACAGAATTCAACCCTTAAAGCACAAGTTGCTATAGAAAACTAAAGCACAGCCATAGCTTTTAACTGCAGTACCCTATCCTGAAGGCCAAGAAAACACACAGTTGAGCTCATAATTGAAGAGACAGAAGATACCAAAAAAAATGCACAGATATTCAAAATTCAAAGCAGTCTGTATATAACATGTTCTTGCTGCTTTCACTGGAATCGGAAGAGCCATCACAACCTGGTCCATCAGTTTAATTGTTTAAAGGGGAGCTGAGCAGTGAGTTCATTAAAAACACAACCATGAAGAAGAAAGTATTGCCAGCTGCACTGCAAGAAGGTATATGAACCCACACTGATTATCTACATGACTATTGAAATCCGTATTCTTTTTTTGTTTCTTTGTAATCTTTTGTTTGGGGGATTTTTCTTTTTAAAAAATTTCATCACAGGCCATCAATAAAATTAAGCAAAAAATACCTACTAAAAACGTCTCTCAAAAATTAGCAGCTGCATTACAAGGTTTGGAGGGGGAGGGTGGGAATCAGACACCTGTCTGCTGAAGTCCATCCCATATGTATGAAATCTAAATTGACTAGCGCTCTTTTCTTAAATATAAATGAAGCAACTATGGCAAGGTTGTCTTTCTGAAAAAACAAAATTGTAAATGTTTCAGAACCTAATAGAAAAGTGTGTCTCCAAATTTTAACTGCAAATTGATTTATTTTCTTTAGGTTAATTTCATCCTGACAGTTATTTTTAACATCACGGGATCTAACAGTACGTTTGATCATGTATCACGGATGTCAACAGAAGTTTTTCAACTGAACTGCAATTATACAGGATCAGAAAGTGCTAGAAAATGACTTATATTAGAATAATCTACTACAATGACGTCTTAAATTAGTATAGATTATCCAATGGAGAGCAGAACAAAAGATTAGAAGGCTTTCATAGTGGGACTGGTATGGACATTCTAATGACTGTTCTGCAGCTACTTTTGGTATACAAACAAGGTGACTTTGCAGACAAATCAGAAGCTATCACAGATAGCAGGATGACGGTCTATGATCACTAGAATATTCTGTCTAATATGGTTCATAGGATATCCAGTATCCTCCTATTTGTCTTGCATTTATTTATCTGAAATAAATTTATCTGAATTATTTATCTGAATACATTTATTAGTGCATTAACTAAGGAAATATGTCAGTGGGAAAAAAAAAAAAAAATCAACTCCCATTTACAGAAACATTTTTATTGACATATGCAGTAAGTTTCATTGAGCTCAGTCAAATTTATGAGATTTCTTTACAAGGACTTTTAATGCCTTGGAACTTTATGTATATCCAGAAAACACCACCCAGTTTAGAAGCACCTCTAACGCAGCACTATTAAAAGGGAACACTCCATGAGGTAGGTTTTTCATTATTGAGGACAACTGAGCTCCAACCCTCATTTATATTTAATTTAAAGAGGACAAAAAAAAAATCTTAAGATCTTGTAAGTGTACTTTTTCTTTGACAGGGAGTAAGCGGTCCCTGCCATAGTGGAGAAAACATCATGCAAACACAAAGATACGAAAGAACTACAAAAGGTCTAGTCATCTATTATTATTATTAAAATCCTCTCAGAACCAAAAATCAGATTACAATTCCTGTTGTAAAGATTCACTGCTTGGTGACATTGTGCTTCCAGATTAACCTGTGATAACTAGCAAATTATGGCAACAAAGTTCCCAACAATAATGTTCCCATGAAGCAGCTCCACTCCATTTATCCCTCAGGAATCTGAGAAGGCAACATTTTTGTGCGGTAAAATGAAGGGTGAGATTGGTGATCAAAGCTGAACACGTAAGCAACTGCTGTTTTCCTGCTTTCACAGCAGATAGGGAATAATGCAGTAGTATGCAACTACCTCCTTGAAGAAACATGAGGTCCTGAATTAGTCACACCTGAGGTGCACATCTAACACAATAAATAGCAACTGCTGCATAATTTGCGTTAAATAATTATTCCAGTGAAGTAAAAATGATTAAGCAAGTCAAATGATTAAACTTAATCCCTCTTCCAGAAAAGTTACTTGCCTTTTTTTTTTTATAAATAAAAATAGAAAAGCACAAGGTGAAGAGGATTTGAAGTGAGGGGTAAACGGTTTACATTGTCCCACCACAGAGCTCTTAATACAGTAAGAGGTTATAGAAGCCAGTCAAGAATGGTAAAACCCAAAATAAATCCTCTCCTCCTGGTTATTTTGTACCTTACAGCTGTTACTTTAAAAAAGGGCATCATCGGCTCCTCCTCCTGTTCTCTTAAAGAAAACGATAATGCTTCATGCACTTTGTAAAAGGCTTGATCCTGTCAGCACATGCTTGGTGTGTTCAAAGAAGGGTTATATTCTACTTTCCAGGTCATGGTTAGGGCTGGGTGAAAGACACATAGCAAGCAACTCTGTCTGGCCTTGACTTGAAGTGCCATGGACATACACAAAAGCAGATTATTACAATATTTAGAATCTTTAGGTTAAATTGCTTATGTAAGTAGAGATGAGATCTTCAGAGTTAGACAGATACTAAAGACTTTTCAGAACTGTAAATTTGGAGGCAAATTCCACTTCTTTCCTGCTTCAATGTTTATGCTCTTTTTCAGATCAGGATCCTTCTTTTAATCATTAATGATCTCTATGTGAATGGAGAAAAGAGTATTTTCAGTTACAGTCTCTCCGTTCCACTGCAGAGCTTCTGTGGAGTCTTTGTAGCCTGTCTAGTTCTTGTACCAATATATAGAAACACCTAAAATCCTTATCTCTCTTGGCCTATCACATTATTTTTTTCCAGAACAAGCAATATTCAGCAAGAATTAATTCTTAATGTAACATGAAGTGGCCAAATGGACCATCTTCCACTTCTGAGATAACTTCATTCAGTCCCTTTTTTTAAGTCATCGAATTGGTCAACTTCTGTTCAGTAGCTTGAGGCAGACTTTTCAACATTAGCATTCTCCTCAGCAGTCTGTGGCCAGAAAATGACTGCTAATAGGTTCATCACATAATTGTGCTGTGAGTGGAATTTATCCAAAGATATTTTTTTCTGGAATGAAATTTATGACAGGCATTTCTGACTGCAGCAACTATAGCAATAGTTATAGTCAAACTTCAAGTTCTCTGAAAATTGGGTGTATTTCCACAGCTAGAGCAAAATCTTTGCTCCCTCAGATTTGAAATGTCTCAGATTCAAAACGTTCAAACAACTCATGGAGGATAAGATGCATATATGGAGCAACAATTTCCTGACTGGTAGATGCACAAAGCACCTATTTGGAATTGCTAAATAGGGGCTCTTCTCCTTGGACAAGCTTTTCTGTAAGATGTACGTTATTTACGCCAAGCTTCCTCTATATGGAATGAGAGGGGATAGCAGTAGTACTCTTCTGATCCTGGAAACTTCTAAGTTCCAAGGCTTATAATCACAGTTCAGAAAGCAAGAAACAGCATTGTAAGCTTAAACCATTCTTTAAACAAACTTAGTTTAGTTTGTGTAATAATTTACAAGCACAGAAAAGGTCTTAAATCTGTCAGAGTAGCTCAACCTGTTCCAAATCATACTTTTTCAGGCAATACAGGTTTCAAGCTGTCTGGCTAAAACTGGCTCTGCTGAGAAACAAAAAATTGACATGAAGTGACTTGTATGTAACGTGACACTATTGCATTAGCGGGTGGCTCACATGTCCCTTTGCACTGCCTTAGGTAATGGGTATCTTTAGCACAGAACTTGCAGCGTTTAAGTAGCCCAAAAGAACCAGTGGTGCACACAAAAGGAATTTGATGTAAACCCACCCATTTGCAAAACTCCTGTATGGTCAAGTTCTGCCTTAAGAAAGAAAAAAAAAAATAGTTAAGAAATTGAAAAGTGCACTTGCCTTAGCTGCCAACCCAGCCACTCTCTCCTCCCTCCCCTTCCCCAACAGGACAAGGGAGAAAGTTATATAAAAACGCTCATGGGTCAAGACAGAGAGATCACTTACCCGTTACTTCACAGGCAAAATAGAACTCAACTTGAGGAAAATTTAATTTTTTGCCAAATAAAATATAGTTGGGAATGAGTCCTCTATCCTTAGTCACTAAGGAGTTAGACTTCTAGCACCCTCTCAGGTCTGTCAGATGTTCAAGGTCCTTAGAGCCACTGTCTCACCAGCCAGCATATGCCAGAAGCTGTGTAGACCACCGTGCTCTGACTGAGGAACAGCACTTCCCATGCCTCTCCAACCAATTTTCTAACCCCTTAAGTCTTAATGACTGTTAATTCCATACACAAATATATTACTTATTGAGGATATCAAGTGCAATTATTACAAGTATATAAACAAGCACCTTTGCATATGCAGTGGGACCACTAAAATCAGTCATTCATTATCCATGCTCCAAAGAAAACACATGAACAGTTTTCAGACATGATTATCCAAAGCCTGTTTAGGAAACTATTTTAGCACTCAAGAGGAGTTTCTCCTTTGCAGGCAGTCTTTCTTCCTTGGTGCAATTGTCCATTCCTAAATGATGGCATCAAATACTCCCTGAAGTCCCTCAGCTTGAGACATGGCCAAAAGGGAAAAGAAGGAATTGAGAGAAAAATGCTTACAGACTTTGCCAAAATTATACTATCCTTTATCAGACAGACAATATAGAATTGCAAAACAAATCACAGGAAACAAATACAAAGCAAAAGAGAAGATGCAGGGATATAGCATTAAAAGAGAAAAGGCAACTTTCAGAAAAAAAAAGTTTTAAAAATGGAGTGAAGTACCTGAAGTTTAAACACAGTGAAGTTTAACCGGATACAGAGAAAAAAAATCCATTGCTTGCACACCTGGGCCACATCCAAAGAGATTACACACACTTAACACAAGAAGTGATCTGACCTGTGGTCCTTAATTAGCCCAGCAGAATTAATTTGCCTCATGCAACTGCCACATGCTTTTATTCATCCCAACCTTTAAAGTCACAGGCTAAACATAACTGCTATTTAACATCCAAAGCTGCTTGGGAAGAAATAGCATATAGCCAAGCACAAAGGAACAATTGAAAGTGACAGGCAGAAGAAAAAAGTCACCAAAATTCCCCATCATAGGATTATGTATGTCATTTGATGTTGTCTAAAGGAACTGATCTTACTAAGAAGGGGAGAATGAAAGAAATGGAGGATATGCACTGTTCACATCTACAGTACTCCTTGGAGACAGAGGTAGTCTACTTGTGAATCAAGGACAGGTCACGGCCATGACTTTCCAACAGTGCAAAAGATGCTGTCAAATTATATCTGCTATAGCATACTCTCTTTGTAGCCTATTCAAACCATCTTTCCCTGTGAGGCCCTTTGTGATTTCCTTTGGCTTTTACAAGGTCAAACAAACCGCCAGCTTCCCTTCTGGGCACAAAGCTGACACTGCCTTCATACACAGTGTCTCATATCACATTGCATGTCACTCACCAGGATGCAAGCAAGTTGTTCAAAAACAGAAGGACATTATTCTAAGCACTCTAGCCAAATGTTTTATTGCTATTATTTTGAAAACACTGGCTTAAATATATAAATATAAACATATATAATATATATAATATAAATCAGTATGATGTAATAATGGTATTAAGGAAAGTATTGAACACCTTTATAAAACATAAGGGTCACATAGTGATATTCCATAAATTACTAGGAATTATACTGTATTGATTCCTTGGTGAAAATAAGAAAAAATAAAAATCAATAAAAATCAAGAAACAGTATACCCAGACAATCTTGCTCCAAAGAGAATACATCCTAGTTTTCATTGGAAAATACTCTGATAACAAAACAGGGTATAATTTGAAAATAGGGTATCATTTGAAAAGAAAGGTTAGCACAAACAAGAATATAACAACAGCAAAGATATTTGAGGCAAAGCTTCCAAAATTATTTTTAAAGCCATATTTTCTGGGTTATCATTAAATATATGAAGTGATATGAAATCTTTAAGAAGCAGAGGACTTGAACGGCTTAAATTACTTTTCATTTCCTAGTCACAAACCTTGTTTTGTGAGCATTTTAAGACATTGAGAAACAAACTGTATGGCATGAAATCATTTTTCAAATGACAGAGGAAAAAGGCTTGTTTCATTAAAGAGCATTTAAGTAGGACCAGTCCTTGGAATTCACTGAGCACGCACAAGGTTACAATCCACTTGAGAGATCCTGGAAATGTCATAAGCTAGCAGAGAGCAGCTCAAGCAGCTTATGAATGACAAAAAAGCTAAGGGAGATGATTATAACCTTGCACTCATTCAGCAATCAAGCATCATTATCAAATACAGTGAAGCTTAAAATACTTATGCATTTTAACATTGCTCAGGTCTGTCAACTCATTCAGCAAAATGTCATATAAAGAAAAGCAAGGGAGGGAGGTTGGCCTGGGGACTGTGGGGTTTTGTATAGTCCCAGTTACTCACATCATAGTTAAGAGCATTAAAGAGATTATTTTTATGAAGACCAGGTCTTACATGGAAGACAGTTTCACTTTTGATCATTTTGAAACCAATGAAACATACCTGCAAGTTTTTCAGACTTCTTTTAACAGTTATCAATTAACTTAATTAGTTAGCTAAATAGGTCAAATTAATTCTTATGTATTGGGTAGTATATTTGTATATACCATGTGTACACATACACCAATGGAATTACCTTTGCATGAAGAGCAGATTCTTCGGAGTATTAAAATGACAAAGTCTCATGTCAACAGAACCTTTCCAATGGAGTTATTCCTATCTATATCGCTAAAGAAGAAAAGTTACCAAAAAGAAAAATTAAAAAAATACTAATTTAAATAACTGCTATTATTTTAAGCGTATTGTGAGGCCATTTTAGTGAAGAGATGATAATTCAAACTTGGAAGTCAACTGTACACATTCTTTCCCATAAATAAATATACTTACGACTTCAACAACCTTGCAGTAGCATATTATAATTACAGTATTACATTTTCACTGTCCTAGCTTGTCCTTCTCAGGGGTGCCCCACTCCTCTGACAAAGACCTACCTAATCTGTAGGTGATGTTGCACCCAAACCATAACAGTTTACAACTTGGTAAAACAGCTACGCCAGTTTTCATTTCAAAACAAGTGCTTTTGGTTTACTACCTCTTTATCAAAATCTAGTTTAAGTAAATAGGACAGTAGCAAAACACATTCCTCTGCTTGAAGGCATAACAACTTCTAGGGATGTGACCATAAAGAAGAGGGGACCCAGCTGTAAAGGGAACATCCACATATTTCAGCTTTTCAAGGATTACTTAGACCAGTTACATGCTTTTTAAGATGATGGAAAAGGGATCAAACTACTTATTTCCAAGTGAATTTACAAAAGAAAGAAGAAATCTTAGTTATCCCTTCAAAAGAATATCTTCATCTTCGACTGTTCACAAGATTTCCATGACCTTAAAGCATACTGACTTCATAAATTTCCTCTTGCTGTCACACAGTTAAGAATTTTCAAAACTTAATGTTGAACAGGTATGACTCAAGCTACAAAAAAATAACATTTTTGAAATGCTTTAGTGAGTTTTGGGGCCTGAATTTTGAATGCATGGGGTGGCTAAACCGAGAAGCTTCAGGAAAAATACTTTAAAAATGGCACTTAAGCATTCATATAAAGGCTGAGTACTACCACAGTCTGGAAAATTTTTATATATTGTCTCTTAGTATTGAAAAGAGAAGAAATCCAAGTACAGATTTGGTATGAAATACAGATAAAGTGAAACATAGAAAGCTCATTTATGTCATTTATTTCAGTTTTAGATAGATTTTCCTGGGGTAAAAAACACTTCTGTTAAACTGTCTAAACCAAGTACAGCTTCATATTTTCTCTGCAATCAGACATATAACTATAGCTACAGCATAGGCATAAAGCTAAAATGATGGAACACTGGTTTTAGAAGAGGAATAACTGATAAATTTTCTTTAAGAAGGTTATCTACGCTCACGTTGACAGACTACTTGCTTCTGCATTTGTGTAGAACTGTGGGTTAAAAATAAATCGATAAGTAAAACCCAGCAATAGAGAATGGAAACAGCTTTCCAGGCAGGACATGCTTCTAACCTGGTCAGCCATGCTGGAACTAGCCATTCCCCGTCAGCCCCCAAGCTTATACATCAACCCAGTGTCAGAGCTGTGGAAAGAGCCTGCTCAAAGCAGGATGAGTGCCAGCGCCAGATCCACAGCACTCTCTAACTGAGACCTGGAAATCCTTAAGGATGGAAGAATCCTGTTCCAGCACTGCATTACCCTTCCATTAAAGGACTTTACGCTAACATCTTATCCAAACCTTGAGCCTGTTTGAACCTTGAACGCAGGCTTTCACTCTGTAAAAATAATTTCTTTTTAGGCTACAAACAATGATAAGATCAGCTTGGCTTCTCATATCTCTAGATGAGATGAATGATTGTGAGGGAAAACTCTGAGATCAGCTGAGTAAAACAGACTGCACAATAATCATTGCCTGTGCCCTCTGATCCCCTCCTGCTGGATCAACCTGATTATATCAGCAAGAATGTGGTGCAATGGCAGCAGATGCAGGGTGAAATGGCTGCTGCTGAAGAGCCAGGAACCGCACAGTACGTGTTTCAGGAAGCTTTCACTACTTACTGGCTGAAATCTGGTGGCATGCATTGAATGTCTACTAGAAGGAGAACAATATCAAGTTACTCTTGGAGCAAAGTTTCCATTTTTGAGTTGACAGTCTGAGAGAACTCCATAACCTGGGTCAAGCTTCAGTAAGTGGGGACCATCAGGAGGTTAACTTCAAAAGCACACTCCTGATCTGAACTAAAACACATCAGCAGCACACTCTCCCTTTCAAATCTACTCACAGTAGCTCTTAGATTGAATATATTCTCTGCCTTCTCCTATGGGACCCTAGAAATGACTGCTTTCTATCCACAGCTGCAGTGTCACAGAGGACTTCAGTTAATACCAACTGCCAAAAAAACCAATCCTGACCTCTATGTCCTGTCCATTCACTCTAATGCATAAGAAAATTGGCATATTTTAACCCATCACCTGAGGTATACTTAGTACATACTAAATACTTGTGCTGAGATAATGGATTGCATATAGACTCTGCCATCTTGGAGGATTTCTATTGCCCAGTTGAAAACTGTAGCATAATTAACTCTTCAGTACCAGGCTAGTTATACAGGAACTTAAACCCAAGAGAAGTTTAGTGTTATGTTCCTACACGGAGCTGTAATAACCCCGCACTAAAAACTAGCAGGGATGAAGTTCATTCCTCCAAGAGGACTGATTCATGAAACATTCTCAGATCATGGTTGATACTGGAAAACAATGAGTTCACTGCAGAGAATAGCAGTTTTGTTCCCAGAGATATTCTTCACAGAAATGAGTTGCATTTTCAATGGCTTTCGGAAAGAGATGCATTCAAGCCCTTATTTTCAGGGTGAAACAATTAACTAGTAGTCTAGAAAGAACATTACCAACAGCATTGCGGAAGAGCAAGCACTGCTCTTTCAGAGAGGGCTTGCTCAGCCACTAGATAAGGTCGTTGAGTTTTCAGAAAACATGTCAGCCTTGCCATTTCAAGTGCAGTAGAAGCACTGTGAGAGTTTGACTATCAGAGAACAGCCTCCTCATAGAATAGGTACTGAGATGAGTTCCCTGTAACGTCAGAGAAATATGCATGGGGAGTAAAGGTGCTACAGTTCCTTGTAATGTGTTCTTAACAGGCAAGGCAGAACTATCAGCCTGTGTATACACATATATGTTCTGACAACACACTTCTGTGTGCACGTGTAAAAATAGATTCAATAATTGGAAAGGGTAGAGCCCACGAAAAAAAGATACTTGTACAGATATATACAGAGCAATCATATTAGGGTTTACTTTTGGTTTGATCTAGCTTAGAATAAGCTTTTCTGGCTTAATTATTCCCCAAGCTCTTCTTTTTAATTGAAAGTAAGTGACACAAGCATCATTTGTCAAGGATTTTTTCCTCATCATGTATCTATTCTCACAATGCCACTAAAACCTTAAAACTAAGTGTTCTCAAAGCTTTATGACAATATTATTTTGCTATCCTTCTGTGAAAGATCACCTTGCTAATTGTTAGTTAAAACAAAGAAGCAGATCCCCTCAATCATTTTCTTCAGTTTGCAGAACAACTCTCTTCTTCCTACCCATATGAGTAATACAAGTAGCAGGGAGAGCAAAAAGCAATGGCCTCATTTAAATCTAAACCAGTAAAAATCTGAAATCCATGTAATTCAATAACTCACCTCACCTCTCTGGACAGATTTTGACCACAAATTGGTAGAACAGATCAAAGCTAAAGACAAATTAATTTTGTTTTTCTTCAGACATATGAACTGTTCATATGGCTAAAACTAATCAGATCTGTGAACGTTCGGAAGATCAAAGACTTATTTTCTGTTTTATTTTAAGTTAGTTTAAGTTAGCTCTTTTCCTAAGCAAGCATTAATCTATTGCTTTCTGTGAATTTGTCAACCGTGGTTACAGTCAGAGATGGCACATGGGTCTCCAGTGTGTTTAGAAAATTGGAAGCAAACATTATCACTGTGCCATAGCATAAAGACTAAAATTACTGTTAGGACAATGGCAAACTCTCAAATTTCCTCCTTATATCCTGGTTTTAAAGTTATCCGGGTCCAAAAATTTGCCATGAACTATAAGTTCAAATGAGAGAACAATGACTCAGGACTGAAGCGCTAGGTCCACACCCGTATACTTGCATAGGTGTTATTTAAATCAGTTTCAGTCTCTTTGACGAACAAAGCCAAAAATTCCAAGTGGGTCCTGAGAAGAACCTGAAAAAAATACCTGGAAAACTGCAGAAGCCCTAGGTTTGCTACACATTTTTCTCCCCCTGCTGCATAAAGGGTAAATCACACTGCCTATGTTCTTCCCACAAATACCTCATTTCTCTACTATGGTCTTTCACCCAGTATTCGGGCTCAGAACAGAAGGATTAAAACTGGATTCCCTTTATAACACAATCATGATTGTCCTGTGCATCTGCACTGCTTCCTATTAAATGTCATGGAAAAGATTTCATTTTTTTTAAATATTTTTGTTCAATCTCCCTTAATTGCAATTGCATTGCTAGTTTATTAGCATGTTTTCCAGTAACACACATGTTTACAAGTAACATACATTTTTAACAAGTGAATGAACCAGAGCATTGAAGGAATATGATTTGAGAATTATCTTGTTCAGATGAGGCTGTTAAGCCACAAAGGCCATAACATATGCAAGCAGGATTTAACTTTCATAAGCACGTTAGTCACAGATGATCCATAAGGGCAGTTAAAACTAGCCTTATATGCACTAAAGTACTGATGGAAGTGGGGAAAAAAATATTTTCATACTCAAGTCATTCTTCTAAAAAAGAAAGTACAGAATGTGTTAAAGAGGGCACCCTTTGCTTTTATACTTAATTAAGGAAGGAAACTTACTATAATATTACAACATTATACAACAAAAGGGAGGAATAATCTCTCAGTCTTTACATACTAATACCCTTGTCAGTAATCTACAAGGTCAGGAACCCTGTGGAAGCTTTGGAGTCTTTTCGGACTTTCAACTCGCTTTAATTTTCTAGTGTTTTCTTAAATTAGTCATACAATATGCAAGGGGTTAGGACTCAGGTCAAAGTTGTTAAAATACACAATCTCTCGTTATAAACTAAGCTACCCCCAGCCTACCACAATGATCCCACTGGACATGTGTACAGTTATCCTATTCATAAGTGACCTGAAAATTAATGTAGCACATCTACAATTCTCATTTTCTGCTTTTGAAATGCAGAAAACCTCACACACACTTAAGTCTATCTACACTAGTGTGCCACTGAATGTGGAGTAAGCTTCCGTAAAGTTAATATAACTTTTAAAGACCTTATTGCACACTCATCAGTGTTGCTTCTATAATTTCACAAAGGTTTTCATTTTCCTGTATGCCGAACTATCCTTCTTTATTCCCCTGTTCAGCTGAACTAGAGATGATTTTTCACTTCATACCCCATGGTCTGTAATTTATCATATGACCTTGTCTTTCTAAAGAAAAATAGACATGTGTAGCTACAACTTAGGTTTTGTATCAAACTGGTTTTGGTGGAAAGGAGGAATGACAGAAATCAGAAAGGAAGTTTTGGGTTTCTCTCCTTGTTTCCCCCCTCCCCCTTTTACAAAATAAACCAAAAACACAACCAGATGGTAACATCTAGTGGTTTTATCTCAGATAAGTCCAAACCCAAGCTTATTAGTTTGGTCTTTATACCTTCTACAGTCTCCAATCAGCTGATCTGACCTCTGCT
Source organism: Arenaria interpres (assembly GCA_013399435.1). NCBI lineage: Eukaryota > Metazoa > Chordata > Aves > Charadriiformes > Scolopacidae > Arenaria > Arenaria interpres. Next base: position 12,842 of record VXAK01021515.1, on the reverse strand, counting down.
GTTATATAGTCTTCTATCAGTCAAGGACTCTGCGCTGTAAGAGTGTTGCCCATAGCCTTTGTCCCTTGGGTAGTCCTCTTCAATACAAAGCAACCCATACATAAAACTCCCTTAGTATGAAAGAAGAAACATATTCAGAAGCAGTCATATGAAAAATAAAGTGGTTTATGAAAAGATTGCCAAAGCACAGAGAACTACCAAAAAGAATCTGTTCATAATTTTTAAGGATGAAAAATATTTTTTCTAATCTACATTCTCATCCATCATGCTTGATGATCATACATAGATTCCAGTGTTTGATTGCTTAAACTTCAAACAATGAAAATGAAATTGAACTTTTCAGTAAAATTCTTTCAGCTAATTTCTTGTTATTGCTAGTCTTAGTACTAGCCCAGCAATTATGTCTGTAGATACTAAAACCCTGCCCCTAGGAATTATACTTTTTTCTTTTCGATGTTCTACATTCATAAAAATTCCATGTGTTCTGTGTGCTCTACAACAACATCAAAAAAGACTATCTAAGGCCTGGATTTC
>VXAK01021515.1:1487-11968 GCA_013399435.1 Arenaria interpres | reverse complement strand
CAAGACAAATAGTGAGTAGAAGATTGAGAAAGGTTTCACCAAACAAGTTTCAAAGTAATTTATCTTGCTTGAAATATCATTTACCCAATACCAGACGTAACAGCATAAACTACTGTCACTTTGAACATTTTATGTTTGTGCTGTATCTATACAAATAAATCCCTCTTCTAGATTGTATACAGAATAAGTGAAAACATGAACATGAGTTACTATGAGGACCTAATGCTGCTTAGTTTCCTTGAAAGCAGGGGAGGAGCTGGATACCAGTAACACAAGCTGATAAGGTAAGAGTCAAATGCCAAAAAAAAAAAAAAAAAGTATTTATTTATTTGTTTATCTAAAGTAAACCTTTGGTTTCTGTGAATTATGTAATGAATTATTGGAAAAATTTACTATCTATTTGAATGAACACAGAGTAAATACCGTGTTCAACCAAAAATAAAGTCACTGGCACATTTGCCCATGCAGCAAATCCCTGTCAATGTTTCACTCAAATAAAGAAAATTTCTTTGTGGCTCAAACACATCCCACAGGATCAGTCTCCTGAGGTCTATCCTTTTCTCCCAGTAAAGCTCGTATATAAGTGAACCTTCAGAGTTTTGCTATACTACATCAGGCTGAGTTTAAACACCAGATTTGAGATTTGAAGTGGAAAAAATAGGTAAACACCTCCATAGGTTCCTCCTCTCTGAAATCTGTAGTTCTTCCAAATCTTAGATTCAAGTAATATGTCCAAATAACCTGCAACATTTAGTCAGGTCACCACTGCTCATTTGGTTTACCTAGTATTTATTCACCAACTACCTATAACATTAATACTAATACTTTTCTATGCCAATAACTAATAATGATATGGACTGCAGTGTGATCTTAGGCAAGCAACCCTGTGGATATCATTTCACCTAGTTTCAAATTCAATAAAACTTACAAATTCAGAGTTCAACAAATAAAAGCAAAGAACACAAATATGTAGTCCAACCCAAACATTAACATAGGTCAAGTTCTGCTATACAGACTAAGACTAAACCTCATCACACAAGCTCTTTTAGCTTGCATCGGTGAAAACGCTTTTCTTGAAATAATTATATACCGATAAGAGCCCACAGAAAGGGGTTTGATGTTGCTCAGTGCAATATATAAGCAAGCAATCAAAAATACCTTTTGTTGCTGATGATCAATCACACCATACATCCAGAAAAGCTCTGTGCTTAGTGCTTGTATCTTACCCAACACAAGACTACACAGTCCTGCTACCATCACCCAAATAATATCCACTCCCAAGTGACAGTTGATATGATTAGCCACGCCCTGGCCAGCATCACACCTCATCCCCAATAGTCTGCTTGAGCTCCCTTGACCCCATATCCAAATATGAGAAACAACTTTTTTTCTTGTTCCCAGTGATGCCTCATTAAATTGTGTTTCACCTATGAGCTGCTTCTCCAAGCACTTCGCTAGAAAAAAAGTTCTGCTGCAAACAAGATTAAATAGCCACTATCAATCCCTCTTGCCAGAAGCATTATACATTTGATTCTGTTTTCATACTGCTAGTAATTTCCAGTGGTAAATGTAGTACGAGGTCACAGTACATATTATCAACAAGGTTTGTGAGGAGATAGAAGTGGAAGGAACAAGCAAAGTTGTATTATACTGTTTGAAAATATTCGTTCATAGCTTTCTGTTTAAAAAGAGGAAGCTTCTCTACAGTAATCTACACTGTGGAGTATTGTTGTTCTAATGGCATTGTATGTAAAGCATGAAAAATTAAACAAATGCCTATTTAAATTATATCAGATGATAAATAATTTAATGGATGAGCTTGATAGAATGTAAACATTCTCAAATTATCTTGCCATGAATTAGTAATCAAAAGCTAAATTATTTAAATTTCTGCTGCAAAGGGGAAACCTAATGAGATCATAAAGACTCCTTGTGAGAGAATCTCAGACTAACAGTATGTTTTCCAGGAAGGTAATTTACAGTCCAATAATTTATAGCTATGAAATTTTGTTTCTGCAGTCAAGAAGATTTATTTTCTGCACTTACCATGAAGAATGTTTGAAGTACAGCGATAACCTCCTTTTGCAACTGTGCAATATCATAAACACCAGGAAGGTCTTTTCAGAACCTAGAATTACTCTTGGTCTAATTTTCCAGGAGCTGCCTTCAGGAAATCGGTATGTGAGAATACAGTCATTACTGTATTTTAAAATATTTAGATTGCAATTAATCTTCAAGAGTGATGCACCTAAAAGTGTCAGCACTATAACATGCCACAGCGTTAACTATATTAAGATGCAACTATCCAAGAGCTTAGTCTCTATGAGAATTTTCCATAGCAAAGAAACAATTGCAGACTTCTCTTAGTTTTACTCTGGAATCCTGAACTATTCATCATTTTAATTTGCCTATATTCTTAAGGTAAGTATGCACTTTTACTTCCACTGTTTTAAGTTTAATTTAGGCTCTCAGCATGAGGACAACACACTGAAACAGATCAAATGTAAAAAAGTGATTGACAGATTTCTGTCAAAATTGTCAATGACAGAGATATCTATGACACACTTAATATAACCTAAGACATACAGTAAAAAGAGATGGAGATCCATTCCCAATCAGGCACACAAGCAAGCAGCTGGAGAGAGAGCTGCTGCACTGGGGCAAGCTGGACTCATTAACAGGAGGGGAAAATCATGCCTTTGTTGACAGCAAGTGAGTGCACCTGGCAGAATCTCAGGTTTGCAAGATGGAGCAGGCAGGGGCTCAATTAAAACTGCTAGCAATTTGGCTCAAACTCGTTGGGAACGTAGGTGGTAACTAAAACAACTCTAAACACTACTTTCTGCTTTATCAACAAATAATGAGAGTAAGAAAGATGGCAGTAAGAAAGATGGCATATAGCTTTGAAACACTGTCCTAGAATTATATGCTTAATTTTTGTAAAATAAGTTGGCTACCTTTTCTATTCTGAATAAAACTGGAAGTTTTTTATTTTCATAATGGCTTACGAAAATCATAAAGAGCTTATAAATTATAGAAAACAAAGTCACCTTTACTATTCTGATGCTGTGTCAGGATCCAGGACAATAAAACTTAGAGGAGGACTACAGGATGAATTTTGATGAGTAACAAGAATTTCCCTATGAAATAATATCCATACAAAAACCCAGTGGAGGCAGACAGTATGCAACTGGGGAAAGGCACAAAGTCACTCTCTGAAAATTGGGGCCTAGAACATTGGTAAAGAAGACAATGAAAAGTATGATGGTTTTGGAAATTCACATTTTGGAAAATGTGCAAGAACGGCAATTGTTCACATCATTCTGTAAAAGTGCATAGGTATCAGGATGGTGTTCATATCAGGAGTAAGAGCACCCCTAGCTCAGAGTAATTCTTCACAGGGACAACAGACAACACTGCAGATGATGATGAATGGGCTATTAGTTTGGAAGTACACTCGATATTTATTTTTTAGTTTAGAGGCTTATCAGCTCCTGTCAATTACATTACAATGGAAAAGAAATCAACAAAACAATAAAACTTGCAGTGCTGATCTAATCTCTTAAACAAGTTCATGAACTAAATATGATTCTGAAGTTGGTAAAAATACAATTTGTAATAGTACTATGGAGAAAGTACTTTAAAAGATTATTGGGTTAAAACTAAGCCCATGTTCTCTCTTTCAAGAGGATGTAATTTTTGAAAAAGGCAAAGGGACAAAAACATCTGAAGGAGAATTTGAGGAATGGCTCTGTAAGAAGTGGAAGTTCTCAACACATTTAGAGTAAAGCCCAGCTTGGTGAGCTTGTTGCTCTGGGAAGAAAGACAAAACCAAAAATAGTTACTTAATTCTTCAAGCACAGTTCTAATGGACAGAACTAAAGAAACCTGTACATTTACGTACAAATTCCTATGATAGACATCTTTTCTCTAAAGTGCCATTTAGGTTGTACATTCAGGCATCTGAGAAAAACCACAGAGTAAAAAGCTGAAACAAGATATTCAGGTCTATAAGGATGACAGTCCGGTGGTATAAAAGAAAAAGAAAAAGAGAAAGAAAGAGCTGTAGCCTTAGGGCTACAGAACAAAGAACAAATTATTTGCAGACTAAATTGTAGAATACAACAGAGGGTATCCTAGCATTTCGTGGTTTATAAGTATAAACCAAAAAGCATATTAACATAAAGAAGGAAGGAGCACAAAAATCTGAGACCTGTACAAGGAAGTCTGTGTCCCAGGCTGTTATCCAAATCAACCACCTTAGAACACAACACAACCATTTATTCTGTAAGTGGATAATATACAGCAGTAGAAGTAGCTAAAGTCTTCTGTAATTTGCTACTTGAATTCTTAAGTTGATAAAAGACACAGAACATTTACTATATAAATTGGAGAGCAAACTAGAAGAAGAGCTAGAGACATAATTCCCAGGAGCTGACAATGGCTGCGTATTCCAGACCACTCCAGATATCTGTGCTCCAGGGTAGCTACATCAGCCTCACGTGATTCCCACAATGAGCTGTACTTGAATAAGTCACAAACTAATATGGCTCAAGAGGATCATCACCTTTGTATCACCCTTCCCCATGATGGCATTTCATAGTCCTGAGGCTATGAGAGAGTAATTTTTAAATAGTTGTCTCTCTAACCACAGCTGTAAAAAAACTGTATGTAAAAAAACCCCGAACGCAGAACATGTTGAGTTTATGAGAAGAATGAACAGAAAATGGGAAAGGGTACCCACCACTGAACAGGAGGATGCTTGTTAAGGATATTGTTCCAGAGCTGAGTAAATTACAGCACAGCGTTCCTGTGAGAGGAAACTGTCAAACTTGAATGTTGACTTTTTATTTAGAGAGGAAAGATGAGGAGGATTCAGGCCATACTTTGAATCTCCATTGTTCCATGCCTATCACTATTTTAGTATACAGAGAGCTTCAGGCCACTCTGAACTCAGACTGACCTGCTCTGCTACTTCAAAAGAAGAAAATAACAGCACTCTTACACAAGCATGAGATGCTTCGGATTTAAAATAACTAGATTTGTTTCATTGGCTGTAACAGCCTAAGTTAAATTTATTTTGTAATTCTTGTAATGGTGTTATTTTCTGTAATTTCTCTTCTAACTCATGCATTTTAGTGCTGTAATAAAAAATAAAGCCATTCTCAGTATTTTCTTCTCATTTGACAGGATTAAGGCAAATTGTGACAATACTTAATACAATACTTTAAATGAACAAGCTAAGAGAGAAGAAGCATTGCAGCCATGGCAGCTTGGGTAGCTGGTCACAGCACTGTAGAGCTAGTGAACCCCAAAAGACCCATGAAGGAAAACTAGTGCCTCTAGACAACCCAGCTCTGTGACAATGAAGTACAGTTATAACAGAGTAAGACAAGATGACACATCAGTGATACCCTTAGAAGCTACTTCACAGTAGGAGCTTGCCTCTTGCTGGGTTTCCATCATTTGCCTCCCCTATTCCTCCCTTTGTATTACTCTCATTCTTTCTCCTGCCACAACTCTTTCTCTCTCACACCTCCCTCAGAATATCTCTTCCTCTTTCATGTTTCTACTGTCCCAAGAGATTCCTCTGTCTTCCACCTTTTGTGCTTTTCCTTATCTTGAATTCCTCCCTACCTCCCTGTTCTGAAAATCCCTCAGTATCCATCCCCTCAATGCTGCTTCCTTTCCTAGTTATATCTCACTCTCCTTGAAAAACTGCCCCCTCAAATTCACCCAATTCATCCCTTATTCCACTTTTTCCATTCTCTGTTTCTTCCAGACCCCTCTCCCTCCATTTCTTTCCCCTTGTCTACACTTTTCCTGTAATAAATCCATTCTTTCTTCTCCAGAATTCTGATTTTCCTTCCAAGTTTCCTTCTCTGCCACTTCACAAAGATACATGCTATTACATATCTCTTTTAGTAAAACTCTCTGTGCTTCCTAAAGGTCACATTTACTGCAGGTACAGCAAGGAAGTACAAGACCCATGTCTTCCCTATCTTCTCCCCCGCAATCGCTCCACTCTTCACAGAGCCCTATTCCTTTTTGCTCTGCTTTCTGTAACCTACGGTGTCTCATAAGGTTCAGACCTTCTCTCTCCCTCTTGCAGCTATTTCTAAAACCCATGCCTTTTTCCCTAACACTACCTATTTTGAATACCATACTTTCTTATGCAAGTCCTAAAATCTGGGTAAGCTTACTCACACCTTCTGCTTTTGCCACATGCACAATTATCATTCTTTCTCCAATATAAACTCTTATATTGTCCACTTTGGACATATATCAAGCAAGACTCAAAAGAGATTTTCTTTCTAAAAATTCTGTGCATTAAAACATGCTTTTGTACAGCTTTATCTAAAATCCCTTTCACACATTTCCAATAATAGATTAAGTAATAGCATTGTTCAAACTGCTTTTAAAACTAAATGAACCAGTTAGGCACCTTTTGAAAGAGAATGAAGGTACAGGTCAAGGGCAGCTTTATTCTGTTAATCTCTCACAAGGATTTTGCGAGTAATCCTGAGTTGATAAAAATGAGATCATGAAGGGTAGGATACTGCTCATGACATAACCATTCTTAAAAGGGATAGAGGCATTTTGTGTTGACCTCCAAATGTAAGTGATAGATTAAAATCACAAATTTAAGAGTGACAGAATAAAACCTCAAGTTGTGCCAGGGGAGGTTTTAGATTAATATTATGAAAAATTTCTTCACAGAAAGGGTTATAAAACATTGGAACAGTCTGCCCAGGGAGGTGGTGGAATTGCCATCCCTGTAGGTTTACAAAAGAGGCATAGACGTGGTGCGTAGGGGCATCATTTAGTGGTGGTTTGGCAGTGTTAGGTTAATGGTTGAACTCGATGATTTTAAAGGTCCCTTCCAACCTAGATGATTTATCATTCTATGAAAATTAGTACACATACACACAGAGCTACAACCTGATCCAAAACCTGAAACAGGAGATGGAGGTCTTTTGGCTAATTTACCTCACCAGGCATGGATCAGGCCTGAGGCGTATGACAGCAGCTAAAGAGAAAAAGGACACTTCCAAATGTCCAGTCTTTGTTGCACATGTCCAAATTTCAAGCATGCTTAAACATGAGGTTTTCATCAGGGTTTTACTCTGATTCTGGATTTTCTCCATAATTTGCGCTGTATTATTCCTAGTAGCAGCATAGAAGATTGGAAGAGTCTACTTTGCTAGAGGAAATAAAATATGTCCACATTTGTGATGTGGAAATTACTAAGGGACTAAGTATGAAATTCCACAGTGTAAATTTTTTACAGTAAAATGAAAGGAATATTTAATGCTGGTAACAGTATGGCTCTATAGAGACTTGAAATTCACTGTGTGAGGTTAAAGAGTACATCCAGAAAGTACAGCAGCTTAAGAAAAAAAGGCCTCTGCCAGAGAAGAGAAGGTATTCTTGAGCACAACACATTTTTTCCTAAAACAGGAATTCCCCATCGATTACATTATAAAATATATGAAAGGCATGATGGGACATGGGTGTTCTCTCAATTGATTTCATCAATGCTGACATTGCTGCTTCCTGTGTTTAGTTAACATACTGTGTTGAGTCTCAACTGTAAACCACTCTAGCTCCATTCTAGTAGCAGCCATTGAAACTTCTGTTCTCAAAGAAGACGATAGCACTTAAATGGATAGTAAAGCTGTGCAAATGCCTGTGTGGATGGAGAGAGGAGAACGTATGTACAGATGTTGTACCTAGGAACTCCCAAATGCAACAGCAGTGCTGAGGTACACTTATCATTAATGTATCAATTCGTTCCACAGAATGAGTACTACCATTCTGCATTATTCCACTTCTGCTTTCTAGGTTGATCAAAATGTCTCTCACCCTGGAAAAAGGTATGACTAATTTAACAGAAATGTAGTTTTTGGAGGAAGTAACAATCTTCCTCCATACACCTCCTTCCTTTGTACAGTAGAAATCACTTTTTCTACTTCCTGATATCTTTGCAGGCAAGGCCATGGTGCACTCGTAATTAACATCACATCACCATCTGCAGTTCCCTGCTCAGTACTTCAGCCATCCCTCAGGCATTTGCCCACTTCTATTTAGCCACAGCATAAAGTTTGGTGTACTCTAACCTCTTTGTCAAATCTTACCCCAAGGCTTTTGCAGAAGGGAGGTAGCTGCCAGACCTATTTTACCCTCCAGCACTTTAACTTAGAAGTTTTTTTGCTTATTTGCCAGGGACTCAAAATGTAAGCTTGAAATAATTGATCCAAACATAAACTTTATCTATTTTTTTCTCCGAACATAAACTTAATGTAAGTTTTGTTAATTGTGCAGAGAAAACTGGTTTTAGCTGATGTGCCAAGATACCCACTTCTTACAAACTCTGCTCAATCAGCTTTGTTTAAGAGAAAAAAGGGAATAGTTTCTATGTAATGGAAATTATCTCACTTACTGCTTCTGTCAGGCACTTTTCTTTCTTTGAAGAATGGATTCTAACTCTTTGCTGACTCCCATGAGAAAGAACAATTTTTTCTAAGATTATGCACACTTACTCCAACAAAACAAGTGCACTAATATATGGCATCAGGAATATATGTGCACACACAATACTTACTACCTAGCTGGTTTTAGTACTAGGTGGCTCACTAAGGATCAAAACCCATTAGTGAAGATAATACTCAGAAAAAAATTGAGAATTAAAACGTTAAAGCATACAGTCGCTTGACCACTGCTGTGTTCTGCAGAGGTTTATGTTACGCTGTCCTGATCGAAATCTGAGACTCACTTGGAAATGCCAGTGCTCAGACACAGAAAGAAGCAAACTTCTTGGCTCCAAGTTGTTGATGACCTAATTCCTAAAGGCAAGCCATCAAAAGAAAAGTTAATTGTTGAAAAAGGAAGCTAAAATTTGGTAATGGGACAAACAAAACTCACTCTACATGTGCAGGGAACAGATGAGCAAAAGAGGAAGACAGTCAGACCCAAGCTGTGAAATCATTTATGCTTTTAACATTCAGAGGAACCTGACAGTGAGCCTAAATCAAAGAAGTTAAATACTTCACTCCAGATAAAAATGAAATTAATGAGATCTGTTTAATCAGCAAGAAAAAGAAGAAAGCATGAAGAATCTATGATTGATAAGAAGCTGGTGAGCCATTCTTGCAATTTTCAAAACTATTTGGATTCCTGATAAGCAATCAGATGATTGGTACCTAGAGGTGAAAAAAAGATGTCCTCAGGAGTGGAGCAATAGACCTTGCCAAAGAAAAGAACTAATCATATCCATATGGAAGACAATACTCCTGGAAGAGTACTAAACATACTCAGTAACTTCTGGAGCTTACAATCAAAGTCTCACAAATAGTATGTGAAGCTACATACATTAGAGGGTAAATGAGAACAATACTAATCCCATGTGACAGGCATGTCTGGGGGAAAAAGTTAACACAACCAACATAACATTTGCACCATTACTAGTACTAAATGTGTCAGTGTTGTTAGATTAGAGAGGTGCATGGGTAGGCTCCAAGTCTTTCTGACTGGGATTAATGTTTGCAGTTTTGGAATAATGGAGTTGTTGTCACTATGAGCATATTAGTCCTCTCTCCCAGGAAATAAAACCTGAAAATTCAGAGAAAAAGCTATCTATTTTTAAAGCATAGAAAGTACAGAAGTGCATATCTCTTTCCTCTGCTCCATGAAGGCTGTTATCAGAGTCAATACAAATCATCTCACCCCTTCTGAAGCATGGGCAGTCTACTTTCCATTGAAGTCAGTAAGAAAATAAACCTGGAGACCAAACTTGCAATGATCACAGTTCCACATGACACAGCATTATCTAATAAATCCCTTGAAGTTACCCCAGCTTGGGTTTTGTTTATGTTTATACTGAAAATCAACCATTACCCAGCTGTTGCTGTATGCTATATTACTCTTTTTCATGACTCAGTCTCCATCAAATATTTGTTCTAGCAATCTGTGTTAACTTTGAATACAGATAGAGTTGTCTCTTACCCATATTACAATAAATTGTTACAATGCACAGGTAGATCAACATTACATGAGAAATAGTAGGAACATACAGCAATGAAACATATGACCAGCAAATCAATTATACACTAGTCTGTGAATCAATGCAGAGGTTCCTTCAATGTAATTAGAAGAAAGTAGTAGCACCAAATTTTATCTGTAGTATAGCAACGAATATACACAAGAATGTATGCATCCCAATACTGATTTTATGAAAATAAATTAAGTGGACCACAACTGAATCTAATTAAACTGAAAATGTGAAAAACTTTGCTCTCTTTTCAGAATTCAAAAATTTTGTTTTGTTAAAAGTTTTCCTTTTTTTATCATGTAATTTATTTAAATCCACTACCTAAATTTAGGATACCAATGATTAAAGTAGATCTTTGCTTCTCCATTGGTAACTTGGAGCACATGCCATAAAACAGTTCTTTTAAAGTAACATGGGAAGAAGTGAAAAT
>VXAK01021500.1:7490-19698 GCA_013399435.1 Arenaria interpres | reverse complement strand
AAAAAAAAAAAAAATCATTTAAGTCATTTGCTGACACAAATTCCTGAGAATACCCAGATAAAACAAATAAATAATCAGAGATTTAAACATAGATAATTCGTATATTACAGATGTTTCACCCCCCCGTCAGTGATAATTATTGTCTCTGTGTGAAGGAGACAGCTGAAACCAGTGGTACTGATTTTCAAGATGGAAGTTAACAATTAGGAAACATCTTGAGACTTGATTCCGAAACTAAATCTTTAGTGAGCATCTCACATCTTTGTGTGATCTGCATTATCACATCTATGGGACATGCAATCTGGAATTTGTATCTATGGGTTCTTTTGCCATTAGAAGGGTCTCATTTGCTGACTTCATGTAAGTTGTCTGAGGTGCACATCAGTTTGTGAATAAATACTCAGGGTGGAAAAGATTTACACCGTGTCATACCTGAAATTATGTTTGAAGTAATTACAAAATTGGTATTTTTTACAGATACAGCCTATAAATAAAGTACCTACAGGTACTTTCACTGTTTGTAGCTCTCTGATAGCACAAATTACCAGAAGGAGGAATACTTTTCTTGCATTAGCCATGGGTATTTTGAAAAAGGGCTATAATAAAAGGTTTACAAGTTTCAGTGTTTGAATTATAATGGCTGCAAAGAAGATGTTTCTGCTTCAACTCTTTAAATTACTGCTTGAAACAGGAATGCATTTAGGCACTTAAAGTTTGATTTATAAAACTGCTATTTACCTTTATGCAGGTTCTTTGCATAGTTTACTTGGTAAAAGTAGAACACTTTTAGTTTGCATAAATTATATTTTTCTTTTCCCTTTTCATGGAAACTCTTGTAAATGCTGCTTCATCATTCTCATCTCAAGAACACACATTAAGACAAGAAGAGGTTGAAGGTGTGAAAGAACTGTTGTACTCTCAGACTCAATAAGTAGATAGCACTGCAATATATTTTATTTAAAGAAAAATAGTGGGTACATTTTACAATAAACCACAGAAGCTAGAGTTGCCTGGAGAAATGTCAAACTGGAAAAAACCACTGGTTTCTCTTTGAAACAGTGTGTTTGGTCTGATCTGGCATTTCCGGGGTATTCATACTGATCTCCTTGGTAGGTGATTTTTCTATCTTCTCTATGCACATTGTTAAATAAAGTAGTGCTAAAGTACTAACTCACACAGTTTCTTAACTGTTATCCATTTCCAGTGTTTCTTACCCATGAGAACTTTGAGTAAGAAACTGAAGGTCTGTAACATTTATAACTGAAGTCTAAGCAGAAAAGTGATTACCACTTATGTATGTTTTTCCCTGTTCCCCATAGGTTTGTATAGCTCTATCCATTCCCGCACCCCTCCCTGTCTGGGTTCCCATGGTTTACAGTCTTTTCAGTAGGAAAGCCTAGGTTGATCTTCCTGGGAGCTATGCCTGTGGTTTCTTGATAGCCCATCAATTAGTGTAACCGGTGAGGTTTGTTTCCTGTTTGTTTCTTCCACATTTGTTTGGTCAGGTCTGTGTCAGTAGACATTGCTTGTTGTTTCCCCCTTTTCCTTTAGTTTCCCAGTTGAAAGGGTCCCCCATCGAATAACTTTGCTGGAACAAATGTTCTCACAATCTCACTTGCCCTCATCAATTAGTGTGACTGACCAGGTTTGGTTCTTGTCAATGCCCTCTATGTTTTGTTTATGGCTTACTCCTTTTCTTATTATCTCTTTTTGCATTGAAAAAGGTTCTTGACCAGATACCCTTAAAGGAGCAGACACTCTCTTTCCACATAAAATCATACCTTACAAACACGACTAAAGGGAAGTTGCATCATTTCTTCACCACATTATAATTCTTTCCCACCTCTATCATTCTTTCCATTCATATTCAGAAAACATTAAAGGAAGCTTGAGGCAAAAATGTTTCTAATAAACCCAATTAATAACAAAAGTACTGTTCTCATATACTTTTCAGTTGTTGATTCTTTCAAGCAATGTCAGTTCATACTGCGCTTTTCCCCAGGTATTAAATAAATATAGCAACGTTGAGAGCATTAAAGTAACACTAGGCAGTCTCTTAATGTATTTTGCAATAATTTTCCTTTCATCCTGAACTGCTATGCGTTATTATCATAACCATCATGAGAAAGAAAGCTCTGCTACTCATAAGAAGTGTGAACCCTCATTCCATTTACATGAATTTGCACAACTTAATGTTTCTTGGGCTTATACCAGTGGATTTTTTTCCCTGATGTTGAGCTCCATATCTCAGAAGTTCTTCCTTAAAAGAACACAAGCAGCTGATAATTCACCTCTCTGCAGTAACAATAGCACATGTATCATTTTATTCTCTTCCCTGCAGCTCCTCAGAGTCTGAACTCAGATTTTTCAGCCTACCTGTAACAGATATTTGTGCAATGATGTAACACTATTTTTTCAGTTCTGCTATAATTTATTAGATAGCCTAAAACTGACAGTTTACTGCTTTTCTTTTCTACATCATATTGTATGTATATAGGTCTGGAGCTCCAAGTGTGAGCTCAGATTAGTGTGAATAGTCTCCCTGTTGACACTGTTGCTAATCAACTAATTAAATGTCACAAAACCCATATATATGCATACATGGGTATTTAAAATACAATCATATGCTTTATATTTATCTAGCTGATAAATATGAATATAAATAGACCTACATAGATACACTACATATATGTATAGATTTACAATTTATGAGTCAATCATTATTCCCAGACTTTTGTACCTAATGCCACTCTATAGAAGACTGTTTTATTTACTGCCTTTTTATACAATTGATTCTCTCTGCTCTGTCCATTGGACCCTGTTTGAGCAAGGTTTTATGAAGCAGCTGCTGAGCGAGATAATAGGGGCAGATTTCAAGGCTGAGACACACATAAAGATTTTTTGGTAGAAGGCAGTGTAATGTGAGGGAGATTTGAACCACAGAATGTGCAAAGTCTCATAACAGTCATTTCCTACTATTAGCCACCAAAATTGTTTTTATAAACTTAAATCTTAAATTATTTGTCCTTCTCAAGATATTCACAAATGAAACTCATAAAAAATAGTTTGCAATTTCATTTTGAGGTTATTCTGAACTTCCAAGAGACTGGTTCCTCCTACACAAATTTAACCACAAACTTCTTCACTGTCAGAAAATGAATCTTTGACTCTTTTATAATCTAGACTTATAAAGAGATATAAAATGTTGAAGTTAGTACACTGCGTCTTGCCAGGTTCAGCTAGATAAGTTAAAAAGCTGCAATTCTTATGAAGATTTTAATGAGAATAATATTAATAATGTCCCAAGAGTTAGCAGATGCAAGGTCTTCTTTCTATTCCTGTGACAGCAATATCAGGGAAAATACCCTTATTTCTGCTATACGGAAATCTGATCACTCTGTGCCTGTCATCACAACTGCTTTTCTTAAGTTTGCTGGAAAACTATAGAAATTAGCAAGGAACTAGAACTGACACGTATCTTCTGCATGAATTTGACAGATATCTTGTGAGCAGAACGCAGATCTTCCCATGGAGTTCAATTGCTCACATAAAGGTCCTTTAGAAAAAAAAAATTAAATGAGAAAAAGAATTATTCTAAGTTTTCAGCAGCAGTTTATTTTCTTTTCTCTGTCTAGCTGTAGGATTTCCCACCTGAGACTTAGCAGGGACAGGATTTTTGAGCTCCTTTATCTAATAGGATGAAAGAGAAATTGTATTACCAGCAGTCATTAGCTTTAGGAAGTGGTACAAGGTTTCCGGGGGTGATGTTCTTTGTTAGTTCTTTGTGGCTCACATTATCCTATGGATCAGCCCCCAGTGGCAGTGTGCCTCTCCTTGGCCTTGATACTTCTCCTCTAAGTGAATTACTACTTTGAGCTATTCAAAGCCCCATTTTATTGGAGCTCTTAATCAAAAATCAAGTTATTGTTTCTATACTGATAGTATGAAGATTCCTGATCTTCTTCTCCTGTCACTTCTGGGGCCTACTCTGTCTCTCTATTCTACCTTCTGTGGCCTGCAAGTTAAAAAGGATGTTGATGAATGGGAGAAGATTTGGAGGATTGAGTAGAAAACAATAATTTGTTAAAAAAAAATTGAATTTATTTTTTTTACCTCTTCAAAGGAAGGCTACTGATGCAGTGATACATAGGCAATAAAAATACAACTACAGTGGTCTCTACAATCTAGCAGTTGAAGCAGTAACAAAATTCAGCATCTGAAACTTAAAGCTAAAATTTTTTATTGAGAATAAGCTGCAACTTCACAGGGAGAAAAAATAAGCACTGGAAGAACTTGGCTAAGAAAGTAGTGCAAGTCTTTTTTTTCTTTTTTCTTTTTCTTTTCTTTTGGAAGAGATGTCTATCTTAAATGGTAGTTAATTTAGAGAAATCCTGTAGTTCATATTACACAGGAGCTACAGTAGATGATTGCAGTGGTGATTGGTGTATTTATCACTTCTTAATGTATCTAGAGACATTTAATTCTATATTTTTGACTCTTGTATTTTCTGTTGAGAGCAACATGGTAGTTATTCACTTGCTGAATACTAGCTGAAGACAGTAAAAGTAAAACTTTCACAAATGGTCCTTCATTAGGAGCACTCATGACAACTTGATTTATTGGTATTCCTTAGGGTATGTAGCCTGATTAGCTGCTTGACTTTGACATACCACCTTTTTACTCATGAGATCTCTGAAATTTACTTTCTCACATTTTCTCGTCTCCAGTCAACTACATATGAGATACCTGATTTATTCTCAGTGACAATCATTGTACTAACCTTGCCATGTCTAACCATATAAAACAAAATCAGACATTTAGACATGAAGCAAGTGGCCATCACTGCAACCAAAATTATGAGTAACATATTTTTATTTTCCCCATATTTTAGTCCTAAATTATCTGGCCCCAAGAGGTTGTTCATTAACTCTACTCATCTGGCAGACAGGTTCCTTGGAGAGATTCAAAACTTGATCAGACAGGGCAGCCTGATCAGAGCTGGTTCTGCTTTTAGCAGAGGGCTGTAATCATCTCCAGAGGTCTCTTCTAACCTAAATTATTCTATGACAGGTTTATGGAGGAGAAAGTAAAAGTTTCTTGGCCAAACTCCGGTTCCAACAATCTGAATTCAAACTAATTTGCTGTGAATAGTAGGCTGGACACCTGTGACTCAAATTTGGCTGTTCACACTTACTGTACGCCAAACAGAAAAAAAATGCAAAAGACCTGACTGCAGCATAAGCTGTCATTTTTCTCTTCTATGAGAAAGAAACAATAGAAGATGGAAATGGCTTGAGCTCCCTCGGATAATTGCGCACACACACAAAGCCAGGAATGTGGGTATAATGCCTCTTTCTGAGGTGGATGGAAGATCCTGGTTGGTGGTATATTATTTCCATAAATAGACTATGCAGGTATGGAAGGTGCTACCATGTGCAGAGGGAAGCTGAATCCATGCCTCTGCACAAAGTAAAGCTCTTCTGCATTTCCAACTTCCAAAGGCAGTCAAAACCTGGAGCTGCTGTGTCTCAAAGCTACATACTGTGCAGAGAAGCAGCAGCTCCCAAGCCGTTTTCCTCTGTAGTGCTAGTTCTGGTGGAATACCTTTACATACCTACATATTTTAAACACTGTTATTGGTGAGAGACTGTTATTTCACAAAACAACTTATAATCTTTTTGTCAGCATAATTCTACCCAATGGAAAATGCAGAACTGCTCTCCACCAGGATGCCCATAGAAACCTTTTAAGACCCCTGCACAAAACCTCTATATCTTGTAGGTGTTCTTGTTCCTGTACATTGCATGCTGTAAAGAGTAAAGTTAACTTTATGTGTTCTTAAGAACAATAGCTGACTCTGGACAGACTTCAGATACTGGTGATCAGCTAAATTCAGGCAAGGTAACTTGCTTGGCTGGCACTCGGATCTATCTGAAACCCAGAAGGTATTTTTTAGTGAATCATTGTTCTCTGAAAATATTTTTGCCCTTATGAGCTCTTGCTGCTCTTCAGTAATACTGATTTTGACACAAAAGTAGAGTCACAAAGTGAAGTAAGATATCATTCTGTTCTCATCTGAGTATACAATTTTAAATTTACCCTTTGCAATACTCTGCAAAGTGAATGGGATAATATAAGGGTTTAATTTGAACTCTTTCATCTACAGTTTCAACAGATTAGTATTTGTAGTGTATTTTCTTTATCACCTGCCCTTTTCATTAAATACATTTTTGTCTATCTTGTATGCTGTGCTTTACACAGCATTAGGCTGTTGGAAAATATTATATCCCACATTGACCTTCTGTGCCTCTGGGCTTTGACTATTTAGATAACAAAGGCACAAGGAAACTGATCTGCATGTGGGGTTATATTTGCATAACTCCATTTATTTCAGTGACCCAAAGTATACGAGAGAATCAGCCTACAGAGACCTGGTACATAAAGGACTTGATATAATTAACTATTGAACTGTCAGAACCTTTTTAGAAAGACAGTCCATGTGGAGGGCTTGTGTCATTTTGGTATTACTGTACCTGGGGTTTTTAATTTCTTGGTACTAATTCAGTAGAAAGAGTTGAATGCCCAGAAAGGATTTAGGCAAAAACATGGCAACAAAGTAAATGGACTACTCAAAGCATGATTTCTGAGGAGACAACATTGACAAAATATTTGCTGATGTAAATGAGAGAAAAATCCAACCTTACAAAGATAAACAGTGTCCTCCTGCCTCTAACAAGGACTGCACAGTGGTTATACTGGGTAATTTGTCTAATAAAAATGAAACTTGTCACCAAAATGCATTGAATGTCACAACTGTCGCCTAAGCTTCTTATATTTGGCAACATTAAAAGGCACCCATTTACTCAAGTTGTAGAGGCTCACACTTTTAACACTAAGATATTCTGACTGGCTCTGTCACAGTACCTAAATTGCAGCCTACATATAAATATTGTTGCAAGTAAGTACTTCTATTTCAATTTTTTTAATAACAATTTCAAAATTATTTTAAAGATTCTTTAAGCAATTACAGCAGTAATAGGGTATAGTTTAAGAGACTAAAATTAAGCAGTCAGAAACTCAGCAGAAAACAGTCCCTACTGATGAGATGCATTTATTCTGTGAGACAATGAATTGCTGCTGTGTCCAGTTCCAGACTCACCAGTAGAGAAAAAACCTTGGTAGACTAGATGGAGTTCAGGAGGCATCTAGAAAGGGGATGGGGCGGGGGCGGGAGGTGGGGCTGGAGCATTTGCCCTTGAGGAGGGGCTAGGAGACCAGTGTTTGTTCAACCTGGAGCAGAGACAGCTTTATGGGACCTAGCAGCATCTGCCCAGTACCTACAGGGAGGTTGTCATGGAGATGGATTCAGGCCCTTCAAAGTGGCAACTGGCAGGAGGAAAAGAAAAAATGGGCGTTAACTGAAGCAAGAGATATAAGAACTTCTTCCCTGTGAGGACACCTAGACTGCAACAGAGGTTCCCCAGAGAGGTTGTGCAGTGTCCTTCCTTGGAGGTTTTCAAGACTCAACTGGATGAAGCTCCAATCAACCTGGTCTCACCCTGTGGATGACCTTGCTGAAACAGGCGATTGGACCAGCAACCTCCTGAGATCCCCTCCGCACTGAATTGTCCTATGATCATAAAATTTCTGTGACTTCTATATGTAACTCCATCTGTAAATAACTTTGACTTTAGTATTGCAATAAGCACCACATGTCTATATTGCTGCAGTCAAGTGAAATTTACTGCAGGGTAGGACTGTGAAGCACAGTATTTTCAGTTTTTGAGAAGACAAGTGAAGACATGTATTTCCATGTTCTGAGAGACAGGACTGACAGAAGCCCTTTGACACCAATTTGGATTACACAGAGGAACTGGAAGAAAAAAATTACCTGTCTGTATTGATTTAAATATAGAAAATTCATGTGAAGATGACTTAAGTCCTTCAGGAAGCACATAAAATAGAACATTAAACATCTAGCTTTACATTTCTGAACTTATTACTAAGAGGGTTTTACTCTTAATTTAGGAATTTCAGCAACTGATATTTATTTAGGGAAAAAAATAAAGCATGAGGACAGTAAGGGATTTTCCCCCCAGTACTGTGAGCTTGTTGATATGACAGACTATCTAAAAGACAAGCTGTCTCTTTAGATTCACAGGATTTGGCTGAATGTACAGTAAACGGGTAGAAGACATAAGGTATCCTCAAGAAATATCAGCTTTAGTTTTAAAATAGTGGTTTTACATGTGCGCTGGAAAAATGAAAGACAGATTTATAAGCTTATATGATGCAAGTGGAAAGAAGCAGCTACAAACTTGGACTTGCATCATCTGGCTGTGTGGCACTGTGGCATTTGAAGGTCAAATTGCTCTATCAGCCAGAATTCCTTGTAGGAGGACAAATGATGAAAGCAGCTATGCCACTTCGTCCATGGATCTGGCACAAATGCTGTGCTTACCAATAGAGATACTGTAGGACACCCAGGCACAAATGAAAAGCAGTCAGATTCCTCCTGATCTTCCCCTTCTAAGCCTTGATGTCTGCCATCTAGGGAGAGCATGTTCTCCCCTGCTTGGCACCTGGCCATCATTGCTACATACCATCAGGATCATAAGATTCAGATTTATCTCATCCTGCACATGGCATCCTTCACATATGAAAGAACAGACTAATGCCACAGACAAGGTTTGGGGAATAGAAGGACATACAGGGGAACTGAATAAATAGTATTTGTCTACTGCATTTGTTCTTTCAGAAGTCATTTATGTTAAGAATTGCAAAAGAATTGCAAATGTCCCCCTATTGATCCTGTTTCTGTGATTCCACCAGCAAGAACAGGCATACTTTGTGTAAAAATCACATATTTTACAGAAAATGTGGCTAAACTTCTTTACCATAAGATATAGTATGGAGAAAATGGAAATTATTTTAGTCCACAGTAGTTAAACTGCACTTCAAATTTGCATTTGTATGCTAAGCATAAGATTCGAAGTTGCACCTACGGAGGATGTCCCACTCTTCCTTCTGGAGAGAAGGGGAATGTCCTACATCATTCCACCAGTTTCTGCTGTTGTGAGTTATACTTGAAACCTTTCTCTCAGTTCTGAAGACAACGTAAGCTTGAGCTTCCACATCTAGCAAAGCAATTTGAGGCCAGATATGGTCTAGAATTCATCTGTTGAAAACTTATATTTTTAAGTCTTGTGAAAGCTTGCTGGAATCAGCTGCCACATGAAAATATTCATATTGCATAACCAAATGAGTAAGAACTCAGTTTCAGAATTGCTCTGAATGGCAACTCCTGAAAGGTTATTTGACTCTGTGCTTTCTGAATGACAAGTCATCATTCCATAGTAAAGATGTGAGCTGACCACTTTTGCACTGCAAGTGCAACAGAGATCTTCTCAGAATACTTGCAAAAATTGTATGCATTTTCTCATCGTTGATATAATTGACTAGTGTAGACTCTCAGTGCAAAATAACCTTGGAATATATTCTCAAATACATACATATATGTACTCTTGAACACATTGCTTTTTTTACTTTCTCTTATTTATACATAAAGATGAAAAACAAGGACACAGTAAGATCTGTGAACCTTCACCGAGACTTGAAAGATAACCTGAAGTTAATGATTCTGGAGATTACATTTCACATTATAGAAAAAAAAGGCAGGGCAACAGCTATTTTACCCAACAGCTATTGAGCAGTCTGCTAGAGGCAAACAGAATTTGCATTCCCTTCATAGCTGATGTATTGGACATGCCTTTTCTACAGGCATTGTGCCATGAGCAACTACGCCAGCTCTACTGAAAAGCAGTATCTATAAGATCTAGCAAGACTGACCTGTATTGTCTTTGCTACAAAATGCTTCAGGAAAGTTCACAAGTCTTCTGGAGAATTTCTCTGCAGTAATGTAAGGTGACAAAATGACACTTAAAAAAAATCTGTAGAGAAAAGAATTCTGCAATTTTATTTATTTTCCCAGTGATCCCGGTGACCAAGAACACAACCATTAAGTTAACTAGAAAACAATGGGCATAAATTAAGACTGGGATAAACAAGAGTAACGTCAAACTGATGAACAACAACAAAAAAAGATTAGCATAAAAAGGTGTAGTTTTATTTTCAGTGAATTTGTTCTCTTTGCTCTGCTGATGAACTTTAACCTTATTTATGTAACATAAAGATTAATCATTTTCAAACTAAACTTTTTGAAAGAACTGATTTATGATCTCTGATGAGAGATCACTATTACATTATTTTCCTTTGTCACATTATTTTACTTTTTATCTACTTATTTTACCTTTGGCCTCTTGAATCTGATATTATAGGTGTTTGGGGTTTTTTGCTATAATAGTTATTTCCAGACTTCAGAGCATTAATCTGTGTCATGTCTCAGAGGTTCTTATAGACACCCTTGCATCTTCAGCCTCAAGTGTTTAATTCAAAACTTTCTAAAAGCAATATGCTTCTATTGATCAGCTACGTATTACTGTAACACCTCTTCATGACCCACTGAGGATTGGTTGTTGGTCAGGAATCACTGTTTTATTGCTTTACTTGCCAAACATATAAGTATTCGTTCAACTGCCTGGAGTTTCTTTATCATATTGATTATACCGTAGTCCCATTCACCTGCTATATTAAAGGAAGAAAAGTGCGGACAGGGGAGCAAAACCATTCCAGGCCAGCAATAAGAGTGTGTTTAGAGATGTAGAGGTTTTATACTGTCTAACAAAACATCAGGAGCATAAACAATACTGCAGTGCAAACTCATGTATTAAATAATAAGATGGTTGGGTTAAGTGAAGTGATGAAACACAAATGAGATCCTTCCACATGCAATAGATTTCACATTATTTTTTTTATGGTAGTTATGTAAATCTGTAGCTGCTGTTTGTGTAGTTTGATTATAGACACTAAATTATATGAGTGTATTTAAATTTTCTAGGATAGGTCAGGATATATCAAAAAGTTGCTGAAAGAATTGCAGTTCAATAGAGTGTGACTATGAAAAAATTTTTAAGAGTTTAGGATTTGCTTGTTTCTTCCATCACTCTCGGTCTTTGTACATTAGAATTTAGTGTTATGAGCAAAAAATATAGATCCTCCCTCCACTTGTAATTAGGAAGTTTTTCAAGACTTTGTACATATATCCCACCATATGTATTTGTTAATTTCCTTTCAACTCTGGCTTAAGAGAAATAAGAAGCACTCAAATTACTCAGAAGTGTTTAAGTAATGGTGTCATTTAAAAGGAAGGATTTAACAGGCAGAAATACTCAAGATGCATTTGTGAGGCTGACAAGTAGGTTTACATGATAGCAATAGTTTTTTGTGTTGTCTGCTTAAAATCAATACCTACCCAAAGACATTGCTTCTCTGACATTACAGGTGTTGCTGGGGAGGGAAATAGCTTCCTACATTCTTTATAAAGGCAGTAAAGTAGATGCATAACAAAGGCACTTCCTTTCCTTCCTTGTTATTTGAAAGCCTTTTGCTTCCACTGTAATTGCAAGCAATAAATATGAAATGCTAGCTGCTTTTCTACTTGCTGGAGACAGTATGTTGTTTACCTTTTAAAAAATTAGTTAGTTCACTTCCCGTACTGATAAGAGTGTAAAAGTGTTGCTTCATCTTTTACTAATGCAAGGCCAAAACAGTTAAGGGATTTTTACTTGCCTTTTGTTGCTTTTCTTCCATGTATCAGAGGAATCCTTTGTCATCATCTACTCATTTTCTATCACAGCATTGTAGACAAAATAATGATATTGAGAAAACAATCTGAAGATCAAGGAAATGGTAAAGTGCCTCTAAATATAATTTATTCATTCCCCTTTAATGTCAGATATCTACACTATAGGCAGCTGCAACTGATCTAATTGTTTAGATTCCCTAGTTAATATATTGCACTACCAGGATGCAATTCATTCACATCAAGTTGACATTAAAATAAGTCAAATGAATCAGGCCTTTGAAGAATCTATTTCTTTGCATTGTCTTTAAAGGAAGAATAGGATGACTTGCTCAGATGTAGCTATGAGACAATTGAGCCCCACACTGACAATAAAGTTTAGCACTCACAAATATTGCTTTTGTGGTGACATGTTAGAAGGAAAGAACATACCTATATTCCAAGCAAAAACAAATATTCCCAAATAATAGGAATGACAATTGAAAATGTTTTTCTATTACATTCAAA
>VXAK01021491.1:29179-41784 GCA_013399435.1 Arenaria interpres | reverse complement strand
TATGGAGTTGCCGTTTTTTTTTTTTTTTTTTTATCATCAGGCTGGTTTTTACCTGGAATTACTCTGCGTGCTCTGGATCGTAAACGTTCTGGAGGAGCCACAGGTGTTTGTGCCGCCGTGAAGTAACTAAACATGATGTGTATTGTAGGGTCGGTGGAACTTGGGGTTGCGGCATCTTTCCCAAGGCGTTTGTCTTCCCTCGGTTTTCCTGGGCAGAGCGAGAGCTGGCCTCTGCTTAGGTCTGGGGTTAGACGGGGGTCTTTCTGCTTGAACAGCTCTTCCCTTTCTCCTGCTGGGAGGAAGAACCTGAAGGTTGCATGAAGGTATTCTGTGAGCTGAGTGACTCCTCACCATAATTGCTGCAAACAGTGACACACAGCCTCACACAGCTTATTTTGATAAGGCAAGAGTTAACTTTGCTACTGATAAACCCCATTTTGTTAGGCCCAAAGAGCAACATGACCTCCCCAGGTACCAGCCCTTAGGAGGGATGATTAGGGATGGAACTTTGCAAAGTGCTGTTCCAGGTTTGGTTTCTGGATGTGTGTCATGTCTCGGCTCTTCCTCCTACCCTTTGGGGAGGTTACGAGTTGTCTGGAGAGGAGTTTATCAGGGGCAAGGAGAAAAAGGCCTGACTGGCCAGGTAGTCCAGAACAGGAGGAACTACGGTCTTTCTAAGTCTCATAATGTCCCTTTTCTGTGGGTTTGCCTTGTCTTTGCCTCTTCCACCCTTTCCTAAAGGTGCTTTCCTGGGTTACCCATTAGTTTGGCTCCTCTCGTGCTGGTACAGGAGGACGCCTTGCCAGGGACTTGCTGGCTAAAGACCATCAAGCAGGATGTTGTTACCTCTTTTCAGTTTCCTCATAACTAGCTTTTTTTTTTTTTTTTTCTTCTGGAATCAATAGATTTTAGTTTCTGTGCTTTATTGGTTATCGTAGTCAGTTTTTCTGCCTCCTCTTCTTCCTCCCTCCCTTCTCTGCCATATCCAGGTTTTCTATCTCATTCTTGAACTACATACTTTTGGGGGTGAAGACGATCATTGAGTGAAGCAAAAGTCTCTGCTGGGGAAGCTCTCTGGGGGTGATGTAGGTGACCCCCTGCTCCGAGCAGAGAGAAGGACCTCGTCCGGAGGAGTTGGGAAATGATGGGTGCTATCGCACAACTGCACTTTCTGCTTATCAGCTGAATGAAATCCAGCAAAGTTCTCGGGAAAGCTCTCAGGGGCCTCATGTTAGCTTTAGTTTTGTTGTTTCTTGCCATTACACCGAGCTGTTGTAGCTGCTGGAGCTGCCCGGCTCTGTTTTATTCACCGTTTGAAGGGTGGGGTGGGTTTTGTAAATTTTAACATTTATTAACGTAAGAGAAACCTTAGCTTAGAGCTATTTCTTTATAAATACATCGTATTGAAGTGCTTGATAAGGTGAGGAAAACGTTTGCCCCTGGCTTGCATAATTTGAATGTTCAGAGTAAACGCTTTGGCTCTTTCTCAAGTTTGTTCCGCAGCAACGTCATTATTTCAGTGGCTTAACAAAGAGTGGCTGCATCCCGCGTTCTGAATTCTGGTTTGGCTCCCAGATGTTACAACCCCCTATTAATAGAACAGGGGATGTTAGCGCATAACGAAGTGGGCTGGAGCTGTCTGGGATGCTGCTGGTGACCCGCAGGAGTCCTTTGTGCCAGGCCTGGAATGGCTCCTTCAGCCCCACTGCCCAGCAGCCGCTCCGTGCTCTGCCTTGCATCTTTTCCATGTACAGCACAGTGTCCTTGCCATGTGCCAAGTGCTTACTGCGGCCACCGCGCTGTGAAATAAGCCTAAAAATCAACTGCATTTGCTATAATTACAAAAATAAATTTGTTTTCAGCTATTTGTCTTTTAACTCCCCTAAGAAAAGTGTTTAACTGTGTAAACAGAGCAATAGTGTTAAATGGAAGAATTTTGCATCCTGAAGGTACGGAAATGAAACGTGTCAGGATTCTGGTAGCAGCATTAATCCAGCCAAACGACTCTCTGTGCCTTCCAGCACGTGTTTAAGAACAGAAGTACAAAATGTGTCATATGCACAGCCAGGAAAATAGAGTCCTGTTTGTAATGGCTGCTGATAATCTCGGAAGCTTTCTTTGGAAACAAGGCATTAAAATAACCAAAAGGCATTTTTGTGAAGTTACTGCTGCTTCGCAATCTGTTCCAATACTGTATCGCTGAAGATTTTGTACTAAATTAATAAAATGGGCTCTTAAAATTTTAATCAGTATCATGTCTTTGAGTAGCTTTTAACCCAGATATGTCATTCTTTGTAAACTAGCAGGCTCCTCACACCATGATAAGCGTAGAGGTTTGGGTTATCTCCTTCTTGAAGATACAATTGGACCTCTTAAGTTTCAGAATGTCATTAAAAAAAAAAAAACCCTCTTCGCCCATGAAAAATGTGGTTCAGATGGATTAAAATTGTTCAAATAAATCTAAATGCTTGCTTAGAAAAATGGAACTGCTGTGGGTTTGTGTGTTCCTTCGTTAGGTCGTGTAGCTGAAGGTTCTTAACAGGTAACGTTTGAGTTGTGTGTGCAAACCCCTGGAGGGTCGCTATGGGTCCTGTTACCTTGAATCTAATACTTTTTTCCTTTCTATTATTTATTCTAGGAAACACTCCTCTACATCTCGCTGTGATGTTGGGACATAAAGGTAAGTAAAGCCATCAATTTTACTAGCTCTTAAATTATCTTGAAGGCTTAGGGGCGAGAGGAAAACAAGGCTTTTTTCATTTTTCCTGAGCGTGATCTTGTGTTTGAAGCTGGCTCAAAGCTGAGCCTTTCTGGAAAGAAGGTACCACACAGGTTTAGAAGAGAAGAGTTGGGAGAAGAAACGGGAGCTGTTTTGGGCTAAAATCAAGGGGCAGGGTGGGAGGGAGCTGTAGCAGTTGGAGTCTGAGCCTAGGACAAAAACAGTGGGTGGACCCAGCTCCTCTCTTTTTGTGGAGTTAGAAGGGAATTGGGCAACTTGGAATATCACAGAAGATTGAAGTAGAACTGGAAGCAGTGGAGGCACCAGTGGTCACACCTGCATCGCTCGTGTCCAAGCAGCTGGAGCAGAGGGACACTCAGTGTGTGTAGGCAGGGGACGTGACCTATTCTAACGTGCAATTAATTCATGGTACAGAAGGGTTACCGATTTCTCTTTGACGATGCCCTTCCTCTTTGCCAGCACTTTTCTGGTTATTGGTGTCCCTGCTGCTGATCTGCTTGCTGGTGGTGTTGAACAAACCATGTCGAGCTTTTCCCAGCAAAGTGAATCAGAAGAACATCCTCTAGAATAAAATGGCTCCTGTGAGTGGAAACATAACCACTCACCTGCTTTTTGCCTCCTCCTTCCCCCATTTCTGCCTGGCTGTTTCCTCCGTGTCCGGGCTGGGACACCTGCAGGGCTCCGCAGCCTCTCGGCTCATGATGGCTCTTCTCTTTCCTCCTTGAGCGTTGCCCAGCTTTTTGAGGGTTTCCTTACTGCAGAATTTCAAGGCGCAGGATTTATATTTCTTTTCTACTTCAAACAGAAAGTATGGAAATAGACACATTTCAAGAGTGGGAGGAGACCTGGAGCATGATTGTTCGGTCCCTGCCACAGTAAAATTCATCCTGAAACACCAACAACTTGGCCTCATTCAGCCGCCTGGGTCCTGTGCCTGGTGCTGCTCCTGGGGAGCGGTGTTGGCCGAATCATCTGGCAGGTCTGGCGAGGGGAACGCAGGAAATGCAATCAGCTGTCTTAGGACACTTTGGTAATACCTATGAAATGATCTGAGGTAATTGAGAGTTGGAGCAGGAAGCAATTTGGAACAAGGAAGAGGGGAGAGAGGCAGCTTATGCAGAAGAGGAACTGGTAGAGCTTGCTGGAGTCGGCCAGTATTGATACTGCTTAAATTAAGAAAAAAAGAAAAAGAAGATATGGAAAATCTGAGGTAGCAGTGGGGCAAATATGTCTTACAGATGCCTGCTAGAAGTCACAGATAGGAGGGGTTTTTTCAACTGGCAAAAAATGATACTTTATCAGAACCACTCTTTTCCAGAAAGGGCCCCAGACTAGAGGCCTGGAACCCCAGAAGGAAACAGAGGCAGAAGCCTTTCTGTAATTTCTCAGAATAAGCGTCTTAAATAAGGCATTTTTTTCTTTGTAAGATAGTTTTCTCTTTTGTAATTACTTGCTTTTAGTTTTTAGGCGCTGGTGATCTGCTGTGTAAGTGCCTCCTCTTGTGCCTTGTTGCAGTGTTTGTTTCAAGCTGTAGTTTGTCACGGTCATTAGTTCATACTGAGAAGTTTTGCCCTGTTGGGTGCAGAAGGGGTTGTGTGGTTTTGGTTACAAGGTGATCAGCTGTCGTGAAGGGATGCTTCTCATACAGCTACAGCAGTATGACACCACATTAATAAATACAGACAACTTTGATCAAAGATGCTGCTTCTATCAAAACTGCTAGAAAAGAGTTTACCGACTTTAATTCAGTACGGTTGAGTATTTATTTCAAGCCTCTCTTAAAATGTTATTTTATGTTTCAGCTCTAGGATAAAAAGCAGTTAGTGCTGGCAGTTCCCCTCATGTATGGCATAGCAGGGAGAGGGGTTCCTTCCCTCTGCTCCTTTTCTCCTCGGTGCATGTTTTTGGTGTCAGTTTGGTCTTGCTCCACCGAGAGCCGCAGGTCCTTTCCTACCTCGTTAGTCCCTCTTACTGATATCAAAAGGTCATTTTTATGTCTTTCTGGGTGATGCCCGCAGACCATTTGGCTGGATACAGCAGCGTCGCAGCCAGGCTTTTCTGAAGCAAAGGGTGAATTTCCATCCTGTTTGTTTAACTGGAAACATAACCTGGCTGGGAAACGGGAGCTGATTTGCCTGCTCGCTGTACGGCCTTGTTATTGTCTTAGGCACTATATTTAGGCAGCCATAAAAATACCTCTCTGTGTTTGCTGGCAAAATACTCAGGGCTTTTGTTTATTTACCACAAAAGATAGTATATTCACCGGTGAAGTATCTCTTCCTTTCCAAGCCCTGTGCTTGCCAGTGACTCACGGTTGTTGCATCTGGAAGGACTGGTGTGGTTTCCTGTAACACCTACAGCCGGAGAATAATTGGGGAAGTGCCTCTGTCCGCCGTTCCTGCCCATCCTATTCATAAGGAGACATTCCCGCAGCTCCGGCGTGGTGCTGCGATGGGGCGGGTGGGTTTTAATGAGATGTGGAGAGGAAACTTTCCATAGTTGGAAACTGAAGAACCGTTTCAAGTGAGGGCAGCTCATCCGAAGCGTGGAAACAGGGAATGCTAGCTTCTCTCATTAATTTTAAGGACTATTCGTCATTCTATCGTCACCTTTTAGCCGTAGGCAGAGAAGGGAGTGCAGGTTGAGCTGTCTTGGCTGAGCACTGTGTGGCTTTGAGATGGTGGTGCTGCTGTATCGGCACAGTGTGTGCACACCGAGTGTTGGGGACAGCAGTGACACATGCTCTTACTGATGCTCTCGGTGAAAAATGTAGCGTGTTGCAAGAGGAGCACAGGACCGTGAGTTGTGTGCTCTGCTATCAGTGTTCCACATATCACAGAACCATAGAATGGTCTGGGTTGGAAGGGACCTTCCAGACCATCCGGTCCAACCACCAACCCAGCACTGTCCAAACCCCCACTGACCCATCTCCCTCAGCACCACGTCTGCCCGGCTTTGAAATCCCTCCAAGGATAGTGACTCCATCACTGCCCTGGGCAGCCTCTGCCAAGGCTTGATAACCTCTTTCCATGAAGAA
The DNA here is from genome assembly GCA_013399435.1 of Arenaria interpres. NCBI lineage: Eukaryota > Metazoa > Chordata > Aves > Charadriiformes > Scolopacidae > Arenaria > Arenaria interpres. The sequence goes on along the minus strand of VXAK01021491.1, from coordinate 36,007 downwards.
ATTTTTCATAATCTTCATCCTAAACCTCCCCTGGCACAACTTGAGGCTGTTCCCTCTTGTCCCATTGCCTGTTCCTTGGGAGAAGAGACTGACCCCCCCCCCGGCTACCCCCTCCTTTCAGGGAGTTGGAGAGAGCGAGAAGGTCTCCCCTCAGCCTCCTTTTCTCCAGGCTGAACACCCCCAGCTCCCTCAGCCTCTCCTCACAAGACTTGTGCTCCAGACCCCTCACCAGCTCCGTTGCCCTTCTCTGGACACGCTCCAGCCCCTCAGTGTCTTTCCTGTCATGAAATGTTCGTCCTACAACCCCTGTTCTCGCTGTACGGCTGTTTGTTTGTGTATTCGGAGGTTTCCTAGGTCAGAGTGTGCTGGTTTGCCCGCTTTAGATGCCATCTCACCACGAGATGCTGCAGCATGTAGGGATGTTGGTGCCACAGCTGCTTCTGCCCCCCATAGACACGATGTTCTCAAGATGCCTGGAGAGCCTACTTCCATGTACCTTTCTATGTGCATTGGTTGATCACCAGTTATGTTTTTAGTGCTGACTTTGAACAGGGAAGTGCTATAAAGATTTACTTAAATGTTTTTTGTTTGTTTAGAGTTTAAGTCATATATGTATTTTGATAAACTGTTTAATATATTAATTATCAACTACTTTTCCTTTCTTATTGCTTCCTTTGTTATGAATTATATTACTACATCCTTGATGTTTACTTTAACTAATGATGACTGTTCTGTTACAGAATGTGCCCACTTGCTTTTAGCCCATAATGCTCCAGTAAAGGTGAAAAATGCTCAGGGATGGAGCCCTCTTGCAGAAGCCATCAGCTATGGAGACAGACAAATGAGTAAGAACCTCTGCTTCCCCATTAATCAGAAAGTGAGGCCTCATTCAGAACAGGAAAACAAAAGTTTTCAAGCTAGGTTTTTTTAATAATACTCTGATTTTAGTTCTCCGAAAACTTTGTTTTAATCAGCTGAAATTTTTATATCTAAGATGGTACAACAAGCTCTACACGTCCATTTCCTTGCTGAGAAAGAAATTGCATTAGGATATATAATGCTGAGTAGAGTTAAGGCTTTGCTTAAAGCAGTTGTAAAACCTATATAGTAGCATTCTCTCTTTAAAATCGGAGTTCCAAGCTGGGAATGGGTTTTAGCTGTACGGGGTCATCTAATTGGAGTTACTCCGTGTGGTCTTACGTGTATTTACTGTATCAGGTGTCAGGGGGATGGTGCTTTTCTGGTGCATCTCAACAGGCCAGCAGGCAAATATAGTAAAGGGAAAATTACTGCTACTCACTAGTGGATGTTAGTAGTATTTGGTATTACCGTGTCCCACAGCAGAAAACTCAATAGATATTTTATATATACGTTCATATATAATTAATATATTAATGCGCTAGTTTGTAATATCCTAACAACAACTCCTCACTACTAAGGAATTTTCTCAGTGGGAGTAGACATTACGCTTGTGTTCAATAATATACCTGTCCCCCCACATGTTTACTAGTACACGTGTAAAAGACCTCTTGACATGATTGTGTACTTTATATTATAAACAATTATTGAAGCTTTTCTTCCTGCCGTGACTCGAGTAGGCTATGTACAATCGCTGTACCTTGAAGTGAATTTCTCCAGAGTCTGAGAAGTGTTACATTTGCATTGTTTGGCCTTTTTTTGAGACATCAGATACTGACACTGACCTGTAATTAACAAACAAACAGAATAGATTGACCTTACACTTAATTTCTGTTCAGTTACAGCACTCCTAAGGAAGCTCAAACAGCAGTCCAGGGAAAGTGTTGAAGAAAAGCGACCTCGATTATTAAAAGCCCTGAAAGAGGTAAATTCAAGGCAGTTGTGTCGACAAAAACAGCTGGTGCTGGGAGGCAGTGGCTTCTCTTCTTAGTGTGGATGCTCTGGCAAACTGTAAACAAGGTTTTCACTTGCTTTTACAGATCTCTTTTGCTCTTAACAGCAGTCTTGGCTTACAGTGCCTGTTTTAAGGGGTCACAGAGTTACGGGTATTTTTAAGATAATGCTTTCTTCTCAGCTTCCAGAAGTTCAGATAGAAAGGTTTGTGTAAGACAGGGCTGCTAGTCTTCTTTGCAATCTAAAAGTTACAGTTTTAATCTGCATGTTTAATTAGATTTTTAAGGTTTTATTAAATATTTTGTTTTGGTGAATAATTTACTGGCTTTGTTTAGTCGCTAATCATGAGTGACACTTTCTTTTCTTGCTTAGCAATGAAAGAGAATTTTGGTTTAACTCTCCATCTACCCATAGCAGCCAATTCTCGAGCACAATGAGACATTCCTAAGTTTAGGGAAACCAGGAGGAAAAGCTCGGTTTCCTCTGTTTCAAACTGCTGCTGACATGCTAAAACAACGGTTATAAAGCACAGGGGCTTATTTAACACTTGCTAATTTTAAGCAAATCACTCCTGGCTTTGCGTGCAGTGTAAAGGAGTTGGCTGGCATGTCTTTATGGAGGTAGAGGAATTGTTGTATAATCATGTAAGCGTATTTTCAGGGGGCAAATCGAAGTTCGTGTAGGTTTCTTGCTGAATCTTGACTCATTAATTTAAGCCAGGACATGGAGTTCCATGGGGTTGGGGGTGATCAGTCAAAGCAAGCGAAGAGATCTATAGATCTTTTATATGCACATATTTACAATAAATCTTTTTCAATCCACAGCTTAATAGCTGTGTAAGTTACTATTTTTAAAAATGATTAAAAAAAGGTCAAATGAGTTACATAAAATTATCATTATTGATTCTACTCTAGTTAAAGCTTAGCAATGCTTAAGTTGAGTATAAATTCAGATACTAACAGTAGAGAAAAGGTTTTCTTTGTTTGGCAAAACACAGCTTCTGCCTGTCTGTCAGCAAATTTTACAGTTGTCATTTAAACTCAAAAGCTTGTTAATGTATTCTTCCTTTCATCCCAGCTAGGTGACTTCTATCTAGAGCTTCACTGGGATTTTCAAAGTTGGGGTAAGTGACTGCGTGTTCCTTCCACAGCCAGATAATATATCAGTCTCCAGCACGCTCCTTCTCTCGAGCTTAAATCCTTCTCAGGGTTGTGTGTTGGAGGGTTCACAATCCAGTTCTCAAGATCCAAGTTATAAAGAAAGGGCAGACAACCTTTTTTGCTGAGTTATTTTTGCTGATTAATTTTTGGAGCTGAATTCCCTTCTGTAATCCAGTGACACAATATGGGGGGAGGGGGGAGGTAGGAATAAGCTGTTGTTTACTTTAAGAAACTGTTTATTGCAAGAGTAAAATATTGAAGTGTCTCTAGCTGGTCGATAAGACATTGTGTCTCCATCTCTTAATACTGTACTGACTCGCGGTTCCATTGTGTCACATCTAGGATTTGACTAAGCTTAGTACATTGGATTATTTTTTTTCCTGCTTGTGGGTGTTGTGCTTTAGTTACAGCAAGGCTTTCAGTTGGTACAATGTATAAATAAGCTATCGAATCACAGGATTAAAATCTCAAAGAGCTAGAAGATGAGTTATTAGAATTTATAAATGATTTAGCTGTGGCTGAGGACATTTTAAACTATGTCCTGATGCTGAAAGTAGTCTGCACGATTACAAATCAGTTTTGCAGTTACTGGATAGAAACACCCTGGTACTAGCCAGTTGTCTTTGTATCGAGATCCTGATGGAAAATGGGGATGCTCTATTTGTGTTAAAATACATCGAGATTCACACTGATATATAGTTTTAATGGAAATAATTTGCAGAGGAACTTCTGTGTCCTAATTCCATTCTCTCTCCCTCCTTTTAGTGCCTTTACTTTCCCGAATTCTGCCTTCTGATGCATGTAAAATACACAAACAAGGTATAAATATCAGGTAAGTCCTGATTTTGCAGTGTTTTATCTAAGTCATGGCTGTCTGCACGTTAGTGAGAGCGCTGGAGTCGGTGTGGTCTGAAGGAAATCACCGAGGATTTGGTTTTCTCTATTGATGTGAATTTAACTTCGGTTCCTAAAATAAAAAGCAAAAGCACTTGAGCTGTATGAGGCTGTATCTCCCAGACATGACAATGAGTAATTGAGAAATAGGAATTTGTTATTTTTAACACAATTTCAAATAAATGACCTTTCATTATTTTGTGGGGAAATACTGCTGCTCCAGTCTATGTAGTAAAAAAAGCGGTAGAGTTTCTCCTTTTACAGTGCTCTATGTGACAGATTGACAAACTCAAAAGGGTGCTTCCAGGAGTCTTCCCAAGCTCAGCTCTTCAACTGGTTTAGTTTGGGATTCGGATGTTTTTGCTGTCTGTTTTCTTTAGGCTCTAAAGTTTAAAACAAACAAAAAATCAAGAATATGATTCAGAAAATTTGATCTGTAGAGAATTTTCACTGAATTTCACTGAATTTTTTTAGAGTTGGAAGGGACCATAGAGATCATCTAGTCCAAATCCCCTGCTAAAGCAGGATTGCCTAGAGCGTGTCAGAGCATGTTACTCAGGACGGCATCCAGGCGGGTCTTGAAGATCTCCAGAGAAGGGGACTCAACGAGCTCCCTGGGCAGCCTGTTCCAGGGCTCTGCCACCCTCACCGTGAAAAGTTTTTTCTCATATTTGAGTGGAACCTCTTATGTTCCAACTTGTGCCCGTTGCCCCTCGTCCTCTCACTGGCAACCACTGAAAAGAGTCTGGCTCCCTCCTCCTTCAACCCACCCTTGAGATACTTATAAGCATTGATAAGGTCTCCCCTCAGCCTTCTCTTCTCCAGACTAAAGAGCCCCAGCTCTCTCAGTCTTTCTTCATAAGGGAGATGCTCCAATCCTTGAATCATCTTCGTTGCCCTTCGCTGGACTCTTTCCAGTAGTTCCCTGTCCCTCTTGAATTGGGGAGCCCAGAACTGGACGCAGGATTCCAGTTGTGGCCTCCCCAGTGCAGAGTAGAGGGGGAGAATGACTTCCCTCCACCTGCTGGCCACATTCTTCCCTATGCAGCCCAGGATCCCGTTGGCCTTCCTGGCCACAAGAGCACACTGCTTGCTCATTGTCATTTTGCTGTCCACCAGGACCCCTAGATCTTTCTCTTCAGAAGTTGTCTCCAGCGGGTCCACCCCTAACCTGTATTGGTGCCTGACATTCTTCTTCCCCAGGTGCAGGACCCTACACTTTGCTCTGTTAAAGCTGTTAGCATAGGTGGGAACTGACTTTTTAGGTCAAATCTGAGTCTGAGACCATTATTATTTTTTTTCCCTTCTCTTGTCTGCGTGCCCTGGGAGTAACAATGCTGGCACTATGGGAATAGCTACAGATTCCTTCTTGAAATCAGAGGCCGATGTATGCTGAGTGTTAAGCAGTCACCCCTTAGAGCTGAAGTGGTCACTAAATTCAGGTTCTTTAAGCACCTTTGTTAAAGGAGTAGATATTGTAGCAATGAGGGATAGGAATTGCTGGAGAGATCTTCGTCCTTGGCTCCATCTTCTCATTATTCAGGTCAGCAGAAGCGTCTCTTTTGTGTTGGTGAGGGGGAGAAATAGAAATAGGGACTAAAATAAGTCAAATAAAAAATCAGTCTGTCTCTTAGTTCTCTTCATAATTTAGGTCATGTCCTAATATTGCTACTCAAGTCAGTGGCTGCTTCTCATAGAATAGAGAGCTGAGCCCACGTAGGGGTTGTATTTCTCAGTGTGTAGCACGTACCAGCTGTATAAATTCTGTCACTTCCTCGTGCCGGCAGCTTCGAAATACATTTTTCTGAAGAAAACTTTACCTTTTCCTTTGAAGTTAGCGTAAGAATAGTTGGGAATGCATTTACAATGGTAGAGATGTTATAATGTGAATTCCTTTCCGCATCCAGGCATCACTAATGAAATACTCTGTTTGGTTGTGATTTTAAAAAATGTAAGTGCTTCTGCTTATACACTGAGCTTACTGGTGTGTTTGAGTGGTTATGGGTAACTTCTGTTAAAGCACTGGTATCTTTTCCCAGGCTGGACACAACTCTCATAGACTTTACCGACATGAAGTGCCAACGAGGGGATTTAAGCTTCATTTTTAATGGTGATGCCGCACCCTCTGAATCTTTTGTAGTTTTAGACAATGAACAAAAAGTTTACCAGCGAATACATCATGAGGTAAAGATCGGGGTGAAACCCATCGAGCTTTTCCTTCACATCAGAAGTCTGACTTATTGTATTAAACCAAACGTACCTCTCTAAAAGACCCAAACGAGCTCCAAAGAACCACAAACCAGAGAATTTTTGTTTGGTTGTTATAACTTCAGCTGTACAGGTGACGTAAGGTTTTGCTATGATAAGCAGTGCTTTTGCATACAGACTTCTAAAGGAGGAAAAAGCTAGAGTGGGGATCTTTGGGGAAAATCTTTCATCATTTTACACACAAATACATAAATATGTTTGAAGTTATGACACATGCTACTTCTAATCTTCCCAGTGGGCTTAATTTTGGTGTCCTCGGGTGGGTTTTCAGACGTGCTTGTCACTGCTTTGCATCCGCTTACTCACTCTGTGGCCATTTCAGTCGTTAACAACGCAAGGGATGACTCATTGGACCCCTCGTATTTAGGCCTTACCCCTTGTAATTAAAAACTTTTAATTACGGCTTTATTCCCCAATCGCTTCAGCATATGGCTGTGTGCCTGTGGAAGGCTGTGGCTGCTGGCTAAATTGCACTTGGATGCCTTATTTGCATTAATATTTAATATTAAACTATTTGGTAACCATTTGGCCAGGGCTTCTGTAGAACAGTTTCAAATTCAGGAAATGCTCGTTCTGGGAAAAGTTCCAAAAGAAAAGGTTTTTTTGATATTTTTTTGATTTTTTTTTTTTTTTT
>VXAK01021491.1:0-29148 GCA_013399435.1 Arenaria interpres | reverse complement strand
TTTTTTTTTTTTTTCATAAGAAGTAATCATTATTATTAACTTCTATTCTGTATTTGGGAATTTTTCCACTAGGAATCTGAGATGGAAACAGAAGAAGAGGTTGACATTTTGATGAGCAGCGATATTTACTCGGCAACGTTATCAACCAAATCCATTACCTTCACGCGGGCCCAGACAGGGTGGCTTTTTCGAGAAGACAAAACAGTGAGTTCAAAGGGGATCACACAGACCGCGCTACTGGAGGTGGAATAGTTCAGGCGGCCTTAGGATGATGCTGTTGGGGAGAAATAAGGAGTAAAAGAACAGGATGTAGGAAAAATAGAGGAGGATGGAGGAAAAATGTCTCCCCCCAAAGTGTCACGTAGAATATGTATATGAACTGAATGTAAATATCATATTCCAGTAGCCTGGAAGCGAGATAACAAACTCCAGCTGTTGAGCAGGGGGGAGAAAAGATTGTAGTGAAAATTACTTTATTGTAGGAGTGTCATAGAAACAGAATGGTTTGGGTGGGAAGGGACCTTAAAGCCCCCCCAGCACCACTCCCTGCCCTGGGCAGGGACACCTCCCACCAGACCAGGTTGCTCCAAGCCCCCTCCAACCTTGAACCCCTCCAGGGATGGGGCAGCCACAGCTTCTCGGGGCAACCTGGGCCAGGCTCTCACCGCCCTCACAGCCAAGAAGTTCTTCCCCACCTCTCAGCTCCATCTCCCCTCTTTCAGGGTCCAACCCTTCCCCCTCCTCCTATGGCTCTTGTGATTAGTTGTGTAAATCACATTATTTCAGTCCTAACTGTATTTTATTGCACTGAAGTGCAATTATTTGGATGTACAAGAATTTAAATGTCTTTTTTTTTTTTTATCTTCTGTGAGTCATTAATGTCCAATTCCTTTCATGCAGGAAAGAGTAGGAAACTTCTTGGCAGACTTCTACTTGGTGAACGGACTTGTATTAGAGTCCAGGAAAAGAAGAGAGCATCTCAGTGAGGAGGACATTCTTCGCAATAAAGCTATCATGGAGAGCCTCAGTAAAGGTGGCAACTTAATGGAACAAAATTTTGAGGTAACTTGAGTATTTCTTCACAGTGTGTGAATTTCTGCGTAGGAGAATAATCTTTCACACCAGCCATTTAGCGAAATCTGTAGATAATGTTTTTATTTTATTTTGACTGTCTTAATTTTCCAACAATAAACATGACCTACTGGTATAATCATGGTGATATGTTAATGAATTACCCTGATTAGTGCTCGCATTGAGGAATTTCTGTGATTATATTGGATATTTCAGTCTTTAATTTGCCTCTTAGTAAAAGATGATGGGTTTGGCTGTGGCAAATCACTTCAACTTATTTTAGACCAAATCTCTTATTATTTAGAATGCCTTCCTGTTTTTTTATTCAATCGTGTTTTCCTTTAGCTTCATTATAACGGACTAAGCCTGTGATTATCCCCATGAAATCAAGAGCTATTCAGCGTGAGCCAGGCATTGGCTGGGAACACGTGTACAGCCTTTGAAAAACCATTAATTTATTTCTGTATTGCCTTGCACTTCGTTACTTGTCATTCAGACGCTGGAATTAACTGATTAACCCATGTATTAAACCAGCCAACTTCGATGTAAAATAACAGTTTGAGGCCAAATACCTAAATGGAGCCTGGAGATGGAAAAACCCAGCTCCGAACTGGATAGACTTTAGTTGCTGTCCTGCGTAGCGTTGAAATACGGTTGCATCTTTTGAATGGCAAAATTCTGAGAGAACGTAAGGAAAGGTAACCCTGTTTTTCTGACCAGCCCGTCAGACGGCAGTCGCTCACTCCGCCCTCGCCCAACACCATTACGTGGGAGGAGTACATATCTGCTGAGAATGGAAAGTAAGTGGCTTTGCTTTATGGGCATTATTGGCACCTTTAGGTTATTGGTTTGGGGTTGTGTTGGGGTTTTTTGGGGGTTCTCTGGTTTGTGGGTGCTTTTTGTTTAGTTTTCTGGGGACAGAGGGACACTGGGTTTGATGTCTCAGGTGTTTCACGTTCCTCAGGAACTGGCTGGGAAGCGGGTACCCGTGTTTGTAACCAGTATTATTGCATCAGCTGGTGAGAAAAGTACTGGAAGGGCATCTACTCATACCCACTGCTTAAATTTAAACGTTTTGAAAATATGCATGTCTAAGCTGGCTCTTTATTTTTTTTTTTCTAAAAAACAAGATTTTCTGACATTCATTGCTGTAATGCTTTTCTCTTATGAATAACCCAATTCACCGTGTTGAAAATAAAAGCTCCGATTTACTGAGACTCTAGTAGCAGTGTACAAAACCACACACGTCTGGGGCCAAATACCTTACAGGTCGTCAGAAGGTACTTCCCTGCAGGTGCAGAGCTAGGAAGTGAGCAGCTAGAATCTCAGTTCATCTCCAGGAGCACCGTTGGTAGGAGGTGCAGGCGGTTGAGTGCAGTTCCCCGGCCTGCAGCTGGCTGGCTGCTGAACGCGGGGCCAACAAACGTGCTGCGTGTGTCCCGTACACAACAGCGGTAAAAGTCCCTTCCCCAAAGGTGTTACACTGGCCTGAAGTCAGATCTTACCAGGGAAATGCGGTGATGTTGCAGTACGGGCTTACTGAAAAGGCACATGGATCTGGCTTGGGTTTTTCTAAAATTAATGTATTTGAGACAGAACGAACATTCAAGCAGAATAAGTAGGTTCTGCTTGAACAGCTGGTACTATTGGGACGGAAATATCTATGTGTGTAAGATTTTGCCTCCTTTAACAATCTGATTAACTGGAGGGAGTTGAGGTTTCTAGCCCATAGAAAGCCAAGAGGAAAAGATCTGCTCTCTTGTTACCTGTCTGTTCCTCTCCTGCAGCAGAATTTCCCGTCCTGCCTTCTCCAGTATTGCCTCCCAGTGTTGGCAGAGCATGTCTTTCCACTCTGTTTATTAATATAATGCGTATAAAATTTAGGAATTATTTGAAGATTTTTAAGTCATTTCCCTGCTTTTGTCTTGTCCCCCAGTTGAGCAAAACTCACAGTATCCAAGTGGCGGTTCCTGACCCACCTTTACTCCGCACAGCTTTTACTTTCCAAATATTTGCTGTATTGTAGGGATTCTCTGCTGCTGTTTTCAAACCTGAGTTTTCCTTCCTTCCTTAAAAGCCAAGGTTTCAGTGAGAGAAAAGCTGACTTTGTTTTTGTCCACTGCCCCTCGCAGGGCTCCTCACCTGGGCCGGGAGCTGGTCTGCAAAGAGAGCAAGAAAACCTTCAAAGCCACCATAGCCATGAGCCAGGAGTTCCCCTTAGGAATTGAATCGTAAGTCAGAGTTACTGGCTGGGAACGGTATTTATATGTGGGGGGATGTTCTAGTGGGGTTATGAGCTGCAGAAGTCTTCCTGACTTAGAGCCCACGGTGCTGGTGTTACTGGGAGAGCCCAGCGCTTATCTTGCCTGGTAAGAGCAGAGGTTTCACCGGGTTTATCATTAACTCCTCCCGAGGCCCGTCTGCCCCATTCCACAGAATCCTGAAACGTTTTTGCCCGTAACAAGTTTTACCACAAAGTTACGTCCCCTGAACCCCCACAAAGGCACGTCGGGTCCCTTATGCCCGTGGGGAAGAGGGTGTGGCTTCCGTCTCCTGTGTAAAATGAGGATAAAACCCCAGTATCTCCATATTTATTTGTACTTATTTGTACAGGTAGCAATACAATATGGAGCACTGAGAACTGCATGTGAGGATCTGGTACTGAAGCTCTGAGGAGATAGATGTAACGTTGTAGATAATGCATGATGTAATTTTTCAGCTCCTTTTTTATCATCTTCCCCTTTGGGTCATTTTTACCTTTTCTAGGGGGACAGCTCCTGAAAGAAGAATTTGTAACGAAATCTGTTTTCCTTTTCAGATTGTTGAATGTTTTAGAAGTAATTGCACCCTTCAAGCACTTTAACAAACTTAGAGAATTTGTTCAGATGAAGCTTCCACCAGGCTTTCCTGTAAAATTAGGTGAGATGAGCACAACAGCTCTCGTGGCTTTGTGTTTCCAGAATGCATGTACGTACTGGTGCGATACGATCAAAACCTGTGCTGAGTTTTTGGAAACAAACTCTCTTTCCTAAGAGTGTGCTGCGGTAGATTTCGGGAGAAATAGTGAAGTTAGTGGAAGTGACATGAATGGAAAATCTGGAGCTGAAAGGTGAATATCGTCCGGTCAGGAAGAGAGCTCTGTATTTTACATTTTCCTAATGTCTTGCTCCGAGCAATGTAGAGATGTGGAATTATCCTTGCATTAAAAGAAGGTCTCGGTCATCAGTTAAGTATTTTGTAGCATTATTTATATTTCTTCTTCCTCAAGGATTACTGATGATGTATTTTTCACTTACACATAAATAGAAAACTATTACACTTCTAACAAATGGAAATGTATAAAGTAGTTTATTCGTGGTGTAGATCATCACAGCATAAACTGCCAAAAATTCATGGTACCTTTCTAAGCGTTATGGGATTTCTTGCATCCCAAGAGGCTGCTTTAGCTCAACGATTGTGAACTGCCCACGTCCTGCCTCCGGCCGCATTTGCACAGCTCTGGTTACTGAGGGCTGAACTCTTCCTTAGCTCGTGGAGTTCATTCCTGGGCTATTGAGGGAACTGAAGTGTTCATCCTCAGTTCAAAATGGAAAAGGGTTATGTTTTAAAGCAAACATTAAAAAGACTCCTTTTTTCCTGTGGATTTGCTCAGCTGAAGCCTGCGTGGGGCAAGGTTCGTTGATCTTGTATCATTTCCAGGCCAACGTCCTCTGTTTTAACAGATTAATCTGGGTGCTCACAGTGCCTTGGTTTCCGTGTCCTCAGTCTTGTGTCAGGAAAGGAAACCCACTGAATTAATCATAGAATTTAAAGTTAGTAATATTGACAGGTTTTGAGTGGTGTACTGAGTTGGGTATTGTTTCTGCGCTCGGGGTATCTGAGTGTACTCTAAAATAACTTGCTTTAATCCACCTCCTCTTTAAGAGCTTTGCATCAGCACCCTACAGGGCAAGTCTGAAGCTACAAACCTTTAGGTGACGGTTGGCAGCTGTTGATAAACCTCTCTTTCTTCGCTCTTCATCGTTGCATTTTGCCTCCTCCCTAGATATTCCTGTATTTCCCACCATCACAGCCACTGTGACGTTCCAGGAGTTCCGTTACGACGAGTTTGACGACTCCATCTTCACTATTCCCGACGACTACAAGGAGGACCCCAGCCGTTTCCCCGATCTCTAACTCAACTGGAAGCCTCGTGGTGAGCACCGGCACCAGCCTTCCCACGGCGGAAGCCGAGGGATGCCAACAGCCCACGGACAGAGATGGGGAAGTGGCTCAGAAAGAAAGGGATAAACTTAAATAATCCAGAAGAAAAAGGGAACAGGCGTCGACTGACTGATGTAGTCCCTGTCACGGGCATCTAATGTAGTTCCTGGTCTCCAGCGAGTCCCCCCGTGTCTCCCTCACCCTTTTCTACATGCAGTGCTGCGGGCGAGGGGGTCTGGCGCCTCGGTCACCCCACAACACCCAACAGCCCTGAGGACTAGCGTTCGTTTTTAAATTTTTTACATTTCTTGGTGATACAAAAAGCACTCTTGGACCATTAGCGTAAAAGTCGAGATGTCTTAGCTGGATATTAGCCCGGTGAAACACCCCGCCACTCTTAAGATGACCATATTATATTCTTTCAAGCTTTGTTTTCCTGAATTGTAAACTATGTATCATTCTGTATAGCTCAGTAATTTGAATGTTAGTCGAACGTATATTAGAAGGAATGCATTTTCTGTAGAGGAATGAACCAAACGGTAACCATTAAAAAAAAAAAAATAACCATTGCATTTTCCTCCCGCAATAGAGTTCAGAGGCAGCGCTGGCTCTGCGGGGAGCCAAGGACCCCCCCAGCACCGAGAGCCACCCCTGGTGGTGCTGGCTGTGTCTCGGACCCTGCGCTTCCTCCCCTGGCTCTTCCTCAGCCCCCCTGGCTCTGCCCTTCCCTCCCTTCCCTCCCTCCTGCTGGCCCGGAGTCCCTGCCCTGTCCCTGGTCGTGCTGGGAGCTTCCCCGGCTGGGAATCCTCGCTTTGTCCCTTCTTTTGTTTCACCTCCACTTGGGAGACTTGCTCCGTGACGGTTGAGCATCCACCGGGTTACCCGCTGCTCAGCACTGGGGGACACGGGGTGCAGATAAAGAGCGACTAAAACAGCAAGCTCAAGCGTTGAATCTGCAGAGGAGAAGGTTTTGCTCGAAGTTAGTTCCGTTGTAGCGCACACGGAATAGGGCTCGCCTTGGGAGATTTTTATTTGCAGATGTTTAGGGAGTTTCCAGATTAATTTCCTTCCTCCTAGCGTTCTGGCTTTCAGCGCTCCCCCGTCTTGAGCTTGTTCTCGGTCCAAGTGGTCCCAGTCCCCTCATCTGACAACAATCCAGCTCTTGGGTCTGTTGGGAAGAACTTGTGCAAAAGGCTAATGGTGCTATTTGTTTGTATTAAGAAATTTAGATTAAAGTGCTGTGGTGTAATTGTACAAAAAATGTAAATATTTTCAAAATTATATTCTTTGTGCACTGTAGTTAAAACTCTTTTTTCTGGAAATGATGGTAGAGTTAAGTATCAAACTTTATAACGAAGATTGTCATTGATGCTTAACGAAGGAAGCCAAGCGGAGTGACCCTGCAGGGGGCGGATGGAGGTGGCCGGGCACGAGGCAGTAGGAGCTGGTGTGGACACACGGAGGGACCATGGAAGTACCCCTCTGAAGCGGACGTTCCTGCAGAAACCTCTGGAATCATCTGTGTGAACCCCGAGAGGCTGCTCTGGAGAAGAGGAGGGGTCCTGGGGAACCGCTGGACGCTCGGATCGACGGAACCACGGGAAGGTCAGCCAAGTCCCGATGGACCCAAAGCCGGGGTTGATGCTCCTCAGCTTCCCCGTGGAGCTGGAGCAGGCGAGGGGCTGGTGCTGCAGGCTCTCGTCCGGACACTGGGGTCACCCACTCAGAATCAAACCCAAAATGAAACTGGGAGGGAGGGGGGAAGCAAAGGGAGGTGTAGAGCTGTGATTACTTCTGAGGTTCTGTATCCGCAGCGGATGTGGAACCTTCCCTGGGAATGATAGAACTTGTTCTCCCAAGTGACGATGAATTCCCCAGGCGTTTCACGTGGGTGGGATAAGGACATCCACCTCCTGCCCTGCCGAGTGTAGGGAGGGAGTCACCCTCGGGCTGCTGGAGGTCGGGGCTCCACGTCGGTGGGGCCAAAGCTGGGTTTTTCCCACCTGGGACCCCCCCTCAGGGTGGGACGTGGTGGGGTGGGACCAGGTCTTCTGCCGGGTGCTGGGGAATCCCGCACCTTTCTGCAGGAGGGGAACGTCAGAAATCCTTATTTCTCAGCGTTACAGGGAAAAAACCCACACGTTTCGTATTTCTTTGTGTTTTTTGGTTGTTTAAATTCCCGTGGCCGAGCGTGCCGACAGGGGCAGGAGCGCTCCCAGCCGGAGGGCGCTGGGATGGATTGGAATTCCCAGGCTTTAAAAATAAAAAAAAACCCAGCTTTTTGTGGAGCCCGAGGTGCGAGGGGGGGTTCCGTGGCTCTGCCCGTGGGACGGCTCCTGCTGTGGGAGGGGGGGTCTGGCCCAGCCCCGGCGGGTCCTGGAGCTTCTGGCTGGTTTCCCCGGGCTCCAGCTGCCGGTTTTGTGGGGTTTTTTAACCTTCGTGACTCCCCAACCGCTGACTTTTTGATACGTTTTGAGATTTGCAGGAACCTTTTGTAGCGGGTTGCTGTAGGCTAGGGCTTGCTCTGGTTTGGGAGTGTCAGCAGAGAAGGGTGGGCAGGGATTTGGGGGAATTTGGTGGTCTTTTTACATTCCTAGGGTGAGCGTACCCCGCTGTTTCTGTCCTTCTCCCTGTGGACCTGGCTCCCACCGCTTTGTCCCCTCCCTTCCGTGACCGTTCCCAGATTCCCGTGACAGCCCCACGAAGCTGCTCCTCGGGACGTTTCCCCCCGGCTGTTGGTGATGCGTTTTCTGCACCAAACATTCCCAGGGACGAGTTTTGAAACGGGCAGGTTCCTGACGGATCCTCAGGAGCCGGGGGGGGGGCGTTGGGCTGAGCCCACCTCCGGGTGTCCCAGCAGCCTGGTCGTACTGGTGCCGTTCTGTCGTGGTGGCTGTCCACGCTGGTCTTCGTGTCTTACTCACTAGAACTTGTGTTTCTTGCCAGGTTTTTGTGTTGTAGGGACACAGAGCGTGTTATTTGTGGCTCTGGATGCTCCGTGGGAGGGAGAAGTGTTCCCAGCGCAGAGGGAGCCCGGGGCTGCGCTGGGGCCACCGCTCCCCTTCACCCCCCGCCTCCTCCCCACAGCCCTGCTGGAAATTCATGTTTTCTAGCCAGACCCACCTAGGGAAACTTAATTTTTTGCTTTTTCCCCCCTTATCTTCTCCTTGAGACCGTGTTGAGGGGACACCCTTGGCCTTGCGTGGGTGTGAAGGGTCAGACCCGGGTGTTGAAGCTGCTCCTGGCCCCGTGGTGGCCGCGGAGGTGCAGCCGAGGTGGGGAAAACCTCGCTGCGGGCGCTCGGGAGAGGCCACCCGGCCTCAGAGTTTGGCCACCGTTTCTTCCCCCTCTCACCACTTCTTTTCCCCCTGATGGCCCTGAGGGCTTTTGGGTTTTGGGTTTTTTTTTATGACTATTAAAAACCAGCCATTCCTTTTGGTCGACTGAAATGAGAAGTGGTTGCAAAAGAATTCCTGGGGTCGTTCCTTAACCCAGCGGGTTCCCTGGTCTTCCAGTCCCCACCGCTGCGGAGCCCCTCCGGTGGGTCTGTGCTGGAAACCCACCTGCACGGGGTGAGCTTCAAAGCCACCGCCTGCTTTGGGGTTGGTGGGGTTTTTTTTAAGATGTATTTGTTCTTGATCTGTAACTCCCGGGAGGGTAAGGGCATTGGTTCATCTGTGCTACGGCCTCACGTCCCGTACCGTTTGTAATTGTCACGGAAACAACCTCACTTGCTTTTTTGGTTGGTTTGTTGTTTTGCTCTTGGGTTTTTTTTGTGTTTTACTGGTTTGTCCAGTCCGTGTTTTTAACTGACCTTCACTAATAGGAATTTTTGGTTGTATCATTTGTTAGAATAAAGACCAAAACGCGCTGTTTGATTCTGAAGCTGTTCACCGCCTGGAGGTGAGGGTTCAGCCCCGCTGTCACCGTCGGGCTCAGGGTGTATTTGTGGGGAGGGGGATGCGTCTCTGGGCAGGGGTTGGATCCCAGGGGCCGAGCTCACCCTGCTGCGTCCTGCAAGGCCATTTTATTGGTCATTTTTTAAAATAAAACCCTGCGTTTTCATTCTAGACTGTTCTTTGCCCTCTGTAAAGCTCCAGCTTGAGGAGGAAGGATGCGGACGGTGGCTCCTGGCGGCGACCGGGAGCTGAGGGGTCCGAGTTTAGAAGCAGCCGCCGGGGAGGGAGGGGGGAACCAAACCTTTCCAGGTCAGGAATGATACAAGTTTTACCTTAAAATCCACAAATACGCTCATTTAAACAAGAGGCTGTGAGTGTTGGTCGTAACAGCAGCGTCTCGGAGCAACCGGGACGAGTCGGAGACCAAAACCTGAAACTCCTGAAGTCTCAGTTTGCCGCGTAGAAGGTGTTTTTTAGCTTTGTGGGGTTTGGGGTTTTGACTTAAAATCGCTGCCCTGCGAGCGTGGGCGGTTGTGCCTGCAGGATTTGCTTCAGTCACGCAAGGAGAGGTCCCGTGGCTTGGGGGGGGCTCACCACGAGGGGCAGGAGCCCTACACACTGTAGTAATTAGCAAACCGACTTCTAAT
The DNA here is from genome assembly GCA_013399435.1 of Arenaria interpres. Lineage (NCBI taxonomy): Eukaryota > Metazoa > Chordata > Aves > Charadriiformes > Scolopacidae > Arenaria > Arenaria interpres. Next base: position 19,328 of record VXAK01021491.1, on the reverse strand, counting down.
TACTAAAATAAAGTTACGGTGGCTCAGGGCTCCAACCTCGGGAGGTGGTGCCATACCCAGAGCTGGGAGCAGCAGCTCCTCCCCGGGTCCCAGGGGGTGTCTGCGCCCCGGGAAAGGTGACATCTCGTCCCCGCAGCATCCTACGGGCTCGGCCAGCGCACCCCCTTCCCCGGGGGGGCGATCATCCAAGGGGGTGGACGGTGATTAATTATTAATAATATTAATAAGCAGATGCGGAGCGAAACCACACACCTTCCTCCTGTGCCTGGGTTCAGCAGCTGGAGGCAGAGTTAATGCACCGCAGTAAAATAAACTCAAAACAACCTAAATTTAATTACAGGCAGCCCTTGACGAAGGGGCCGGAGCCGAGTGCCCCGACCCCGCACTGCTGCCGGGGAGTGACTGGCACCACCCCCCGTCCCAGGAGAGCGGCTCTAGTGCTCTAAATGCCTTTATCTTCTTGTGCTTCACGTAGAAAGAGGGTGAGGAGAACAAGAAAGGCACATCCAGGAGCCCTCCTGCGCCTCCTCGGGGTCTGTGACCCCACATCGCTCCCGCTGACAAAACACTCACAACCGCACCAGGTGGTGAAAAAATACATTTCTACAAATTCGAAAAACAACACTCTTATCTCAAGGGCAAACTGCCCTTTGCCCGGGGCCAAAGGAGGGTTCAAGAAGACGGTGGTTTGCCTCGGCTCAAGCACCACTTCCAGCTTCACCCCCAAACCCCTCCGTTAAAGCCCCTACGTTTGTGGGGGACGGGTCTTTCTGCCCCTCCCTCACCATCCCGAAGTCCTTATTTCAGTGGAAATACAAAAAGCTTTTACAAATACGTATTTCTTTCAAAAAGCACTTGTCCCTTAACACCTCTACGTTCCTGTTTAAGCTCATTCCCTTCATTCCCCAAAATTAAAATATTTCGTTAGTGTAACGAGGTGAAAGGGCAGCTCCTCGGCTCTCGCCTCCAGTCCTTACCGTCACCTTCAAATGGGGGGGATGAAGTAAAAGGCAGGCTCTGAGGGAGGGAGGGGAAGTGAAAGGCAGGTTCCGGGGTGCAAACAAACAGCAGCAGAGGTTTCCAGCAACACGAGTGTGAGTTTAAGGGTTTTATTATCAAAGTTCTGTAAAACAATTTCAGAAACTGTACATCGACATGGCACAGACCCAGCCCACGCTCGGCTCGGGGTTGGTTTTTTACCTGCACAAAAGTAAAAGCTCTGGAAGGGGCGTGAGGGAGGAATCGGCTTCTCTAACTACTCTGCGGAGAAGGTGGGCTCACCGTGCGCATGAGGCTACTACTGCAGTGACAGCAAACACAAATTTATTAGTTTATACAACTGGAGATCAAGTAAAAAGTACATTATCAAGTCGACCTGCTTTGGAAAGCGTAGGAAGGTCAGGTTTAAAATGCACTACCCTTTTCTGCAACAAAATGGAACCGCCTGCGTCAGGGAAACCGTGCCGATCGACCTCCCGGCCCCGGGCGCGGATCAAGCGGAGATCTGTCCCTTCCCGGGGCTGCGGAACCACCACACCTCGCCCGAGACGGACTGCAACGGGTTTAAAAAAAGAAAAATAAAAAACCATCAAAAAAAAACCCCCCAAAAAAGCCCTCAAAAAGGTTAGTGCATTTTAACTCTTGTCAAAAGCCAAACGAAACCAGAAAAAACCAAGCAACCCCAGCCACATGGCTTAAAAAAATACAACAGAAACAAAAAAACTACCTAGATCAGAAGGATGAGGACGATCGATCAGAAGGATCAGGACGCTCGTTTTCGGATGTACTGTCGGTTTTTTTGTGTAGTCACACTTAAGACCCTTAAGTAGGTCCCCCCGGAGCGGCAGGAGCGGGCCCGGGGAGGCTGTTTGTGCCCCGACGGAGGTCTGCAGGGGGTGGGGGACACTATGGGGGTGAGCTGGGTCACCGGGGGCCGCCCGCCGCCCGGCCCCTGCCCGCTGGAGACACATGCAGCGCTTCCTTCGCCGAATTACACCACGAGGGCCGGGCTCCGCCACCCCTGGGGCCGCCAGGAGGCTGCTCGCCCCTCCGGGAAGCTTCTGGTGGGAGTTAGTACGGGGGGATTTACAAACGGGGCGTAGCGCAGAGCTGTTATCATACATCTAATTGAGGATTAACAGGTACAGCATAAAAGAATGACAGAGGAATGACACCGACGCGCGTCTGCCGCGGCGCTGGCTGCGGGGACAGGGCTCAGTCACTCATGTCCATGTCCTCCTCATGGTGATCGTCCCCGTTCACTTTGGATTCCCGGGCGGAATCCCCGCTCCCTTTCTCGGCCCCGGACTCCTTGCCTTTCGGGGAGGAAGAATCTGCCATTTTCTTTTCCTCCTTCTTCTCCTTCTCGCTGTCATACCCTTGCTCTTCTTCGTCGTAATCCCTTGTGACCTGCTTTGCCGAGATAAAAAACAAAGGTAAAACTTGCTCTCAAAGCCCCGGCTCCAGGTCGACACGACAGCACAGGCCGCCCGGCTAAGGAGGGTTCTAAACATACTTTCACGTCTTTGTCGCTCTCGGATTTCCGTTCCCGATCCTTCTCCTTGTCTTTGCTCTTCTTTTTCTTGCTGGTTGACCGCTCCCTCTCATCTCGACTCCTCTCCTTGTCTTTATCCTTCTTTTTTTCCTTTTTATGTCTGCAACCATAAAAGCACCGAGAAGAATGAACACGCCATTCTGTAACTGGAACACAGACCGCGTCCAGACCTTACCCATAATTACACATCTAAAGGGAGAATGAGCTCTGTGCAACTACAACACGCCATCGGCTTTCAGAAAATAACCAAAAAAACCTCATTTCTTAGGTCTGGATGGAACACACCACCAGCGTAAGAACCTGGTAAGCCCATCAGCTCTAGAGGGTCTGATGAAGGAGCAGCTCCAGTTTGAGGACCACCAAACGCCCGGGTGACTCCTGTCGCAGGGAGCCAAAGGGCTGGGAACTCCAGGTCTCTCCTCGGCCCTGGAATACCCCAGGTTTGGAGTTTTTGGGCACTCCCAGAGCAGTTCTGTGCTCAAAGCACATTAAATGGCACCAAAAGCAGCAGCGGCAGCAGAGATCCACCCCCTCTCTCTCTCTCTCAAGTCAGCCCACGCCTGGGTATAAGCCAAGCACCAAACACACACCGTGTTCCAACGATCCCCACCGTGACTGTGGCCAGAGCTCACTCCTCGGGAATTTCCCACCCAGACACCTTTATTATTACTATTTTTTTTAGCCAAAAGGCTCCACTGACCTTCTTGGAGATGGGGACCGGGACATTTTCCTTTTAGGAGACCTGGGTTTTTTAGGTGACCGGGATCCGCTCCTGCTTCTCCTACGTCGTCTTTCCCTGCAGGAAAGAGTGATGAAAGCTTTTTCTGGCTTTTTGTTTTGTTTTGTTTTAAAGCCACACATACTCAAGGCCAGGTTGGAGGGGGCTTGGAGCAACCTGGGCTGGTGGGAGGTGTCCCTGCCCAGGGCAGGGGGTGGAATTCGATGATCTTTAAGGTCCCTTCCCACCCAAACCGTTCTGTGATTCTATGATTCCCCTCTGGCTCCAAGCCCAGCAGGGCTCAAAAGGCAGCAAATACGTAGACTCCAAATGGAGATTTACTCTTGGAAGTGCTGAAAATCCCCCCCAGCTGCCGATCAGCAGAGCAAGCTCTTCCCTGTCCCACCTCCACCCTCAGGAACAAGCTGCCGAGCTCACGCTGTGTTAGGGACACTGGCTCTCCTTGCAAATAGAAACAAAACAGCTTGTTCTTGTTAATATTGCAAGTTAATCTTGGAAAATTCTTTAAAAAGAATGATACGTTTTGCATGTATTCATTCCATAAATCGGGAAAGAGTTTAACAGTGACCTCAAAGCGTCACACGCTCTTTGATACAGAGCAAGGAAAAACTCTTTCTCTGGAAAATTACAGTATCAGGAGAAAAATCAAACATCCTGTAGACCCAGGCAGGGAGTATCCACACATTTGTGTGTGCAGCCAACGTACTCCCAGCTGGACCGTGGTCCCGTTACACACGAGACTGTTCTATGAGAGCGGCCACCGCCCGCTGGAAGCAGAGATGGAGGGAAACGGCCGTGTTTCCATACCTGCTTGTGCTTCTCGATCGCCTGGTTGTGCTGTAGCTTTTGGGAGGAGTTTTAGAACGTTTCTTCTCTTTCTCTTCCTTCTTTTTATCCCTTTTAGTAAAATAGAGATGTTAAGTTTGATTTTCACACTAGTCAAACAGCATTCGCTACTTTTGCTACGCAGGGACAGGAATGAAGACACGGTGACTGCACTGGATGGCACGTGCTGCTTAGTATTTCTGGGGCCAGTCACGTTGTTTCAGTGGAAACAAAAATTACAATTATCTACAACAAAATAACAGAACAGCTCGTTTATAGCTTCTGTGTACGGACACCTGCAAGTGTAGATGCTCGCAGCTCCTGCTTTCCAAAGACATATCATTCTGTAGGACATTACAAGAGACTGTGACTTTAAAAAGAGCCACCAGTTCATTCTGCCCCAGTGTTTTTATTTGTTGTTTTTTTAAATTAAGCACCCAAATGTAATAGTTTAATCTCTAGCAAACAGCACAGATGTACTGCCGCAGTTACCTGGTTTTGGATGTGCTCCTCGACCTTCTGCTCCTCTCTCTGGAGTGAGACCTCCTCCGCCTCGGGCTTTTAGATCGCCTCCTGCTTCTCGATTTTGAATGGGACCTTCTCCTCGATCTGCTTCTCGACCGTCTGCCGGGAACACATGATAAGGGGAGGCAAATACAGGAAATTTTGATATACTAATTATAATTAGCAAATGAGCCTCTGTGCTAAGGTGTTTCTTATCTGACGTAAGAAACAATTTATTGTTAAATAAAACCAGAGTCCAAGCACTGCTGGGTAGGACTAGGCGTCCCCAGGTTCTTCCCGCCGCAGTTTAAGCTATTTATGAGGTATTTTCTGCTCTCCTCTCTCTCCCACCCTTCCCACAAAAGCAGAGGGAGGCTCCATCCCACACTCCAGCCAAATCACAGCTTTCCTCACACCGTTCCCGCTCCTCCACCAGGAGAGGAGTGTCACTTCAAGAAGTATTTTTGAAGGAATTGTTTCAGCTGTGTCTTTCTGTTGTTTCTTTTCTTAAAGCAAATAAGGCAACTACCTGTGTCTAGATGAAGAAGGTGTCCTCCTCCTCCTCGAGCGTGACCTTGACCTCGAATGCCTTCGTTTCTCATCTTTTTTGTCTGGAGTTAAAAAAGGAAAAGAATAGTTAAAAACCCCCAATGTTATTTTAGCATTCAAGAAGATTTTATAAAGGAAAGGAAGTTGAGCTTCACGCTACAGATATTCATAAGATAAAGAAAACCTAAGGAAAATTTTGACATTTGAAATTAAGGCTTATCTGTCCTTTTCCTCCAAAGACGACACAAAGAACAAACACGTGACACAGACGTGTACATGGCATAAAACTTTCTGTCGGTTTTATGCCAAACCGGAGAAGTCAAAGTGCAGAAAATGTTAAATTTAAGTCAGTTGCAAGGTGACAGCTGCAGGGCAAGGGGAGGTCTTGGGAAAATCTCAGCGTCTCTGCTGTTTTACAAAGGGCTAAAGAATCTCTCAAATTACTGTTTCGAATTTCCCACAAAAAGCAAAACAATCAGCACATTTTTCCAGTACAGTAAAAGAACAGGAGCTCTATTCTTTCCCGAGAACCATCAGGAGGCTGCAAAACTATCTCCAGTGCTGCAAGTTACTTGGGTAGCTCTGAGATCTGCGGATGAACTGCTGCAACTTATTCTAAAATAAAATCTACTGAAATAAACTACAAAAATAAAGAATTATTTACAAGCTTCCGCAGATTAGGAATGCCAAGAAAGGAAATCATCCCCAAGAACAAACACCACGAGGATGGCAAGTGGTTAAGCCACTTGCTGCTTCCAATCAGATCTCCAGTATGAACCTCCACCAGGGGAAGCTCAAGCGTTTTGCAATCTTCAAATCAAGTGAATTTTGGGAAAAACACAACAGATGAGTAAATTCCTGCATCGTTCTGCAGGACACACACAGTGCTCACCCTGAAGGACAATTAAAAAGCTGTCAACTATGCATTAAGTCCCTATAAAACATGAAAGCACTAAGCCAGTATTTTGCAGACCATTAGCTTTTATCATATACACCAAAACACCATCGTGAATTGAATTCTAGGATTTAAATCCTACTCCAGGAGTTAAACTCACCGGGCTCTATAGCAGCAGAGATTAGTGACTGTGCTTCTCGGACTCTTTTCATAGCTTCTTCAATTTCTTTACTGGAGGTATCTGACTTCAGACTGGGTGAGACAAGGCCTGCAGCTACATGGTTCAACCTGGCAGATGGAAAAGGATTTTAGCAATTCAGTGTTGAGGAATCAAAGAAATAGATTTGCAGCCTGTTCAAAGCAGCTGATCTAAGGGAATCAAGATCTGCCTGTGTTTTGTCACCGTTCAGATAACGGAATAAGTGTAAGATGTGGAAATGGTGTCACAAGACACCTGCACACACGGGTCTCAGAATTCCACTCAACTGTGAATAGCAGGAAAGATCTATTTAGCCAACCCAGCAGCAGGACAAGCGCACATCCACATGCTTTCCCCAAGTCCAGAGTTGAAAGAATTCTCCCCAAAGCTCCCTGCAATTTGCAGTCCCAAGGCTGAGGCAGAGGTGGTTTCTTTGCACTTACTGCACTTTTCATCTACTAATTTGTCCAACAGCTGTTTCCCTATGGCATCCTGCTCCAACCTTATCAATAGCTTAATGGCACGTGAATACATGAAGTGCTACAACCCTTCCCTACTTGCTGTCCCCATGCCATAATATTTTGAATAGTTATCCCTTTTCTGAATACTGAAATAAAAACTAGCAAATACTCATGCTACTGCTTTTTGCTCCCTTTTTCTACCACGTAATAAAGACATGTTGGTTTTTGTTATCTCCTGATGGCTGTGACGTAACTAGACTCTTCTATTGTTGGCTTTTACACCAGTTGCTGGTCTCGGCTCGTTCCCAGCCACAGGATCACAGAACGTTTTGGGTGGGGAGGGACCTTTAGAGGTCCCCTCATCCAGCCCCCGCCATGGGCATGGCCCTTCAGGACGGGAGGTGCTGGCTGCACCTCTATACCACAGACACAAACTGAATTTCTATCTCCAGCAAAATGAAATCCCAGAGGTTAATTATTCCGTAGATGCAAGGCTGAATAATCTTTGTTTCCTCCGCTTCTTCTCTCTACCACAGTAAAAAGAGTCTGCACAAGATCCTCAGGACACTCTTTTTCTTCAACCTTAGTCAGATCCAGCAGGACAAAGACTGGATACTGAATCCCAACAGATATTCCTGAGATCGAGTATATTGCAATATAAATATTTGTAAATGTTTGTAACACTTACTTTGGATCCACTGTGCTCATAAGTTTTAGTAGCTGATCTGCTGCAAGAGACTGTGAGGGGGGAAAAAAAAGAAGTTAAAACTATGTTGGGAGATGTGTATGCTTAAGGAGATTCTCTTCCTCAGCAGCAGCTAGAGTAAAAAGTCTCCACAGATAAAAAAACACCCCGCAAAACAAACGCCACGCCCCAAAGAAGTTACAGACAAAAGGCATATTGTTCTGTTTTTAAATTTGTAGATGGTGCTGAGGGGGAGAACATCACCTTTCAGTGGTGCTCAGGTACCTTTTTTCCCCCAGCAGCCAAACATCGGCCCTTTCCTGGGCAGAATTATAGCACTTTAAAATAAAAATACACTTCTGGTATTTACAGGTTACTTCTCTGTTCCTTCAAGAGAACAGAGACCTCATTAGAGAACCCAGCTGCCTGTCTACGGGCAGTCCTCAATGTCAATTTAGGAACAATAACCAAAAGCTTCTTTACTCTAAAAATCCCACCAAAAATATATTTTACAGCTCTGAGGCAAATCCAGAGATTATTGTACTGGTCACCTCCTGTGCCACTGGGGTATTAACAGCAGAACGTTTCGTCTCCACCAATTTCCTTTATCCAGAGGCAACCGTGTGCTGAATCCTAACAGTTTGTTGCCATCAGCTCCCTTAACGGACAAAGGAAACAACCCTTCATCACAGTACATTTACATTTTTCTAATATGTGTTTAGGATGCTTTTCTTTAAAAACTTTTTATTTCTTTATCACCTTTATTTGCATGTTACTACACATGCCACGCATACACAGAATGCTGAATGATGGATATCTTAGTAATGGATTAAATTATTACTTCTTGTAAAATCTGTTCTCTGTACAGTATTCGGTTCTTGTATCGTAAATAATAACTCAATATTCTACTAGTACTTAATACTTAAATCTTTTTCTATTCATTTTAAAAAAGGCTATAGTCTAATAAAGTCTCCTCCGTATTTTCAACAAACAATTTTTCTTTTACTGTAAGTACAGGACAGATTCAGCACTCGATAATGAGCATACCTGAAACACTTCATTACTAGTCCCAAATTATTTTTAGGTCTTTCCTGCATTTAATTTGATACTCCCGCAGATACTATTTATTCCAAATCACTGGGTTTTTCAGACAGTGGCTGTTAAACCGAAATAAATGAAAAATACTTGAAATACAGAAAAGAGGGTAGCAAAAGAAAAGTGTTCCTATATAAACCTGCTACTCCAAAAAACAATTCTATAATAAATCTCAGAAGTTCAAAGCACCAGCCACCTGTGCAGACCACACTGAGCCAAGCCTGTAATAAAAAGTAGTATTTTTGTAACACTTCTTCAGACCCAAGTATAGTATTTCCAGCTCTTCAGCCTGCTATTTAATATACTTCTGAATGCCGAGAAACTGCAGGCTGTGTGAGGTACCTGAGAGTTTAAGTTTGCTCCAGGAAGCCCGAGAGCAGCCAGGGCAGGATCGAGAGCGGGAGCTCCTAAAGCAGCTAAAGGGACAGCACCGATCTGTAAGGAGAACAGCAATTAGACAAAAAGCCATCTTCATTGGATAAAAAACGACGAGATCAAGATTCCCAAGCATTAGACATGGGGAAACTTAGGTTTTACTTAGGTTTCCAGCTACAGAAAACATTATACTAAGGTTGGCAAGAGCATTTCAGGTTTCCCTATTCAGATATTCCAAAGTTCAGGATATGAAAGATATTTTTTTCCCTATAAATATTCTAAAATGAAATTCTGTTTCCTCTGCATCCCAATGGGTAGGGGAAAATAAAAACCACAAGTGAGGCATCCCACTACATTCAAGAAATAGCTCAAAATGAAATTGTTTTCAGGTGTTAAAATGAAAATTCATTACAAGTTTCTGAGCCAACTCCCATATATCTGAATCAACTTAGGATTGAAATTAACACAGTTTATGTTAAAAGACAACGTACTCTACAAATCTCTCAAATTTGGTTGGAACTGGGAAGCGGGTTGAAAAGCTACTGGAATAAAAAGCAGAATGACGGCGTAGGTCTGAATTCCTTAAATTAACCTAAACGCCTCATAGAAGAACCTCATTTTTTAGCCATTTGAAGTGAGACAATCAAACCATACACTGAAACAAAACACAGCCTGTGCTATAATCCCCATGATTTTATGCTGATTTTATGCTGTGCTGCTGCTGAGGTCCTGCGTGAGGGGGGTTCCTTCTCACTGTCTGCTCACTGAGCTGTCAAAAAACGTATTTTTGTGCCGGCTGCATTGAGCTAACACAACACCAAGGGACCCGAGCAGCTCCAGAGCCAGCACAAAAGCACGTAGTGAAGAGCGAGGAACCTTCCACGCTCTGCCAGTGAGTTTCTGAGTTCACTGAGCTCTTCAAACTGCGCAGGCTTCTCCCTGCAGCCCCGAAAGACACAGCCACATTCCCACACGCTGACGCCACCACAGCTCAATGCGTTTTTACCGAGTTAAATGCCCGACTCCTGGTAAGTCAAAAGGAGCTACACAACAAGCTTTGAAAAGAATGACCATAAATGGATGGGTTAAATAAATTCTACCATTAAGCAGACTGGGAGTAGGCTGGGATTCACTGAGAGAACTAAAGACGGTTCGACAACCATTTTCAGGACTTTACATACATACAGTTTTTGATGAAAGAAATCTTTAAGACTGTATTTGTTTCTTCCATCCCTTTCCTTGAGTTTCAAAGTTAAACTTCCGACTTTTCCTTCTACATCGGGTTAAAGAGACCTTCTGAACAACTCAACAGCAAGTATGTTTCATGCAATCACAAATCAAAACAGAAGATACATATAGAAGAGCTAAGCACAAGCTGAAGTAGATCTGAGAAGTGCAGAATGAATGAAGCTTTAGTCTTATTAATTTTCCTGATTCTCTGTTCTCTAGTAAGGTACATGCTTTGACTGAAACTTTTCCCACACTGTATTATTCTTACTGTTCATCTTCCACCCGAATTCTTGTGTATTTAGATGAGAAGGGAATACAGGCTACAAGTTTTTCCCCTTGGTTGGAGCATTAAGGGAAGGTATCTCCACAGCACATCAACTCCTTCAACTGCACGAATTGAAAATCTATGAGATCTCTACTGCTTGTCACATCTGTCTGTGGGCGTGCAATGGATAAAAGAGGGAGGAGAGAGAAAAACACAGGGCCCCTGAGATACCAGAAGCATCATATTAGGGAAATCAAAGCATCCCATTTAGTAAATTAACACCATTCTGCCACAACTCGTATCAGAGAGCTGTAACAAACCATCAAGAAACATCAATTAAAACTTTCTAGGAATAGCATTAGCACCTCAGTCTATTTGTCCTGAAAACAAAAACAAAAACCAACAGAAAGTAAGTGAGAAGGCAAGAGAAAACATGGAATGGTTTCCCTCGACTCCAAACGGCAAACCTACCTGAGAGAGTGGGTTGGGAGTGGGCAGGAGTCCCCCCCCGGGCAGCAGACCTGCCACGGCGTTAGCTGGTGCCAAGAGAGACAAAGCCTTAGTCTCATCAGGAATAACTCCTGCAGAGAAACAGCCTGGCATTAGAGCGCATTCCTTTCCAGAGGCAGAAAATACACAAATACACCCAGAAAATGTCTCCCTGATACACCACCTGAGTTTGTTGAAAGTACTTATGTTGGCTAAAATACAAAGCTTGATGTCTATTAATATTTATCATTAATTTTTTTTTTTTTGTCAGAATGAAACTTCAATGGGTGAAAATTTGACTGTTCCTTTTTCTCTACAAATGGTTAAGTTTCTAGAGCAAAAAAATAGCACAATACACACTACTTTTTTGTTAACACTGCCAAGATTTCATCACCTGTACTCGATTTTTAAGTCATGAACCAAACGTAAGCAAGCACAGTCGGTTCTCCAGGGGTGTGCTCTCAACTTTCAAAAGCTGTTTTATGAACAACGACTCGTGTCGGCTGCTTCACTATAAAGCACACAGAAAAATCAAGATACACAAGACAAAAAAAGTTTGATTTAGGGGTTAATAATATGGTACAGTTCACTATGTTTTCTTTTACACCTACCACATAAATTTTGTAAAACTTAAAGAGAAGGTATGGAAATATATATTTTTTTTTTTGGTTGAATCAAGCGTAGGGCTTTTGCTGACTTGTCAAATGAAAATGAAAAGTCTCTGCAGATCTTCAAATACGCGCTGTGTCTGTGTGTCTGTGGCTGGAGGGGTGCAAACATACAGATACTGCGGCACATTCCTTACCTGTGCAGTAAAATGCAATTGTTCCAATATGTGCCATGCTTATTGTACCAAGAATGCTGCTACACACTGCCACTGCAGAAGAAACTTCTGGCCCAAAATCTTGCAGCCAACTAAGACAAGCGTGTTATTTCACTGCCTGCTCTGCACAGAGAATTTTAAGGGCCCTACTACAAAACAGGTAATTGTGTAGGTATTTTTAATCTATCCAACAGCAAAAGCCCTATACAGATGGATTAATTTGTTAATGTGCCCAAGCCCCCAAAATGAGAGTTCAATAAAACAATTTTACTATATATTTGCAAATACCAGTAGTGTTTCTGTAATACATATTAAGAAACTGCATCTCATCATAAAACATACAATATGTACAGGGCACTTAAGAGAAACTGGATAAGCTGCAGAAGAAAACTGTTGGGTGGTATTTTCAGCAGGGCCTGGTATATAGTTCAGGCTGAACCAGGGAAAAGAACTGTAAAACACAACAACAAAAAAGAAAAACCACTGTTAAATAAAGGTAATGGTTCCTTCCACCTATACTGAGAAGTGCCGATAATATAAACAAATGTATAATACACAGCACTGTTATCTTGCTTGTGTCATTGAGCTGTCATCAATTTAGATACCAAAAGTTATGGAGGGAGAGGGGGGGAAAAAGGTCATTTAGATAAAGGGCATCAATGCATAAATATATTAACATACCTACAGAGAGATTATGGGGTAATTTTGCATGCAAAATTATGTCTCAGAGGATATCTATAAATTATAGCTAAACATTTCAAATTAGTGCAACTACAACATTTCTTGCATCTAAATACAAATCCTCAGACTTATCTTGAGACACCTCATAGAAGATCTGCATCCATTAAAAAAAATCATGCATCTGATCCTCTAATTGTTCTTTTAAAAAGTATTTAGAAATAAATAAACTACAATTTTAAAAAAAGCAATGAGGCCCCTCACCAGTTAATTTTCATGCTTCAAGAGCTTTTTTTACTGCTGCTTTGTTAGAACCATGAAATACTGCATGAATGTGTAGAAATGAAAGAAAAAGAAACAGACAAAAGAAACAAACATTAACCAAAGAACCTAAATACCCCCCCCAGCCACCTTTAACCTTAAGAGTTCCTTCCAAATCTAGGAATATCACAGTGAAAATTACAAATACTAAGCCTTACCGTAGACTTTGTGTATAGCTCTATAACACAAAGCAACAGCCAACAGCAAAATGTCTGTATGTGCTAAAACTGGAGTGCGCTTGTGATATAGGGGATAATTATTGCACTAAACAGATAACAAACATTTGCTTTAGTGACAGGCAATATTAATACAGAATTATCACAATAGAAAATAAGAGATAAAAGGGCCCAGTTCAGCACAGTAGTTAAGCATATGCCTGGCTTTAAGCACACGAGCAATTGCACTAGGGTTTTAAGGGTCTTGCTGTATCGTGCTTAAACAGCTTGTTGAATTGGGACCCTGGCGCTCTGCCTTCCCAGGGGAAACTCTACTCCAGCTCGGGGACAAACCCCTGCGGTCACACACCCCGGGGCATAAAGTCATTGGCTATGACACGCTACATCATTATGCCAAAAACATCACGATTCGGAACCGCTAGGACACCACAGGAAACAGCCCATGAGGAACTCCTTGATTTAAACAGGCCCGTTAGAATATTCTACTTGTATTAATTTTATTTTCGTTACGGCCTCTGAACCAAAACTACTGGGCAGCTTTCTCTATGTGCCAGATTTATCCACCATCAAGCACAATGGACAAAGTCAGACCGACAAAGAGAAAAACCTTTTTATCCTTACTGGAAAAGTTAAACATTCGTTTCTTTCACCATGGGCCTTGGCGAACCTCTCAGTGCTAACTCGGAGGGACTGTTCCGTATCATGCTTTAAGGCGAAGACGAGGACACGATGCCTTTCTACTACGCTCTGAAACCTAAACTAGCGACAGCAGAAGCAGTAACTCAACGGCAATTTCCGAATGTGTTCTGTACAGCTCTCAAACAGCAGCACCTCTCAATCAAAGGTCATGCTGCAGATTCCTACATTCCAGAAATTAAGTTTTCGTATCTTTTTTAAGTTTAAGGAATACAAAGATAAGACAGCTCCCCGGGCCTCAACAGACAGCCTACAGCATTGCAATGTCTAGATTATAGCTCTGAACCCAGGCCACGTACCAAATTTATTACTGTAGTATGACTTAATCTACAGAGGTTTTATTTCTTTCAAGCGATCTGGGAAATGCCATTATTTCAGAAGTAAAGCAAGAAACAGTACAATAGAAATCAATTACTTCTAAAGCAAGTCTAGAAGAGTTTAATAAGACTTCTGTAAGAAGAGGTGTCTTCTCAGCACTTTGTTTCTAAGGTAAGTTCCAAAAACCCTGCTCATTGCCTTTCAAATTACTGTAACACCCTAAAATGTAAAAATAAAAAGAAGAAGAGAAAATGTAGTTAACAAGTGGTTACACCAGGAAAACACTTGGGGACTTGAGTGCTTGCTGGCCTTTAGTTAATGTCTAGAATCCCCTGTAGCTGCAGAGGACCCACTGTTTTTCAGTCATCTGGAAGGGCTTTGCATTTGCCTTCTCCACTACAAAAATCACACACACAAATAACAGAGAGAAGAGTTTATTATTTAGTGAAATTCTGTAAAATATATCAAGGATGAACAAGAAAACTTGGAATAAAAAACTAGTACCAGTGCCCAATTTGGCACCTCTGGGAAGATCTCACTTTCAAATTAAAGCGTAATTATTCAAACCCTTGGTATACTGGACTTCACAAGGAGCGAGTGCCTTCTCAGGGAAGCTCCTGCTAAACGCAGTGGCAGCGGATCCCAAAGAAATAGTCATCTACTCTCCCACGCACTCTCAGGGAGGGAGAAACCATTCTCATGAAGAGATTTACGCCTACGTGAAAGTGGCACACACTTCATTATTAAGGGAAAATCTCCTTAAAACGTTTACCTGTTTGCATAAGTCTGTTCAGGAAAACGTCTCCTTGAGACTGATAAAGAGCAAAATTTGCACATAATTCTAACAAAAATGTTAATATTCTAAACTGAAAGACACACAAAATCAGGAAGAGGTAAACTTTCCACTTTCATTCAGTGTCACCAGATAAAAACGATTATCTAATGCATGGGCCAATGGCAATATACCAAGGGTTTCAAAACGTAATATCTTATATGTTTGACATTTTACTAATCCCCATTTTTGTGAACTATACTGGAATAAAATGGCTTCATAGGCCATTAAACAATTCACAAACCTTCTGCATATGGTACGACTATCAACGCTCTGTCAACGAATACAGTGTTTGTCAGATGCTGGGCCACAACTGCTGAGTCAGGATCATGGAACTTTACAAAACAGACACGCGATGACACAGGCAAAGGAGAATCACTGAAAAAGAAAGAAAGAAATTATTTAGATGGAAGCAAGTTGGACAATATGGAACTTGTAACTTCGATCCTCTCCCCACCTTCACCAAACCAGGAAGTCACAGGGGACTATGGGGTCCTTCTCTACATGATTTCAGGTTTTGTATCAAATGCCATTTTGCGTGATTACAGACACAAATGAAGCCAATTCACTATAAAATTGCAGAAATAGTTTTATTGCCTCATTGGTAATTGAACAATATATCTATGACCAGTCACCTAACGCAAATTAGTTTTCACAACCTGTCTGTAAGAAGGGAAGATAAAAAACTCTTCTCAAGAAAGATAAAAAATTACATATACTGCATAAGTTCATAAAACTAGTAGTTTTACACTCTCTGCTTTACATCTCAAATTACTTAAGGTAAATTATGAAATGGAGAGGGTAATGATTAAAGGACCACTAAGATTTTACTTATCAATACAATTTCACAAAAGCTTCAAGACCAAACTCCACTATGCTGCTTCTCGCACATCCAGACACTGCCGAGTTCTTTCTGGAGGGACGTACATGGCTAAATGAGCATCCATCATGCAGCAGTAACAGAACCAAACACAAAGAAATTAAAGAAGCTGAAAATCTCACTAATGGGTCAAAAGTTCCTAAAGAACCGATCAGTAAACACAGGCCTCTCTACAAGACAGGGCTGTACCTGCTCCACAGCTCAAAAGGAGCGTCTGTCAGCAGAGCTGCGTAAAAAATCCCAGGCATAGAAAATCCAAAAGAGAACTCAGTTTTCAGTCACTTGAAAAAAAACCCCCAAAAACAGAAAAATCTGCTTCCTACAACAAAAGGAAAGAATTTTAGGCCATACAATTATGCACCCCTCTCCTTCTCTGAAGGAAGGCCAAACCCCCAAAGACCAGAATCAACCCAGTGAATGTCCAGAACGGGTTTCAAAAATCCATATATCCGGAAAATGGGTTTAATCAGATGTATAAACTAAAAGACAGCATTAAAAATTATTATGCTGACACAGCTGTGCAGCAGACGAGTTAAAAGCTGCCTCCGGAAGGCGCAGGGCGGGTACTGAAAGTAGTAGCAAGTCCTAAAGCCCAAGTTCCTGACCAAGTCCAGGGTACACGTGTTGTTCAGCTCCGCAAGGACCAGGGGTACAAATTAACCTAGAGAGGTAGCTCTGAAAAACACTCACTAATTTTGCATGACAAAGATCCACCTTTACTAACCAGATTCTGTGAAACAATTACAAGAATAGCTCTTCAAAACGCATCCCACTGCCAAAATAACTGGGTTGATCAAGTCTTTAAGCAGTGAAAGCGCAGGGAGTTGTCAGAATTCAGGGGAACGACTTCAGCAGCAACAAGAAAGACATCCAAGATCTATTTTTGTTAGTGCAAATGCCAAAAAAACCCTATCTAACCTTCACCACCGCTGAGCGCAGGGTCAGCCCAACACACCAGTCACACAAACTCAACCGCTGCCCTAAACGTCCGTCAGATCACACTTTAATATACTTTGAATTTAACCTGATGTTAAAAATCAGACTGGAGACAGTGTACTGCAGCTTGTAAAATATTAAAATTAGAAACATTCACTTCAGCCGACATCTTGCTCATTTAATAACTGGAAAGTAACATGGTAGCAATAAATGGCACCGAGATAGAAAAACTGAAACTACTATCTCTTTTGTATCTAGGAATACACAGTCGCTTGCCAAAATGGTGCCTTTTCTTGAGGCATTTGCATAAAACCATAAAAACCAAAGAAGCATTAGGAGATGATGTTTAACAAAATCACAGCAGCAAAATTTTAAAGAAAAGTGAATCAAGGAGTTATGGCATACCTGAACGGTACACTAATCTAAGTTGTAAAAAAAAAATAAACTCTTTGTTACGTAAATGCAATACAATACTTTCAAACCTTCTTAAAATGGCTGTGATAACAGGGGAACACAAACCAGAGCAGATATTGTTTATATACTTAAGTACCACCGTGCACTAAACTGCACAGCTAGCTCAATCTATAGAAACAACTGAAAATAGGTAAGGCTATGCCTAATGCAGCCTGAGAATTAATGTACCTCACTGCATTTCATTTTTAAAAATGTATTTCCAGTCTCTCTAAAATCCAAGCTGTGGCTGAGTGAAATTCATCAAGAACAGGATGTTCTCAACAGTTACCAAAAAAAGGCCATAATTATTCTAATTCACCACAGATCGAAAAATGTAGTAAATCTCTCCCAGAGATCGTGCCAAGGAATGCTGAGACACACGGGGAGCTGCCGTGGTGGGGGCCTGAACAACGTACCCACTCTGACGTACAGGTTCTGAAATACAGCAGAAATCCAACCTTCCTCTCACAACCTCCAACTACTCGCACCAAAGTCCACTCATATTGCAATCAGTATCTTAAATGTTAGATCTGGGGTTTTTTTAAGGGATATTTCTGCCACCTATACATAAATTATTACTAGCATTGCTATTATGTAAAAATCAGGCTAGAACCAGGCCGGAGTGAATAAGATTGTCCATGCAAGAGGTATTCGTCAACATTACCATGTTCAGTGGGCGGGAAAAAACAGAGTTAACCTTCCCCCCCCAGAAAAACCAAGAAAGACACCAGCCAAAAAAAGAACCAATCCATATGCTTCCCATGGGAACAGAAATCGTCATTCTTTTCTCAGCAGACCAGCTACCAGTGGCAACTGCACGTAAACCTGGCATTCTGGTAGAGTCCTGGTATAACTTTCATTAGCAGTTATTAGACAAGACAAAAGATCTTGCCCGTTACCGTGCCATCCAACATCAGAAATTGTTTTTTGTGGGGCACTTCATTCTGAAATCACAAAAGTAGTCTTTTAACAGCTTAGTTAATGTGTCTAAAAGTACAAAGTTACAGAAACAGAGTTCACCTGTAATAACCCTCCTTAAAAGCTGGACAAAATACTGAAACACAGAGCAGCACAACAAATACCTGCATCTGTTCAGAGGTGATTTGCTCAGCTGGCTGCCAAGCATTAATGGTTCTGCCACTTAAGGCCAGTTATCCCCGCTATTAACACCACAACCCTCCTGTCTGGAACTGTCCCTCAGTTTCCACTGAGCTCGCATTCCATTTCCTCCCATTTCCAACACGAAATTGCCCAAATCCAACCCAAAGAAAGAAACTGCAAGAGCACCAGAAATACTGGTTCTGAATCTGCACATATAACCAGGTAGCAGGATGGCTGAATCTTCCTGGTTTTGCACTAGCAAGGATTGAAGATTCAATGATGATAAAACGAATGCTTTGTAACAGGTTGCGGGTTTTTTTCCCTAAAATGAAAAAAAATTAAAATCCAAATAGTCTTGGATATTAAAAATAATTGACTGCGTTCTTGTCTGATTTTTCCTCAAACAATCCTTGTTCATCATGGCAAAAAGAAAACAATGTACATAATACTTATGCAAAGGATCAACATATAATGACATTGGGTTCTGTAAAACAAATCCAACTGACACGGCCAAAATCAACATTATCGTCTAACATAATAAATGAGTATTATTTGTATATTAGTGATTACCTGCACATTTTGCACAGAAATCTTTGCAAGGAATGCCTATTTATGTAAAAATTCTAGTTTTATGGCCAAGCATCCATAAACCGCCTAGAGTTAGACTCGTCTATGTTGGAAGGGACCTTTCAGACCATGGAGTCCAACCACCAACCCAGCACTGCCCAAACCCCCACTGACCCACGTCCCTCAGCACCACGTCTGCCCGGCTTTGAAATCCCTCCAGGGATGGTGACTCTACCACTGCCCTGGGCAGCCTCTGCCAAGGCTTCACAACCCTTTCAGGGAAGAAATTGTTCCCGATATCCATCCCAAACCTCCCCAACAGCCCCGGAGGTTAAGCAGAACTGCAGAGGTTTGTTACACCGCCCTGGAACAAACGGGTCCTAGAGAAAAATGTGGGTTTGACAGGCGGAATCCCGCGTGCAATCACATGCCGAAAAGGAGCGTCTTTCCCCCCCGTACGTGCATAACGTAATTACGTGAATAATTACAAGTGTAGCAGGCACATGACCCCTTGCCAGAGGGCGGAAAGGAGGCCGCAGAGGCGTACGGAAGCGGCTGGCTCCGCCTCGGCCCGCGGAGATCCCCCGAGCGCACCCCCACGGCGCTGCCCGAGGAGGCCCAGCGGGGATGCCGCCGCCTGGCCACCGGGCGGGGGCGGCCCGCGGCCTAGCAGCTCCGCCGC
>VXAK01021484.1:0-27148 GCA_013399435.1 Arenaria interpres | reverse complement strand
AAAAAAAATGTGGTGGTGGTTGTTTTGTTATTTTTTTTATTCTTTATTTTTAATGAAATCTGAGATGTTCATATTATCATGTCTCTGGAAACAGGACATAAACTGAAATGACAGACCAAACTGATACAATTTGGCAAGACTCATGATAAACTATCATCAAGTGGTACTGTCAAGAGTGGACTACAGAACGCANGACTACAGAACGCAGAAGAGATTAGTTTGATTTGTTTGGTTTTCTTTGTTAATAATGTGTTTCACTGAATTTACTGAACTTGTAGCTTTCCTGTGAGTTTATGGAGAAGGGCAATGTTTCTGCAAGTTCATCAAACCTCTTGATAAGAACTCACCTCAAATGCTTTTTGAAAAGGCATGTAAGTGTATTAGCTCTAAGATATGTCTGTTTATGAACAATTTATAGCTCTCAAAAACAGGAACTTAGGGACACTCAGCTGCTCTTAGAAGTGCTTGAAGAGCTCCTTCAGGAGTCCTGGGGCCTTGATATAAAAAAAGGCATTTTCTCATGCTAATGGACTGAGAATTTTATCCTTTAAAATGGTATTTGAGCTTTTATCACTCAGTACCTCTTTGATTGCAGAAAGAAAAAAATGGAGGATTTTTTTCATAAAATTACAGAAGAAAAAAAGCATTTTAAGTTAGTCACTGTCCATTTGTTTTGTTGTTTGCTTTTTCTTTTCCTGGGTGTTGGAATGCTTTTCCTAAGCTCTAATTTTAACACAGTAAGTTTCTATTCTCTATGGTCTTGAAGAAACCTTTCAAAACATTTAATGAGATCAAGTGACTGTACGGGCTCCTGATGTTTGCAAGGAAGCAAAAAACTTTTAATAAGAAGTTAAAATTGTTATACTCTTAAATGAAGGGTTAAATACAGATTTAGAATTTGTTCTGTTTAGTTTTCGTCTGATACCCGTTACGTTTCTGTATAACAAAGTCTTTGCTTTAAAAGTGTAAGATTTTTATAAAATGTTAAAATTTTGAAGGGCATTGGAGGACTTCATGTATTTTTTCAGCCTTTGTTCATTTGTGATTTAGGGGAGAGGAAGAAGGGGTTTGCTTCTGTTACGTTTATGCATCTGTTTAATTGTTATTCTACTTTTTCCATTAAAATATTTCATAAATTAAAATTATCAATAAGGTATTATTCAACTAGTTCAGTTCAATATTTTATTTTTTCATAGGATTAATTAACTCCTTATAGTTTAAACATGTCTGTGCAGGTATCATCCAAAAATTTTTGCTGTGCAGACTTGCCTTTTTTCAGATTGAGTTGGCAGATTTGTGAAGAAGGTGATTTACTGACTACTGTTTTTTGCAAATAAAGGAGCTGAGCTTTGAGTGATTCTCTTGAATCACACAAAGGGCTTTGTTCTGGGAACATATGCAAAGTGATCAGAGTTAACACAATCTAATCAGGTGCTCTATATATTCAGTACAATGCTCATTTGCTTCTAATCCACCACGGAATTGGAACAAAAATAAGACAGTTTGCTCTGTTAATGTGCAACTTATAACTTCACTGTTGGTGGCGGAGCACCTCTCTTGGGGTTGCCTTCTCAATGCAAACAGTGTGTGTCACCCATTCTAACAAAGGCATTGCTCATTCACAGAGGCCTGTCCTGGCCATGTTTTACTTTGTGGAATAGCTCCGCAGCATGTTCTTGTTATTAGTGACCTCCTACTATAGCTCTTGTAGTTAAGAAAAAGCTGCAGCTTTAAAGTCAGGTATATAAGTAGATTTGGATGTGTGTTTGGTCTTCCTGGTCTTTAATATACCTGGAACCACAACAAGAAACCAAACTATGAATTGAGAAACTGCTTAAACGAGATCTCCAAAGAATACATCAGTGCTGCTGGCAGTCATGCTAATGAATCAGTAGGTGGACTTCCTTTCTGAGTCAGCAGTGTTCAGTTGCCTTGGCACGCGTTTACATAGGTGTTTGTTGTAAGATTGTTTTGATCAGAGCGAGATTCTGAGGTTTTAGGCAATCAGCAATAGGAATTTTAACTTAATTTGATGTTTGAAATTATGAATGCTGAAAGCTCTTTCTTCCAGCTCTGGGAGTCAAAGAGGAAGCATGTCAGCCAAGCTGTTGAGAAAACAAATTATTTGTTAGTATTAAGACTTGATAGTGTTTGTTCTTGTGCAGTGATATCACCAAAGTATAAATATTTCTCATACGCAGATTTGGTATAAGCGCTTTTTAAGTGTAATTGGACTACATTTGATTCTTTTCTTGTTTTTTTCCCACTTTTTGGTCTTGTGCAGGGGTTGTATGTACAGTGAGCTAGTTCAGTGGAGGAGAAAGGTCATTGGCAGAGGCCAAGGGTTGATGGGATTTTGGTGTGATACAAAAAACAAATAGACCACCCACTACTGGTGCTCCTTTTCTTTCACCTGCCACAATTTCCTTCACCCTTCACTAAAAGAGAAGAACAGCAGGGTCTTCAGGGGAGGCTGAGCATCAAGGAAGTGGGTCTGATGATTCAGTGCAGTGGAGGAAAGGAGCTGGGCTTACACCTTGGAGAGAGAAACTTCTCATTCCAGACTAAAGATTTAAACTGTTGTTACATCTAAAAAGCTCCTCAGAAAGAGAATATAGCCGGGCTGAAGCAAGCGTGCAGAACAGGGGAACAATTATGTACCAACTGACAGTTATGAGACAGAACATATGATGAAGTTGTATATTCCTCGTTCTCCACCCTCTGTTTTTAATATCTGTGAATAAGACCACTCCAGAATGAAACATAGTAGTCTTGCAGTCTTAGACCTTCACAAGGGCCCATATAAAGCATGCAGGAAGGCGGCCAATTTTCTAGGTCACCATCCTCAAGAGAGTGTTTGTAAGAAGAATAAGGATGGTGGTGAGAGCTACCAGAGGCTGGCAAAGCCAGGTAAAGATGCAAAGACTATGGACCCAGAGGAAGGGATGTCTGAAAAGTTGTCTTTGAATTAAACTCATCATGTTACGTAAAAAGAAAAAAAGCCACAACACCAGAGAGTGAAAGTTAAAGGACCTGCCTTTGTGTTGTCACTAGCAAGAGAAAAGATCAGCTGAGGTAACAGTTGGTTTCAAGGCCAGATTGAGATCAGTGCCTTCGAGGCCAGTGCTACCCCAGGCAGTGCTACAGGCTTGGGGCAGAGTGGCTGGAGAGCTGCCTGGCAGAAAAGGACCTGGGGGTGTTGATCGACTGTCGGCTGAACATGAGCCAGCAGTGTGCCCAGGTGGCCAAGGAGGCCAACGGCATCCTGGCCTGTATCAGGAACAGTGTGGCGAGTAGGACTCGGGAGGTGATCGTCCCCCTGTACTCAGCACCTCGAGTGCCGTGTCCAGTTTTGGGCTCCCTACCATAAAAAAGACATTGAGGTGCCTGGAGTGGGTCCGGAGAAGAGCAACAAAGATGGTGAGGGTTGTGGAACACGTGTCTTATGAGGAGAGGCTGAGGGAGCTGGGGTTATTCAGCCTGGAGAAGAGGGGGCTGAGGGGAGATCTTATTGCTCTCTACAACTACCTGAAAAGGAGGTTGTAGAGAGGTGGAGGTCGGTCTCTTCTCCCAAGTCACAGGTGACAGGACTAGAGGGAACAGCCTCAAGTTACTCCAGGGGAGGTTCAGGCTGGATATTAGGAAAAATTTTTTCACCGAAAGGGTTATCAGACATTGGAATGGGCTGCCCAGGGAGGTGGTTGAGGCACCATCCCTGGAGGTGTTCAAAAGACAGGTTGATGTGGTGCTGGGAGATATGGTTTAGTGATGGTGTTGCTTTTTGTTTGTTGTGTGGGTGTTTATTTTTGTCAAAATTAGGTTGACGGTTGGACAAGATGATCCTTAAGGTCCCTTCCAACCTAGAAGATTCTGTGATTCTGTGATTTAGTGGTCACTGCTGTATGAGTTTTAAAAGCAAGAGTAGTAAACAAGACTATTCAAGAAAGTTACACTGGATGTTTGTTCTGTAAGCCTTCAATCACATGATTTTATCATTTGACCGCATTAAAAAGGCTGACTAAAAAGTTTTCAGTTTTCAAGTTACAACCACATCGCAACACAGGAAAACTCACCTGCAGGAAACAAGTTTGCTGAACAAATCAGTCTTTGTATCCTTACAGAGAAACTGCTCTTTTCATCCTACCCCTCAAAACATAAAAAAGTATTTACCACAAGTAAAGGTTTGTTGTGTAAGAATAACTTTTTACCTTTGCTAGCTACATCATTGCTACATCATTTGTTTTTTGCATTGGTCTTTAGTGATGGTTGCAAATCACTGATTCCACTTCATACCTTGTGAATTTCTCATCATTTGGTATAGGATGTTGAATCATAATTCCAGATTAATGATATTCACAACATGCCATCAACATTTCCTTGATGATTACAGTATGGAAATCACCAATGCCTGTAACTGATGGTATCAAAGGCTTCCATGCCTTTCTCTGAAATACCAAAGTGTGAAGAAACCTCCATGTAGCAGTGCAGTCTTGCACCAAATTTGAATCAAGATTTCACCTGTAGTAGCATGTAATTAACTTGTGCAGATTTTACAGAAGATAAAAGGAAAGTTTTTATGCTCATGTTTTTATAAAAGGAGCAGAAACCACTGTATGAAGTCATTCAGTTCACTTCCAAAGCCCATCGAAAATGGCTTTCTTACCATGAGTGAATGCTTCCCAATAAACCAAGATCACCACAACCCTGAATGTTTGTCTGATTTAGGTTTAGCTGCTCCAGTGAAATTGCTAAATTTTATTATCTAATTACATAGAGGTCTCATATCTCATGATTAATGACTGTGTCAAAGAATTAATTGGCAGGCTTTTCAATTCAAATTAGTGTAAAACCGTAAGATCTCACATTGTTTATATTTATGTTGTTATGGTAATTGAGAGTTCTGATGAGAATTGTATTTTGAAATAGCCCCTGGAAAAATATTATGCTGGTTTTATTTTCTGTTTTCAGATCACTTTGGTTATATGCTTTTGTATAGAATTATCAGACATATTAAGTCTGTGCAATGACTAAAATTTAGTCAGTGCTATAATTTGCAGTCACTGCTCAGACTTGCTCTTCATATACTTTTCTTTTGTACACTAATTAAAGGCAGCTTTTTGTATTCACAAATTCTCATATAAAGCTGAGTGATTAAGTAGGTTTAGATTTATTCCTAATGATCAAAAAAGCCAATTTTTCAGTCTTCAAAGCAGATTGGTATGAGAGATGTTTTCCTGTGGCTATCAGTCAAAGCTATCAATTTTGGCAAAATGACTGAAGGACAAACAATGCTAGAGAAAAAGGAGGAAAAAACGTGCTTACAAAGGTGACTTTCAAAAACACTGTTGTTTCACTCCAGTAACAATAGTTTTCCCCCTTCCTATTTAGCATGGTTTTCTCGCATTGATTTTGCTCATTGATGTTCAGTTTTTGATATTTCATTTAATTGCCACAAGAAAGCTTCTGATGTAGTTGACGGTAAACTGTGCCTAATCACTGAGCAGTGTGAATTGTGACACAGTGAGCTCTTGCAAATCCTCATGTAAATCTCTGAAGTAGTCCCTATGAAAAAGTCGTGTTGTTGATGGGCTACCTCCCTTTAGGACTCTATGAAACAGCTATGGATTTTCCTAAACTTATAGAAGAACTTGACCAATGAATACATGGCTTCGTCTTTTGTGGGTATCAGCAATTGTTATACTCTATGTTTGTTTTGGAATGGAAGGAGAAATATTACAATTCTGGAAATTATATTTATATTACAAAAGACTTAAGAAAAAACCCACCACATTATGTAATGTTAAATGGAAGATGAGAGCTGCAATGTTGAGTGTTGCAGCAGAAAACTGGTTTTGCAGTTAATCAGATGCATTTAGTAGCGATTCTTTTCTCTTTTGAAGACTGTGTTTTGTTTTCGTACTGTTTCAAAGTACGTTCCTTGACAAGCATTCAGATGCTTGTTGGTATGCTAAACGATTGACCACTTCTTCATTCAGTCTTTTCCTTGAATGAAATTTCACTGAGCTTTACTGAAGCCAGGAGCTTTCCATTTTTTTTTTTTTTTTTTCCCAGAGAATAATTCTACAGCTGCATCCCCTTTGCTGTATGTGTGGGTTCCTGTGACTAAGAACCTAAATAATTGAAAAAGGGAGGGAATTGTTTCTGTGTGTGTGGAGTTTCTGCTCTTTGAAAATTTGGAAATAGCAACAGCAAATCTGAGTAAATGAACTTACCCAACTCATTCAATCATAAAACCTCAGCAAGAGGAAGTAACCTCGTAGTCCTTCTCTAATTCCTAATTCCTCTTTCCTCATTTATTGACATGACTGTCAGTCATGTAGGTTACATGTCAGACTGATGTCAAAATGAAAATGTGAGGATTCCTTTTGTCTGCAATACAATATAGCATTGATTTGAATGTGTAATGTAAATAGTTTCGTTACAAGTAATCTTCAAAGTGGTCCATTCTCAAAGAAATATAGTTTCTTTTTGTGATTTCTTATGACATGGCAATAAAGCTTGATGTTCCTTTAGCAGCAGTGTTAGTATGTATAATATTGTAACAACACACTATGGATTGGAGGATCAGGCCTAAATTCTAGAAGGTCCACATTTGCAACTTTATTTGTTCCTGAGAGCACTTGCTAGTGGTTTTTTTACCCCAAACCCTTATCTCCAGAAATACACGTCGGATTTCAACATTTAAAAGACAGAGCATTTTCTTTACCCTATTATATCATTATCTTCTGGCATTTTTACCACCATTGTTTGTTTTCATCTTGTTTTTTTCTTTTCAGTTTCTTGGATGTTCTCTTATGTGGTTGTTCAGTTATTGAATTGCTGATTGGAACTGGTGTGGAGTACAGTATATTGAAGTTTTGAGAAGAACAGTGAAATTTGTTTGCTTGGGTTTTGGAGTATTTTTGTTTGTTTTAAACAAATACCAATTAAGAAATAGAAAATTGCGTAATTTAAAAAGACAGTATTTGCCAGTATATATATATTATTATTTTTTTTTTGCAGTTTATTACTTTTCAGTTCTGTATTGTAGTATTCCAGATACAGGTGTGTGTTAACTGTTGGCAAATTATTACTTTTACTGATACAGACCTTGCCTGATTTCCTCTTTGTTTCAGGGGATTAATTTCCCTGATGTTGAGCCATTGCAGTTAGATTGTTTTCTAAATTAACTATACAGATTCTGGTTATGATTTTGGGCCAATCTCGTGTCTGTTTTATTCTTCCCATAAATTAGTGCACTGTTATACTTTTCAAGATGTTCCATGCACAGGTGGAGATCTTTTTATGTAGGCACAATACCAGAAAGCGTAAGACTCTTTGCTTGCTTCTTCAGCTCACTTACTTCAATCTTTAGAGGTATTATTAGAACAAAGAGTTCCATCTGAAGTTATTTGATTCCAATTCCTCCTCTGGAAATAAATAGCCTTCTGTCACAATTGAAACATAGGAACATAGAAACAAACAAACAAAAAAATAATTACCATGCCCCACGTTTCAGGGAGTGACAGAATAAGCAGAGGCTTTCCCCAGGCCGAGCACTATGGTTGCGACTGTGAATAATCAACTGTCACTGAGTGCTACTCCCCTGCTGTGTTGTATGTGGTAGCACGACCATCCTCTAGGGCTGGGTTCTTTTGCCTTTGAGCAGTTTTACAGTTGAGCTTGTTTGCTTTTCAGTTAGTGTGATTTGATTGTTTGGCAGGTCAGTTGCTCATTACTCTAAAATGACATTCCAGCAGGCTCACTGATGGCCCTTGTCTACAGTCAGACTGTGAGGAACTTAAAAATGAGAACATTGACAACTTGAAGAATAGTTTGTATGTGACTGTTGCCAAGAAAACTCTTGCTTGGTGTGACTGTAGAGCCAGTCATGCATCCACTGGAAATAAGTGTGGGTTACACTTTTACCAACATACAAAAAAATGAATTTAATTTTTGTTGACCTTAATGGGAGGTGATTTGAATGATTGCTAGGTAATCAGGAAGAAGGAGCTTTTAGTTTGGAGTTAAAAAACCCCCATATGTATGTACATACATGTATTTATATAGATATAATGCTATGCATTTAGCTTTAGAAAATGGCACATTGTGATAGAAAGTACTGCTATTTTTTGACTAAAAAATTAAATACTGAATTGGAAAAGTTGCGTGCACTTTAATTGGTCATATTGCTAGGCACTCTCCCAGCAAACCTAATTAACTTCAAGCTACAGAGCACCATTAACAGATGGGACTTTTTGTCTTGTATTTTTTCACTAATTAGAAAATCTCAGTCTTTTCAGATTTATGGATTGAACAAAAATTTTCATTTTATTGTCAATATGTCAGTGGAAAGTTGAGGAAAAAAAGTCACTTTGTATAAAGAAAGAAAAATAAAGTTGAAATATTTACAAGTATTAGAAGCATGTACAGAACAAGACATAGCAAAGATATTTCATTTTTAAAAATTCTTCCTCAGATGAGATTGGGAATGTGTGAGGAAAACAAACGTGCGTTAAGATACTAATTTTCTTTGGTTTATTTCCTGTTTTGATTTTTCATATTCCTGGATGATTCCTGAACTTTGATCCCACAGCATCCTTTTAATAATAAAGACTTTTTTTAATTTCAAGCAGTCTATTCAAATGCGAGATACACTTTAACAGACTATGTAAGAAAGTTGATTTTTTTATTGGAGTGAGAATAAAATGCAGCTGATGGCAGACAGGCTGAATTGCTAATTCTTTGTTGTGTGGTTTTATTCTGAGCTGTGATCCTATTCCTAGCGACTTGTTACCTTAATTACTTACTACAGTTATGAATAGTTAGGCAAGCTGACAGTGATTCAGGCCTTTACCATGCATCTTACCTGTACCTTTCAGATAATACTCAAATTACTGTTCTGATGCATAAGTTCAATATGTGGGAACTGAATATGTAGCTGACATATTTTTTGAGGGGAAGAGGGGAAGGTGGGTAACTCTTGTGTATCTGTTTTCTCCCCCAGGAATTTTCTTTTTATATTTCTTATCACTATTAGGCAAGTCTGTAATAAGAGATGCATTAAATATGAAGTGGTTTTTTTAAAGACATATTACAATAAATACACAATTTTAATGCTCTGTAGTGGCTTAATAGGACCAAAAATTTAATTCCAGATAGATAAACAAGAAGTTTATCTTGGAGATACAAAACAGAGAGACACCTATTATCTTAGAGATATAAAACCCTTACAATAAATAAAGTCCCTTTGGTCTCACAGGTAGTGCTGACATTACTGCATAGTGTCCTGCTCAGCCTTGATGTTATTGTTGTGGCAGCAGTAGAGGTCTCAGCTGTGCTAGATCCATTGCAAACACCTGTAATGAAAGACAGCTGTTGCCCTAATGAGTTGACATGCAGTGTCCTTGCCAGATGAAAGCAAGAGGGAGAACAGAAAGCCTGGACAGGTCAAATAATATGCTTTTGGTCACACACTACATGGGTGGCAGAACTAGGGATAATAACCAAGTCTTCTAATTGCTCATGATCATCGTCCAGAGCTCGTGCTGACCTGATTTACTGCTGACTTTTATTTTTAAAATCAAATCCTTGCTATGAATTTTCCTAGAGAAATTCACCAAGACCTTGCCTGTTGGTTTATCTAATGGTTATTTCTCACTCCCCTTCACCTCCTCTTTTGGATAAACTTTTGACTTTTCTGGTTAAGTGGTAAGTTTATATGGGCTTTGCTGAGGGGAAAATTTATATAGCAAAGACTCTTGTAAAGCTGCCAAAGTTTTCAGTACTCTTTTTAATGCATATTGGTGACTAATTTATTTACTTTAGAATTTAATGGCTAATTAAATTTTTAGTTAATTCCTTGTTGTGTAATAAAGGTAAACAACATTTAAAAGCAGAAAATGTAACTGACAGGAAATAACTTGCATGCAAACATTGTTAAGTGTTTGGGTTCTAAGAAATTTTAATGTAGTTATCAAAGTTGCAAAGTTTGGATTTAGTATCTTAATTGCTTCAGGCTCAAAACGAAGAGTTAGTAAAGGCTTTTCAAACTTGTGTGCTCTTGAACCTTTTCTGACTTCACTGGAAGGTGGGGTTGCTCACTGTCTGCCTTGGGGGTGCTTAGTTCCTTCTAGAATTGGATGTTGAATCCTATCTGACATGCAAAGTACAGAAGAAATAGTAGAAATGTGGGTTTTGGGGTATTGGGAGATTTTCTTGTCGTTTTTATTTATCTATTTATTTATTTTATTTTTCCCCTGCACCACCTGCCTCTTCTGCATGCAAAATGGCAGAATCAATAAGTCACCAAGACAGATTTACTAGCTAGAACACTACCCAGCAGACACCTCCCTTGAGCTTCATAGCTGTTAACCTGTATCCCGTTGTCAACAGCAGGTGCTGGCTGTAGAATTTACACTTTGCCTGTACTCACATGAGAACCAATGCATATATCGCTGCTGCTTCTTCACAGCATTACATTCCATCAAGCATGGCTCTTATATAGACAGTCTATTAACTGCAAAATCTGTTTCCCTATATTTGTGAATAAAAGGTAAGCAATGGGAACTTTCAAGTTTGTTAGAATCCTTGTTTGAACTTTTCATTTATTATTTTCTTGCTGGTAGGAAGAAGATAGAATCTTATTTTCTCTTTTCATTATTTTGCCACTTTTCCTCCTCCTATTCACTCACTTGAGCCCTCATTTGCTTGTCTTTCCTGGTTTGCTCTTGTAAGGGCTCATGGCTACTGGTGCATGGTTAGATAGTTTTCTTTAAAGAGAAGCTGGTATTGGATACAGTTGTTCTGGAAGATATTAAGGGCATGTTTCATCAGTAAGAAATATGATCTTGCAAACCTGAATGAGGTAGAATAACCTTTTAAGAGCCCCTGGAAATTCATGACCTCATAAAATAGATGGTAGATGTTTTGGACTTTTATCTTTGTTGGTTTAATTAGTTATACATTGGACTGGGAGGGACCAGATAAAGAGCAGAAGCAGAAAGACTGGATTCAGGGTGATGTGTTTAAGCCCAGAGAAAAGTCAGTGTACAGCTCAATCTGGAGCACGGTACTAGGTCTTACTGATGGATTTCAGAGATCCTCACTCCTGGGTATTAGGGTAGAGTGAAAGAAAAGCCTCTAAACAAAAATTTACTATTGATTGCTATAAAAATATATATAAAATTTTATGTGTCTTGACCAATCATAAAGTTCTGAAGACTATTTTGTTGGCTGAACTAATATGAATTAGTTCACTGTGGTCAGTCACAAAGGTCATTCTCCTTTGGCAATTTGAAATATAAAAGCTAATAGATCTTTATTTCAAAGCATCATAATAAAAAGCTTAGTAGCTCATTAATGGTATTTACTGTATGGATATAGAAATTAAGTGAAATTCTAAAAATATTAATAATTAACGACTTAATATATTCTAAGCACTGTAGTAGTTTTAGGGTTGAAAAATCTAACCTTAGAATAAAAAGAG
The DNA here is from genome assembly GCA_013399435.1 of Arenaria interpres. Lineage (NCBI taxonomy): Eukaryota > Metazoa > Chordata > Aves > Charadriiformes > Scolopacidae > Arenaria > Arenaria interpres. Next base: position 15,660 of record VXAK01021484.1, on the reverse strand, counting down.
TTTCGGACAGACATCTCTGAAGAGCAATACAGCACAGATTGTCATCACGTAACAAAAAAAGGACTTTCTGGTGCCCTGAAGTGTTAGGGGTTAGAGGATTCCTGAAAGGTTTTCGGTTTTGCTGTGTATTTCCTATTTTAATACTTGATGTTGAGAGGAATATAAAAATAGACAACTATTCCATTTTTATTTCTTGCTTTACCTTAGTTCTATGCTGTTTTGTATTAATGATGTTTGGAAAGTTCGATATTGTATAAGCAAGAATTTACCTTTGAAACTTCAATGAGTTCTGTTTCGTGTTCCACAGAACGTTCAAATGTTCCAGGGTAACGAGAGATTGAAGTTCCTGCTCTAGAGTCCTTATATTACTCATTGTTGTGGATGTGTTCACCGTAGCCCTCCTCTCTAATGTGAACAGCCTTTCCATTTTCCCATGTTTCTTCAATAATGCCAGAACGTTAATTCAATGCAGTTGCAGGGGAAACAGTGCCACCCGTTGGATTATCAATATCATCATTTTTGTTACATAGGCCTGGTCCTGGATGGTGTGCTCCTCCCCTTTATGGTTATCATGGCTTAATTCTGAGAGTATTTTCTCTATGTCTGTACTTTCCCTGAAGCTTTCTTATGTTGCCCTTATTAGTATTTTTTTTTCTTTTCTGTCCTTAATGTGGATGTGTAAAGTTTGACTGCAGTTTGACTGCAACAGAGCAGTCAAAGTTCTTCTGGAGCATCTTGCAAGCAGTGGAAAGCAAAATATTTTTTACAGTTTTCTTTTAAGTGGATTTTATCTGCAGTTTCTCAGACTCCTGCCTCAAAAAGGCATTGTAGACTTTTGTTGAACTGTGTCTGGATTTTTTTTTTTTTTTAAGGAAAGATTTAAGGATAGGCAGCAACTATTCCATATTTTTCCCCCTCTTTCCTTTAATCAGATTAGTGTTTATTTTTAACTTGATACTAAGTGCTTAGTCAGTGTGGCTGCTAGCATATGACTTCACATTTCTCAATCTTAAACAAACAGTAAGTTATTATAAATTAAAACATTATTTCCTTCCAGACAGAGAGAAGTTATAATAGATGTGTAGCAATTGCAATGTTGTGCCAAATGCATTGGAATAATAAACACAGCGAGTAAGCTTCTCTCCCCATGGCCTGGTTAACAAAAAAAGCAATAATTCACATACTTATATGGGTTTTTTCCTCCCTTAGTTTCTAGTTGCTGTGAGCTTGGGGTATCAGTCTGTCTGTGTTCTTACCTCTCTTCAAGCATAGTAAGTTTCCCAAAATAGGCATTATCTCCCATGACAATCTAGCAAAGACTCTAATCTGAATTTAGACCTAAACTCATTAATTTTTTTTCTGGGTCTGAATAACCAGGTTGCTTTCAGCTTTTTTTAGATGGGAATACAGGGAAAATCCTGCATCTGAGTCTCTATCAAATGTGTTTATATAGCATGGAAGGGTATTAATTTTATTTTTAAAGAATTTAATATAACTCTAACATGATTGGTTCAGGCCCTGCTTTTTCCACACACTTGATGTTTTCAACTCAATACTTCTGTCACTTAGCAAAGGAAAAATATGTGTTTCTCTGCTAGCAGGATAAAAATGGTGTTTAAGATTCTATTATCTTATGATGCTCTTTCTGTGATTTTTGGGGACATTATGAATTGTAATGTTAGATACGTGTTTTGGGGCAACAGGAGAGAAAGCAAACCTGGATTTAAAATCAGATATATGTTACAGTAGGGGAATGCTGTAGTTTTGCATATATATTTTGCTGTTTGGTGTAGCATAGGAATCTGGAGCTTCTTGCAAAATTTATGTATTTCAGTATTAGTGGCAATTCTATGAATTGTCATAGAACATTTAAATTCCTTATCTGTCTTGGAAGATCTTATCCTGAATCTATATAACTTCATTTAAGCAGCACAGTGATGATTATTATGGGATTGAATATAATTAAAATACAAGGTTGGTGTACAGTTATGCTGTTTTTTTTTTTCCTAGACGACTCCTTTAACAAATAGTCAATGGCTGAATGTTGTAACCTAAGACTTGCTACATGAAATGGAAAATAGAAGTCCAGTATTGTGTACTTTGCAAAACTTGAAACAATGAGAAGAGTGTTATAGAGTCCTAAGCAGATTACGAATTAAGTTCCTCAAATTTCATTTTCAGCATTAAATGGTCGTTTTGGCATTCTTCAGCTCAAAACTCCTGCTATAGTTTGAACCTGTTGTTTCAGGTTTGGGTCTGATAAAGCTACAGTGTGATTTGAAAGCCATGCAGATGGATTGCTTGCCATTTGAAATTGAAGAATATAGTTTAGCAGAGGTTAGGATTTAGGACCTGGACCTAATTGTATACTGGGTTGTCCTGAGCTAGGATTCAACTTGACTCTTTTTCAATGCAAGAAAACACTCTATGATAATATATAGTGTTTGAAATTCAAGTAGGAACAGCTTTCTAAAGAAAATGACAGCTGAAATACTAGTTTATGATTAATTTTCCTTGTTTTTTTTTTGTTTTGTGTGTGTAAAAGAGTAAATGTTTGACTTTAACACTGTTAAATCTCTTTTCTTTTCTTTTGTAGGTTGTCTTAGTCTTCGCTCTTAGTATTGGTGCTCTTGTAATATACTTCATAGATTCATCAAAGTGAGTATTCTAGTACATTCTCCTTTCCTGCAGCAATTATGCATCTTTAAATTGCTCCATTCATCTACTTCAAATCAGTGCTTGGTCTCATTGCCTGATTGCGAAGAACTTTATAATAGTGCATGGTCTACCAAAATAACTCAAGAATGGGAAAAAGATCTTAAATAAACTAGATTGAACATGGTCACATTGGATCTGGAGAATGAATAGAGAGAAAAACTACTTTTGTGTGTTGAGATTATACATACTGTTGCAGAAATTTTTTTTTTTATGTTTATTGGGCATATGTAGAAACTTTCAAATTCAAGAGTAGGATAAGAAATACAGGGAAAGAATATTTGCCAAAAATTGCAGTTTGCAGGAGACTGACAGGAACACTTCTGAAAAACTGTGAATGAATTAGTATGAGCACTATACTTTGCATATCTGTTCAGATTTCCAACTACTGGGTTTGATAGATTTCTCCCAAGATAAGATGAGCCAGGAAAAGTCTGCTAAGCATCTCAATATTTTTTTAGATTTACACCAACATAATCATATAGCTTTGCAGTTTTGGCCAGGCAATAGGAAGTTTGATCCTGACCTTTGAGATATGTGATGGTTTGACACAAACCAGTGTAACTGGGGGTATCCTCTCTTTGGTATTATTCGTACCCCACTCTTGTTTTCATATCAAGTTGGACACTGTCAGTGGTGTACCAGGAAAATTGGTAGCCTAACACAGAAGAAACCAATAAAAAGGGACTTAATATTATGCTGTTGAATCCAGTTATTTTGGGAGGTTTATATGCTGCTAAGTATCAATAGCATTTTAAAGCTCTAGGACTACTTCTTTGCTGCTTTTGTCCAAACTAGTTTTAGGCTTATCATTACTGTGATGGTTAAGATGGTATGCTGGCAGCACTCCATGTGAGCCAGCCTTGGCCGTCTGTCATGGCAGTGGTTTTGTTCTGAAACAAGTCTTACGTGACTCAGAAAATCGGACATTTCACTGTTGACATCTGTACATACTGATACTTAGGTAGGTGGTAGCACCACCAAAATGCATTCTTGAATACATGGAGTGTGAGTTTCAAGCCGTACCTTGGTAGCCTAGATGTGTCAAGCACAACACAAATAACTAAGGTAGAGATTTTCTTTGTGGAGAGGAGCCAAGTGGTGGGAAAACTCTAGTTTTATTTTCAGCTCCCTTGAAGTGAGGACAATACTTTTTCCTTCTTAATGTTGCGGTGAGTGTTCTCAGTAATTTTAGCTTTTTTTTTTTTTTAATATGTCACCCCTGAAGTGCCTAAGGTGATGCTTTTCTGAAGATCTTATTTAAAACTTTTTAAAGCACAATGGCAAAGCTTCTGGGTGCCAAACATATCCAAGTCAAAAGTGTCAAATAGAATAAAACCTGTTTCCGCTTATATTTCAATTTCAGACTAACAAAATACAGCTATTTGTTGGAGTAATTGTATTTTGTGAAACTAATGGATTGTATAATAATTTTTAGGCACTGCATTGTAGAAGCCTTTGTTTGATTTTTTTTTTTTTTCCTCAAGGAGAGCAAAACTGACAGCATGGGAGATTTCTCTGGGGCCCTTAACCTTTCCGTGGGCCACATAATCCATGTACTGCTACCAGTTTATTGGCTACTCTGTCAATGGAGGTAGAAAAGTGTTTTAACTGTAGGTTTCTCTGGGGTTTCAGCCAACATTTAACTCCCTGCTGCAGTTTAAATTCAGTAACCTCAAGTTAATATACTCTACTTTGACACTTTTCCTTTGTTTTCTCGCCCTTCTCTCTTACCCTACTTTCTTCCCGCACATACGTGAGATTTTTGGGGTGTGTTTTATTTTGGTTTTTTTTTTTTTTTTTAATACTCAGTAGTATTTAGAAAATTCAGGTTAGAATTCAGGGTAGAAACTCCCCAGATGTATCCCTGAAGTGAAAAATTCTGCTTTAATCCTCTGTTAGGAGATGACCTGACACCCACTTCAGCAATGCAGAATCAAATGTAGTGAAAGATCAGTCTATTTAAGATCGCCAAGTGCATGATTAGTAAGACTCATTCCTTTTAGAGTTTGGTCAAACAGGAAATAATTTAGGTAGGGTGAGAGGAAGGCTTGTGATATCCTCAAAAAAACAACTGGAACAACGCAGAAGATGGCTTGGCTGAGAGCAGTGGAGACAAACAGGATCTACTGCACACACCAAACAGATAGTGACATATACCATTGTGTGATTTCCCTTGACAATGCATTCTATAGTTGTTGTATTCCGCGTGTGCCATGGACACTTAGCTGTCATTTCATCTTATGCATAGAGTGAGTGACAAAATCATGTCTTCAATTCAAAGCTGATGAGTACTAAGGTAAGCATTTATCTAACACAAAATGCCAGTGATCTACTCATTCAAGACTCTTAATCTGTCGGTGGTTTTGCATATGCAATGGCAGATATGTCCACAAAGGAACTTCATGCATAACAGACATCAAGAAAGATGGGAATAACACCACCACTTTCTTAGATGGTGACGGAAGGGAAAAGAGTGGAAAGACCACTGAGTTTTGTAAGGCAAGAGTGTGTGTCATGAATAGTTCTAGTGGAAGATGCTGAGGAAGTCAGTAAGGCCCACAGTGAAGATACTACCCATTGCTCCCTCTGCTATATTCACGATAGAAAGAAGGTGACTGGAGGCGAAATGAGTGCCATCACAGCTGTGAGAGGAGGGTAAACTAAGAGGATTTCTATGCTACCCAGTTCACCGCTCTAACAGACGCTCTCCCAGGCTAGTGCCGCATAAAATGGTATGTCCAGTGCAATGCTACTTGGAGAGATCTGAGGTCAGAAAATAGTGCAGTTTCATCAACATAGTATCCTCCATGCCAGCTAGTCCTACATCTCGGCAGAGCCAATTAAGCAGTTTTCTGTTGCTATACAATATGTCTGTACTAATTCTGATTCTGGCACAAACTTAAGGATCTCTGCACCATACTCCATTATAAAATATAGGCACAGTTCTGACCCAATACATCTGCTTTAATCTGAATTGACTTTTCTTAGTAAAAGCAGTATTTAACTCAACTTTTAAGAAAGGTTCTAAACAAAATCTCAAAAATAATCATTCTTGGTGGAAAGAATGACAGTTATTTATTTTGAAAACTGTAAAGATTATTCCAATACTCTTAATTAAAGTTATTCTGTTGTTTATTCAATGCTTCTACTTTTTACAAGCCACCAACTCGAATTGTTGTCTCCTAGTACCACAAGATGTATATTGAATATTTTTCTTTAAAGTGCATATATACACTTTCACTGATGCTTGGTAGCAACTATTGGAAGATTTCAGTCCTGAAGCAGGGGATTTATTTAACTGAGAAGTTACTGTCTTGGTATCCCTGTCAATTAAGTCTGGTCGCATCCTGATAGGAAATGTTTCACTTAGTAATAAGGACTAGACTCCTTCCTTCCTTTATTTGTTGAATCTCCTTCATGAAATACTGTTTTCTTGGACAATGGTGTTTTTCAGTACTGGAAATAGCAGTTAGATGTGAAACATTTGCCAAAGAGGTATTATAAATATCACCCACGTAATTATTTTGATCTCTAGGTAACGAATAACAAAATAATCAAATTTTTATTTTTAGAGATTCCTTCACTTTAATGTCTGTCTTCCATTTTTAGTTTCAATAAAAGCAGTACATTCAAAGAAGTCATAAGCATTGAGTTAAAAAAGTTTTGATTAAGAAAGTGATCTACTTTAGTACAGAATAGCGTTATATATCCTAATAATAATTATTTTCTAATTCACATTTCCTTTAAAATTTGTCATCATTTAATTCTTCACGGTAAGGAAATATGGAATTGTCCTTCATTCTTCAGAGGAAAATCTGACTTGATGTGCACTCTTTAGATGGTTCTCTAGAGTCTGGTGAACACGCTGCAGAAGAATAGAGAGCTTGATACCTGCCAATACTTTCTCATTTTCCATACTTTTTTTATAAGTAGTTTTCACAACCTTTCTCCTTCCTGCATCCACTTCTGTTTATTTTTCTGCAGGTAAAAGGTATTTTAACAAATACATATAGAAGTAATTATCTGAGTTCTATTTACATCAGCATTAAAGATATATTGTCTATTTTCATTTCCATTTGTCATCCTGACGTGCATATTGTACTGAATTAGTGACTCAGAGTAGAGAGTAACATTTGCTTACCATTATCATCTTTAGGCATGGTCAATAAAAACACTAGCAGAGAACTCAACTTCTCACTAAACTGGTACCTCAGGGCTCCCATTTTCTATTTCTTGTCAGTGACATGGAAACTGTTTAGGATGTTAATATCCTTTTCTACTCTTGTTCTGTTTTCTCTTCTGGGGTGCAATGCAATGTAATATGCAACCGTAGATATAAGCTCTGCTTTTGAGGCACAGAAATTTAATTTATTTTTTGCCAAAGAGCTTGCTTTCTAATGACCAGTTATTATTATCATCCTGTCTCTCGAAGTTTACCTCATTTACTGGAGTCCCTTCACTAAAAACTGATGTCAATGTAGAAATAATAGAACCCATCAATGGCAAGGTGAAAACATTAAAACACTCACAATTTACTTTATATGTTCTACTCGCATGTGTTTTTCAGTTTTTGGAGTTTGTATTTTCAGAGGCACCAGTGTAGTTATTCCTAAATAGCTAATTTTTTCCAATACTGTGTTACGTATTGTACTTGATTAGAGTTGTACATAAAAGTGCCATCTGGCAATGAGCGTAAAACAGCTGGATCCAAGAATAACAGTGGCAATGTGAATGGGAAGATTTATGCAAATATACACACAGGGATATAGGTTCATGCTGAGCCCTGAGCTTGCTCTCAACTTTTGCCTTCTTAATCAGACAGCTTTATTTCTTTTTATACGCGGGAAAGAAAAAAGTTAAACTTAGAGACAACTCTACTTTTGAAATCTCAGTTACATAGAACATAAAGAAGTACTTTCTCCTTTTCTTACTGATTGTATAAAATCCCATTTGCCTAGATCTGCTATCCAGGAAACTTGAATTAAAACTTTCCTTAAAACTTCCTGAGTGTCTAAAACTATCTGAAAATATCCTACATGTCCTTCACATCTCCACACCCCTTTCATCAATGCCACAACAGGAGAGAGAGCACAAAAATGTACTTTCAGCCACCGCAAACTAAGCTTTGATTGACATTTACCATCCTCTGTGGGAGAGTGAGAGCATGGCCCATTGGGATTACATTAACTGTGAATTAATCCCTGAAGAGTATGGGATAATGCAATTTAAAACACAGTTTTAATTGATCAGATTACTTATCTTTATGGCTCTAGGATATAGTTTATTGAGATAGTGTTCTTTGACAGTGAACCACGAAGTTAATTTCAACCATTAATCAAATAATTTTATAAGAAAAAAGAAAACATCTTTAATTGTTAAGACGCTAAACTGCTGATATTCTGACTGGTGCATCATTATTCATTCTTTTGTCCAGCTTTTATGAAATACATATCTAAAAAGTATTCACATAACATGTTTGGCTGCATAAAAATGCACTCCAACCCAACGACACATTAAATATATACATGTGTTCTGTTCTTTATGTGGATGACTTTTAGAAAGGATTGTCATTCCCTTCTGGAATGCAGTTTTCTTGAGCTTCATCTGTCTCCTGTGGTGCCTTTCAGTTCAGTTTTTTGGTCTTGTCTTTAATATTTAGAGTGAAGCCAGTCTTTGTTACCTACTTACTTAGTAGCCAGATTAGCTGGAAACACAGATGTCAGGGATGCTATACTAGAAATTACTTAATGAAACAGTGCAAAATTAAAAGTCTGGTTTCTTGTTTTGGAGGATTCACACTGGTTTTTTGCCGTTGTATAGGAATAGATTAAGAAGGATGCATTGGAAGTAAATATTCTAGTTAAGGAATTTCCCATGTGAGGAAAAGCGTCATTAGCAAGTTCTCTTGGAATGTGTTACTAGCAAAAAAAATCTTTTTCCTAAATGGCATTTTGTTTCAAGTTCTGATGAACTTTTTTATTCTATGGGAATATTTGAGTATACGTTGTGATTGTGTACCATTTTGGCTTTGCTGCTTGTTTGCTACTGCTGCTCTTTTGCCTTCTGAAAGATATTTGATTTAGTGCAGCAAAATGTTCTATAGATGAGGCTTATTTATTTAAATCTGTTACAGATACAGACTGTCACTGCCCAAGAGAATTCACATTTTTCTCATTTGTTTAGGTTGTGTTAACCCTTTTACAGATATGCCTCAGGCATGAAGTTTAACTGAGTAATTCAGTAAGTTTGTGTAAATGCTAAAAAATCAAGTCCTTTTAGATATCAATCTCTTATTAGCATTACAAATCAATCAGCTTTTTTACATCACCTGGACAAATCTGCAGAACATTTGGTGACTCTTTCTTGGTTTCACGGCCCTTAGGGGAAAAAAGCAATTGAATTTTCAATTGTAAATCAAACAATTCAGTGCTGCTACATTTGACTTTTGAGTGAATCCCAGTGGCCTGATTTATAAAACAATTAAGATTTTTTAAGATGATCAGAAATATACTTCTTAGAGAAGGTTCAGTGTTTTGATCTTTGATTTTGTTAGTTCACAAAATATTCTAAGAAATATTACTATAAGGTTCAGGTTACAGTTTGATTAATATTGTTTTAAGTGTTGTGAATGTATTTTTCTTTTTCATTTATATGTCTTGCAGTTTTAAAAGAATGCTGTTTTTTGCTCCAATAAACAGTTTTAGAGCTATGCTGTATCATTTTGTTGAGGACATCCCTTGCAGTTTGGGCTCCTGTGCTCTTAAGTATTTTGTTTACCAGTATTTTGAGTGCGCCCAGATTCTACATAGCATTTTAACCTTCATATTTGAAGAATTAAGTAGGGCTTATATAACACTAAGCTTTGTGTCAGCCCTTCCTACTTATCATGGAATTTACTTGTGCAAAAATATTTAATTGTATTTATAAATATTCTTTGTCTTGCTACACTCATTAACCCACACTAAGTGGTCACTGGAGCATACCTTCTTACTTCAAGTACACATTAGACTTAATATATATACATTTTGTTCATGATGCATGAATAGGCATGAAGAAGCTGACTTTAAATTCTGGGATCTGGTTCAAGGAAATGTTGTTAGATGATATTTACCATTGTTCAAATTGCTAAAATTACGATGGTCTGTATCTTGGCAAGTAGATTAAAACAGTATTATTCCCTCCATAATGAGAATTCTTGGGAAATAATACAGATTGTCCAAATCCCACATGGTACCCTGTCACCAGTCTCCTTGTCAATTTTGAATTTTTTGTTCATTTTAACTTTGGTAATACTGCAGCAATTTCTGGCCATTTCTGTGGGCTGATAAATTTTGTCCCATGCTGAAGTAAATCCAGTTGGATTTTTTTCTCCTTGCTTCTCCTTTACAAAAAGAGGGGAAAATAGAGAGTTAATTCCTAAAGCAAACTTGGTTTTATTAACTTCTCAATAGTCAGATGGGAGTGACAGGTGTCATTGCTTGATGTAAATAAAGTTTAGGTTAACTATGTAAATGAATTTCTCTTGAGCCATTACTTTCAAGTCACCTGGTTTTTGCTATTATAGCAGAAATATAACTTCAGCTATTCCTACTGCTGATTCTTGGCAAATGATAAAATGTGTGGTCTATGAAGACTTGGTCAGCACCCTTTAAACTGATAAATCATTAAATAAGATTTTCAGTCATAATAAGGGCAAATTTTATGTTTACTGTTTGTAATAGATAAATGAGTGTATGTTCCCTGATATGCTCAGAGAGCTCAAATTTGGTAAATTACATGCAGATAAAATTTGTAAAACATTATCTGAATAACTCTTCCAATCTACTTAGGAGTTGAGGAACATTGTAAAACTCCTTCATAAAACTTTCTAGTATTCTTTAGCTAGATTATAGTCATAAATAAAGATAATATGTTTGTCATTGATGAATCAACATTGGATTACAATGATTATCGCTAGTTTTACATAATCACTGGGTACGCAATATGGAAATATCCTGTTTTCTCCAGACAAAACAATGCAGTGAAGTTCCTATTAATGTCAGCAGAATTTGTTTGCTCAATGGTCAAAATTAATTGTTGCAAATGAACTAAATGAGAAATACTGTGAATGAGTTTCAGATAAAATGGGAAAAAGAAGTTTCCTTTTATAAAATTGGCAGATCAAGCTCTGGGGAAGTTCTTAGTTCTGTTTTTACTCCTTGGTATTATACAGAAATACTTATTAATCATGGTACACAATCCTGATGATAGGATAAATTTTCTGAAGTGCTAGGCCTTGTAAAACATTTCAGTAAGCTCAAAACTTCTGGAAAACATCTAAAGAATGAGAAATTAATAAATTAATTTGTGGCATTAATCACATCTGTTTTGTATATGCAGTTCTGGAAATAAGCCATTATCTTCTGTTTGGTTTGTTTTCAGCCTTTTACTAACTAGCTTTTATTTCAACATGCAACTTTATTTGAGCTGTCCTGATGCAGAATCTCTGAATTGTTGAGGTTGGAGGGGACATCAAGAGATTGTTTAGTCCCACTGTTCTGCTTCAAGCAGGGTTACCTAGAGCAGGTTGCTCTGGACTCTGTCCAGCAGGGTGTTGAATGTCTCCAAGGATGGAGATTCCACAGTCTCTCTGGGCAACCTGTTCTGCCCAGCCTCTGGTTCTGTTTCATCGTCCTCATAGTCAAACATGTTTATTTATTTTTCTTGTATTTAATTGGAATTCCATGTATTTCAGCTAATGTAATTTCATCTTGTCCTGTCATTGGGTATCACTGAGAAGAGTCTGGCTCTGTTTTCTTTACTCATAAAGAAGGCTCCATCAGGTATTTATACACGTTGATAAGGTCCTGCTGAACCTTCTCTTTTCCATCAAAACAGTCCCAGCTCTCTCAGTTCTTAATCATCTTTGCGGCCCATCACTGATCTCATTTTTGGATGTCTATGTCTCCATGCTTGAGACGCATTTCCTAATGCAGCCCAGGATGCTGCTGATAATCTTTAGTACAAGGGCACGTTGCCTTGTATTCAACATGTACACCAGGACCCTTGGGTCCTTTTCTGTAAAGCTGCTTTCCAACTGCAGCCAGTTGCACCCTAAGGAATCACTGAAAGTTCAAGCTTGTATCGTTTTGTTATTCCAAAAATAAGTCAGTAATTTTAAATAACAAAACTTTGTATGTGCAGTTATACTTAGTGACTTTATTTGTATGAAAAGTTGCCACATAGGGCTCTATGTAAATATCTGTCACTTGAATTAATAGTGTTTATACCAAAACATAGCAGGCTTAACAGTTTGATCTTCAAGAAGCTAAGTCCTCATTTTACATGAGCCAATTCTATACATGGTTTAAATTTCAGCATCTCTTAGAATATTAGCTGGACAAATAAGAGTATTGTATTTTAAGAATCAAATCCTTTTTTTTAAGGGCTAGATAGAATTTGCTCATGTTTTTTTTTGTTTTGTTTTTGTTTTTTTTTTTGTTTTTTTTTTAAAGCATTTTGCCATTAGTTTTTCCTTCTCTAATTTGTACTGAATAGCCAGAAATTTGGGGTTGATATGAACAAAAATCTGTATCACTGGCATGTTTGCAGGAGGGCACGACATGTTGCTCTCTCTAGTTTATCTATTTTAAGGATGGATGGAGGAAATTCAACTCTGAATTAAGTGCTGTTGAATCTGAATAGCTTGTTAGCTATATTTACATAACAAGGATTTTTCAAAGGAGCAGGATTTTACACTAAAACCAGGCTTCATTTTTTTTTTTGTAGAGAGGAAAGGAAGTGAAATTTCTAGGCTAATACCAGTCGAATATCTTAAGCCTCGGTAAGGCCTCAACGCATGCTGCATTTTCTACACCATCATATCAGAAATATGTAGACAAACCAATGAGAGAGTCTGGAGAAAAACAGGAATGATGAAAAGTTTAGGAAACTTCATGTGACAGACAAGTTAAAGGAATGAGGAGTGATTGTTGGAAAAGGATTTTTTCAGCCTGGGGAAGAAAAAAAAAAAACCCACCTTGTGATGCAGGGAGGGCAGATATGCCAGTATGTAAATGCAAGGGGAACTGAAGGTCCTCTCCATGTTGTCTGGAGAAACTATAAAATTTGTATTATTTGCAACTTTTCAGAAATAGTTTGACTCTTAAGGAAAGTTTGATAGCTCTGGCAGTGCTGAAATACTGGAACAGATAACCTAGAATGGTTGTGGAATTTCCTGCAAAAGGAGCTTTGAAGAAACTAAAATACCTGATATCTCAATTGTACATATACTTCGTGACACTCTGGTTGGTAGGATGTTGGACCATCTCATTGTTATGTCTTCTCTAATGTAAAGATAAATGTATGGCCTGGGACACTGAAAGGAAATGAAGAAAACCTTTAGTGTAGCTGATCAGGGAGAAATATTATTTATTTATTTTTAATCTAGAGGCTTCTGGGGATTTGATATTTGATGTTAGCGTTTTATAGCTTGTCTGAAAATGAATAACAAATCCAACAAGTATGTAGGACCAACGGGTAGAAGATTCTTTTTTCCCTTACTGTGTTGCAAGCCAGTGCTGTCATCTCAGGACAAGTGGCATCCATGTCGAGAAAGTTTATATTGGTGGTTTTGGAGCTGTTTGTAAGAAGTAGATTTAAAAGCATAAGTTTGCATACCGATGTTATAATCTGCTTTTGAGTAAAATTCTTTTGTCTCTTCTTTGTCTCTTAAGAAAAATTTTGTTGTTGTTTTTCGGTTTGGTTTGGTTATGCTTTATGTGGGATACCTGAGCTCCTTAAAGGGGTGGGGGAAGGCAGTGGTTTGACAAAGACTGTAGCAGATTGTTGCCTCACGTGGCAGTTTTTCTCCAAGCAAGTGACCATTGATAAAGGGCATTTAAATACCACTGGCTGGTATTCGACACTCCTGTGTGCCAAATGGCATCTTTTTTTCCCAATGAATTGCTTCTGCTTTTGTGTGGTGAGAAATAAAAGGCATCAGGTTAAATATTGGGGTGAAAAAGGACTACAAATTGATAGCTGCTTCCAGCTGATTCCTGGCAGTCTTCGTTGCTTTTCTTTTGGGAAGATTGTTTCCATCTGCTCAAAATTCCATTAGATTTTGTAGGGCGGGATCTCAAAGTTTCATTTGTGCAAGAGCAAAAAAAAAAAAAAGAGACTTTTTCACCTGAAGGTTCATGCCTGAAGGCATGTCTAGAAAAACCATACTTCTAAAATATGTTTTAAGTCTTTAGTTTATCCTCTGCTGCCCTGCTTGCATAAATCTTGCATTAGTGTTGATACCATACTCAATTCATATCTCTGTGTGAACTCATAGGTCTGTGAGGCCAGTGAAACCAGAGTGATAAAAGTATCTCTGTTATTTCAAATGTCCTTTTTAAATTCCTATCCATGTCTAATAATTTCTTTTCTGATCCAAGGCAGGGACTGATGCTACTGCTTGTATTTTCCTTGTCTTCCATAGATAGTAATATGAAATGTTTCTCTCCTGGACACTTGCAGTTAATCTGAAGAATGTGCTTCAGGGAATAATCGTATGGTGTTTCCAAGGGAATGAAAACATGATTGAAGTAGATCTCAGTTTCTCATTCCTGTGGTTTCCTACTCTTGTAAATTTATGTTTATTTTGAAAATTTTATTTAATATTTGTGTTATAGCCCTACATGTTATGCCCCATCTGAGGAGCAAACTGTTACTTGGTGGCTTAAGCTGCAATTTACTGATCATGGTTGTCTCTCTGAATAATAATTTAATGTCTGTACAGCAGCAAATAAATAATAAGTTTATTGACACCACTATACTTACACACACATTCTTTTGATAATGTCTTGGATCTGAACTTAAGAAATACGAATAAAAAAAAATTAGACTAGCATTTAATCGCAGCTTAGATTTCATTAGCTTTCACTAAGATAGAGTTTTTAGGAAATCTATCCTGTGTTTATTTTCACCACCTACTGTACGCAATAATTTGAGGCTCAGTTTGTGTAATGAAACTGTACAGATCACATTTTTGCCATGCTCAGTTTCACTTCTCTGCTTTTACAAACTCATATCGTGCTGCTTGATGTGTTTCCAGTATTGCTGTGAGAACATATTCTTAAATTACATTTTAAATTCTTTTTAAAAACCACAGCAGTATATAATTGATATACAGGTTGGAATCTCTCTTTAGTTTTCATCCTTTTCCTCTTTTCAAATGAATCTTTGCATTTTTTGTTTCATGCCAAAACATCTGACAATGCATCTGCAAATATTTCATCCTATGCTTTCTTTTCCTTTAGACAGACTAGTTAGGCAGACTGAATTAACAGCCTTCCTTACCACTGGACAAATTTACAAATCTGTCTAATATAAAAGAGGAGATAACTCAGTTGAGGTTTTAAAAATACCAAATACCATATAGCTGTTATCAAAACATGGCTTGTGTGGAAGATTGCCTTTCAGAGCTGAGTTAAACATACAATCAGTGCCTCGCCCTCTGCTTTTCAAGCTAGAGATACAAATAAAGACGTGACCTCTTTTCCTTTTTTCCCCTCTCTTCTCCTGACAGCTTGACAAATTGTAGCTTTTGGGACACCCCAGTAGTTGATGAGTCATTTCTGCTTAAAAATAGAATTCCTTGCAGCAAGGACACCCATTCCGGTTTTGACGCATATGTCGTTTCTGACAGAGTCACAGGGCCAACTATGCCATGTTAATTAAGCAACTAAAAAAAAAAAAAAAAGAAAAAAAAAAAAAAAAAAGCATCTGTCTCTTCAGTAAATACCAGAGCTGGAATTTAACATCAAAAAAACAGAAAAAGGAAATCCCATATACCTTCATGTTTCCCCCCATTCCCTGTACTTTGCTAATGTTTTGAACCTTTACTAGATAGCTGGTGCAAATTGATGTACATCACTATCACACCTTTCTCTCTTTTTTTTGTTGTTGTTCTTT
>VXAK01021482.1:210-26981 GCA_013399435.1 Arenaria interpres | reverse complement strand
TTGGAGATCTGGATCCACAAAACACTAGCAATATTGGAAGATTCTTGTAACTGTGTTTAAGAACTGTGCTACTAACATGGCAGAAAGCTTCTCAAAAGCCTGGAGGTAGAATCTCTTGATTTAATAGCTAGAGACAAAGATTTTTATATTGTAAATTAGGAAAGCTTAGTCTAATACGACCAACTCAGTCTGACTGGTTGTAAGTTGGAATAATTCAGGGGTATTTGCTTTTCTACCATTTTCTGTGCTGTTCTTATTTATTAATAACAGCTGACTTTAAATTCTGATGGATTGTAAAACCTGATGTATTGGCTTTATGCAATATATAAACATCTAAAAGTTAAACTGAGTCTCTAAATTTCAAACATGGTTGCTCAAGGGCAGAAACTTTGAGCTGTGTTCTACCGCCTGAATAGATGACTTTAACCTGCTAATGAAATCTTTTCTATTTTTACCACTTCTTGTACCGTTGTACTAATGGTTGTGATCATTATATTGGATTAGTTGCTGACTGTAGGTGACTATGAAGCTGTAGTTTTCAGTTTATGAATCAGTGGTCTCTTGTGAAATAAGCTGCCAATGTGCAGCTTCTAAATCTTCAGAATAGCTGAAAATGTCTGGCTTTGGATACTGCCTTTAGGCTCTTAAATCTTGCTTGTCTGCAACATTTGGTATTTAGAGAAACATTTTTTTTTAACGAGGATGATGGGAAAACTCCAATCTAATATTTTGAAAATTGTAAAATTAAATAAGTAACTTCAGGGTAAATTTGTTCAGTAATACGCTTGAATAAGTAAGTCTGTGATTGCTTGTCCTTCTGAAAAGAATGTGCTGAAGTACCATTTATTGTATCAAACTGCAGCACAGTTCATGAACGCCAGATCACAAATACTGTCATGTAAGAAACACGGAAACTACTTGGTGCAGCTTCCACTGTAGTACTGAAGTCAGAATATACCTTACAATCAGAAAAAGAAAGGAACTTTATTTAAATAATTGTAAAGAAAACATAATAAATGAAGGTAAAGTTTGCAAACACTACAAAATGGTTTCCAGCTCTGCAGTAAATTAAGTGGACAAAGAGGAATTTATCATGGCTAGTTTGACGAGATGCTGTGTCTCTGTAGTATTAAAGAAAATTAAAATCAATGAAAAGGCATTAGAGACCACGCAGCAACCATGCTGTTGTCTAGGGATATAAGCTATGCGACCCTGAAGGCCCTTTCTTTTCCTGAAATGTATGATTCTGACTTTCAGGAACTTATGTTTCTCTAACTTTGCCCCGATGTTTTCTTTTCTGACACAGGAGTTTCACAACTATTTCAGCTAACAGCAAGCAGAGTTAGTGAGAGGAAAATTAATGCTTAATTAATTAATTTTAAATGAGTAGATGAGACCTTTTTTGTGTGTGAGTTCCATAGTAGGTTCTCAGTCTAAAAAATATTGTTAACAGCAAGCCCTCACTGTGGAACTTCCTTTAGTGTTAAACCCAGACAGCTTCATGTGTGGGAACCCACAGAATAATTCTATGCTGCTGATTGCTGAGAGAATTTGCATTGGTTAAGTGCTTTTCTTTGGTCAAAAACTGGCTCCAGGCAAACCTACCTGAAGTTCTTTTTTTTTCTGAAGAACAGTTATGTCCAGGGTACATACTTTAAGATGAGTAACTTTGGTCTGGGCAACTCTAAGATAAGAAAATTGGGGACTAAGACAAGAAAAGTCTGATAATGCCAGCATAATTAACTGCTGAAAGGGCTAACAATGTAACTGCAGCTTCTGCAAGTGATTGTACATGTGCTGCTTCTAAGTCTTTTTGTACAGGGTAAATAAAAGCATGATGATGGAAAGTATCTTGACCTGGTATCACTGTTTTCCTTTCAGTTAACAACTGAACTAATGCAAAACCCTGAACCACAGTGAAGGTGCAACGGTATCAGCTATCACCATCCTCAGAAGTTTGTGAAGTTGATAAGCCTCCTACAGAAGACTGAAGAGAATCGTGCATATGTCTAAAGGCAAGTAGCAAGTCATTTATACTTTGGAGTAAGTAAGAACATACCTGAGCATAAATCAGGTATTTTACCTTCCTTGGGTCTGCATGAGTTGATTGTGGCCCTGTAAACTGGGTTTTCTTTTTTACTTTGGGCCAGCTGATGTGTCTATAGTAACTGCCTTGCTTCTTTTAGGAGCTCTAATGCTATTCTAACAGGCTGTTTGAATGGAGGGATGCTTTATAATGGAGTGAGGGGAAAAGCAAAAGTTGCAATTCCATTCCTTTGCCTTCTCTCTCTCTCTCTATACTTACCCATGCTGAGCTAAGTACAGTCCATCCCATGGAGTCATGTGGTAAAGTGAAAAATGACAGGAAGAAATCATTACTATGACAACCCCACAGTGAGTGTAGGGAACATATGACTCACTGCAGCTTTTTTGAGTTCAGTGAGAGAAATCCATAAGCAGCTGGCCTTTTTGTTTAGCTCTATGGGTGAAATGGAGTAACAATCCATTTATGCTCTGGAGACTGCCTGAAGTGTTTATAGAAAAAAGTATCCGGTGTGGGTGCCTCTACATGTCTTTTTTTCTTCTTTCAAGCATGTAAAAGAACAAGTGACAGAAACAAGATAATGGAATTTGTACATCTTTTTTTCTATTTCTCCCCTAAGTGGTCCTTTGCAGTACTTTGGGGCATCTAGAACTCTTTCTCTCTGTTCATGTGCCTATAATTTTTGTTTGTCCTATGTCATCCATAGCTCAAATGCCAGAGGCTATTAGCATTTGAGGTAGAGTAGCAGACGATACACAAGGGGGCAGCTGTAGGCAGTTTACAACAGGAAGCCGAGGCAGCCACCATTTCTTTGTTACCTGTTTGGTAGAATTTCTAAGCAGTCTTGTGGTGCAGGTAAAATACTGACTGTGAAGTGTGCTGTGTACTGCCTGGCTTTTCCTGCCTGAAGAAGCTGCCACACACATGCTTGGAATTCGCTGTCATTCCTTCCTGTCTGCCACACTTTTGCATGCAGGGAGATTAAGGGAATGAGAGTCTCAATCTTCAATCATGAAAGTATTCTTTGACCTTCTTTCAGGTGCCCTTATCCTCAATTTTTCTTCTGTTTGGTTTTAAACAACAAACGGAAACTTTAAAAGTGCTGTTAAGGACTTGCCATTCACCTAATTTAGTCATTTGTCCCAATGGTCATTGTGATCAATTTGCAACCAGCAAAATGCTGACTTGGAGATAATACCTGCAGATTTACATTTCAGATGTTTAATGACTCTTTGTGTTCATGTGAGCACAGATATTTGCAAAACAGAAGTCATGATTGTGACAAATCAAGTTCTGTCCAAAATACGGATATTTTCAAATCTAAAGAAAAAATTAAATTGCAGTGACTACAACCAAAGGAAGAAAGAATATGACTGGGCTAATGCCTCTGATTTCCTGTTCTGCTCAAATTTATGTTAGCTTGGATCCTGCATGCATCCCAATGCTACAGGAACAGATATGATGCTGTATCACCAATGGTAGGATGCTAAGAAAAGTTTAGGTTTCAGAGCTTTTAAGACTGATTCAAGCTGCAAAGATCATACTTCTGAATACACTTAGAATTAACAAAGGTGACAAGACTCATCCATTTGAAGCATGACTGGTTTTAGGGATGGAAGTTAGGCTGTGGAATCACCTTGAGTAGTAGAGATGGAGAAGACGAATCTCCATTGTGACTAAGAGAATGATACAGCCTTAATGCTGAAGAAAATCAGAAAGGCTTTCTGGGGTCAGATCAGGGTTAACTCCTTGGGACTGCACTGATGGCACTTAATGTTTTACAGCCTCTCCTGTTAATGATTGCATCGACCTTTGCTGTAGCAGTTTAGTAGTTAAAGCACATTACAGGATGCCTGTTTTAATATAAAAATCCCGCTTTGATGTGAACTGAAGAATTCATCAGCAAAAATACTGTATCATGACTGGGCATGCTTCTGTACTCACCTCTGATGTACCTGGCCAGAGCTGCTGTCAGAGGGTGTAGAACAGATCATTCTCACACCTGGTCCAGTTTGGTGATTTCTGTAAAAGGACACCAGGATGTGGTAGCAACTTCTCTGCTGCTTTCCTAGGTGTATGCTGTAAAAGTCTTATTTCAGGAAAAATTTAAAACTATGTTAATTGTGCATCATGTGAGATGTTTTTCCATTTTACTTTTTGGTAGTGGTTTGAAAGCAAGAAAATGACTCAATAGAATTAGATTCAGGGACAAAAGCATCAAGACACCTTGCCACTCTATTCCTTTCCTCTCATTGGAGTTACAAAAAGTGATATTCAAATGTGATCTAATTATCCTGGTTTATTGTTTAGTATGTTCTGCTGTCTAATTTTTGACAATCTTGTCTATGCAAGTATGCTTACTCAATAAAAAAGCAAAATCAGAGATGCAAAAGGCTCTTAACTGCTGTTCACACCTTCAGTGTAAGGGGCTGAGACGTTTATGTCAGTTAATCCTTCACTGAGTGTTCAACAGGATGCAAAATAGGCATACAGTGCAGTGGTCTAAAAGGAAATTATTTTCTCCATTTACTATTCTGAAAGTAAATGAGTTGATTTTTCAGTGAATGTGGGATTCATCTGAAATTTGCAAGCAAGTAAAATCCTGAATTATTCATGGTTTTCTCATTTCTTTCAGTGGTTGGTTATCCCAGAAGGAAGGAAACTAGAGTTTATTCTACTGGCACTATCTCTTTATTGCTGTAATGCACTGGTAATTATAGCTTTACAAATTATACTTACTCATTTGTTTAATCCTCATAAGAAAAATATTATTTGTCTGGTTTGCTATTTGACACGGTAGCTAAACTATGAATTGTAAGGAGGAACGAGGTCAAGTCTGTTTGTGTGTTCTTGGCCCTGATTCTCTATTAGGTTTCTGGGAGGTTCCTTCTCAAAGAAGGCTCAGACAATTTTGAATAATTCAAATAGTCCACAGACCTTACGCTTGTACAGTGCAGATACACACGTTACAGGAAAAAGTAGCCTTACTACTAGATACGTCTTGCTATCACATTTGTTTTGTTTTATTGCTTCATTAATAAAATTGCTAATGTCTTCCTGTCAAGAAAATTCTCACTTACGAATGTAGAGGACTGCTCTGTTTTGTTCTGCTTAGAGATGGTGTTTTCCTTTTCAAAGTAAGAAACAGGCTTATTCTTTCTTCACAGAGAATATAGAGCCAGATCCAAAATGCTTCTAAAGGGAGAAGGCGTTCTCTTTGTTGGTTTAAGCCAGCCTTGGATCAGGCTTGTTACAAACAAACCTCAGAATTTGAACAGAGCAGAGTACTAATCCCAGTTCTAGATTGTCATCTGATAGGTGTAGTTTTCCTACCTGAGTTAACTTGTTTTACTCACAAAGTATTGAAGGTCAAACAAAATCCCTTCAATTGCTTTAAGTTTATGTTTATACACTTGCAATTTATTTCAACATTTTAATGTATGCAAAATCAGAATGGCTGACAGTGGGCAAATGTGACAGTAAGACAAAGGGCAAATAATTATACAATGTTATGACTAATAGTGCAAAGTTCAGTGACTTTAATTAATTCTTAAACTGCAAACAAAAAATTTGTTCTATAGAAATCACCACTTAGCACATATGTAAAGGCAGGAAGGGTTCCATTCATGTAACACGGTTCATAGAAATTGGGTAACTGTTAACTACATACAGTCGATGTTATTAACATGAAGTCTTTAATTAGTTGTGACAGGAATTGATGCTGAGACTGCAAATAATTAACTTCTGAATATCCACTGAGCATAAGTTTCAAAGATGGTAACCACACATCAATTCCTGTGGTAACTTTTTAACCCCCAAAGCTTCGTTTTGTATATGAAAGGAGCCAAAACTTTATAAAGGCCAGTTATTAACCTGACCTTATAACATCATGTGCAGGATCCCTTATAGGAATGAAATGGCAAGACTGCTGAAATTGGTGCAAATGTGCTGAAGCCATACCATTTGAGACTGCAAGACCAAAGCTTCATAAGAATGAGATTCTTATGATGCTGTCATTATTCTGTTTAATCCCTGTGAAAAAATGCTTTCTTGAGCAAGAGAATTCTGAGAATAAAAATAACAATCCATGTCTCTTGATTGCTATGGGCGGACAGTATTAGTAGATCAACATCAGTCTACTCATTTGATGAAAGAATACAAGTGCATTATCTAATAAAGCACAACAGTCTTTGTCAATAAGTTTTGAGGCTGTTTCTCAAGAAGCTTGAATTCATTCACTGAGTTGTATGGTATTAGATAGGTGGACTCCTATTTTCTTACTGTGAACTTTGCCGCTTAAGGAAACTAGCTGAATGACCACTGGATTGCTTACTTTCTGCTGGTCATAATTCACATGTTCCCACTGTAGTGCATGCTTGGGTATGACAGTTATCTAATTGTCTGTTTTAAAAAGGAGTGTATTTATTATGCTTCATATCTTAGCAGAAGTGCTTCTCGCACTGGCACTTGGGAATGTTCTCTCTTCAGTTTTTTCATAAATGAGTTATCAATTCAACATGGTCTTTATTATGCGTCCCAAAAGATTTTTCCAGAACCTTCTTTTGCTTAAGGACCACAGGAATAAGATGAATGAAGCTTAGTATTTGACCAGGAATTTACTTCGTCTTTTTAGCAACATTTTGTGGCCACTGGCACACCCTTAATAATTCCAGAGGGAAAATAAAGAAGGTAGCTGATCTGAGTTCAATATGCATTTAGTATCTTGTAATATGCAGTGAAAAGCAGAGACTCAGGAAACCAACCAAATACTTTTCCTTGGAAATCTTCAGAATATGTGACAGCAGGGCTTAGACTTGACAGTACTTTGCTTAACTCTAGACTTGCATGACCCTCAGAAGCTTCAAACTCTCACTGACTTGTGTGTCTTTGGGTCCTAATTTGTTATGACTTTCAAGGTAACACTACAGTTTATCTTTTTTTAACTCCTTCATGGGTGGCGTACATATTTTTGTGCCACTACAAGAAAATACTACAAGCAGTGATTGCCCTGGGTCCTTCTGCATATGGAGAGACTTCTGAATGTGTGAAGTACTATAAAACTACTCAGAAGAAAGTTGCTGTTTTCTTAAGATCCATCAAGTAACGTAATTTCTCTGGCATGTACTTCCTACTGGCCCATAGTCCTTGTGAGATAATCCCTCACTTTATACCAGGAGAAAGTTGAAGCAGTTATTTTTTAAACCTCACAGAAGGGATTGGTGTCAGAGCAATGCTTAAAATTTTGGAAGACATATCAGTCAGATTGACAGGTGCCACCTCTCCTCACAGAAATTAGACTGGAAGTTGTGTTGAGCATGCTGTCAGAATGTCACAGCCTCTGCCTTTGATGGCACTGTCTGTTATGATGAGAGCTGGGATAAGAGATGCAGGTCAATAGGGGTGAGCAATGTGAGCTACAAGGGTTCTTTAAGGTGCAAATTCACATTGTGCCTCTACAAGACTTGCTGTATGCACTGGAGTGCATCATGTTTTCCTTCCTGCTGGAACCGAGTCTGAAGCCATGTAGTGGGATGCCTCCAGGCTACTCTGCCTGTGGGATAAATGAAGGTTCTCCAGCAGAGAGCTCTCTGTGTTGCAGGGGCAGTGTGCGCTTAGGATTTGCAAGTGGCATGAACTTCATTGTTGGTAAAGATATAGCATGGACATATGGTCCTGGGACCATAATGCACATCAAACCTCCACCCCTCCTTCTTTGCACCTCACTAGTTGATACTGTAAATACACCTAATAGTCTGGAATTTCTAGAAGGTATTAATTTCAGGTTACGCATATGTGAACAGAAGTGTATTCTTAAAATTGATTTAACTATTTGAAAAGTTCCTTCATTCAAATGGTATAGATACTTTTTTTCTGTTTTTCTTATTAAAACTGAATTACTTTAGGACTTTGCTGTAAGTTTACATGTTTTCTTCCAAAAACCTGAGACTGAGTTTTGAAATAGCTTTGATCAAATATGCACAGTAATATCCTTTGGGACAAATTAGGAAAAAATCCCTTTTCAACACTGTGGTAACAGTACTTTGCTCTTCTAGATGAATGTATTGAGCTATATTCCTCAGGTATGTCAATGTATATGCATCTAGTCCCAAACCACAAGACAAAAATATACATCTTTCCTCTGTCCATTTTGATTAAAATACCGTTACTCTGTATTTTGATCTGCTCCATGCAGCAGGACAAATATTTCCATGCAGGCTTTGTAGCTTTTCTTACATCAGATCCATTCTGAGTGACCTTTTAGCACTTATTCAGGTTTTGCCTCTACATGACCATCACAATAGTGAAAAAATACTGCTTGGTATCAGGTACACTTGTCTAAATTTCCATGCTGTGATTTGCCAGAGCATTTTCTTATGCACTCAACATGGTTTTGGGAAGTATAAGAAAGAGAAGCAGATTCAGTGAACTGAGACCTGATACTGTGTGGGGAGCATAACAGGACCTAATGAGAACATTCCACTATACTATATATGAGATTTCTGAATGAGAAGTGAGGAATGCCCCTAACTCCATTCTGCTTATGTAGTATCAATCAAAAGATTGCTACTTGCAACCAATCAGCAATGTGAGGACATATTCGTTAGCATTGTCCTGTGTTTCCACACGCCAATTTCTTTCTGATTTTCCACAATCCTGCTGCGTTATGTTCCATTTTTGTATTCTCATCATCTGTTCTCAGCTCATCTCCATTCAACTTTCATTTAATCTTGCATCCTGCCTTCTCCTTGATACTCTGCTTCTGATTTCTTCTGTGCTCATTCTTTTTGAGTCTTCTGGTTTTTGTGTGCTTTAAGAAGAGAGAAACTCTTACTTCCTGGATGTGGCTCAGTGTGAATTTTAAGTCGGTAAAATCCTTTTGAACACCATTCCAGATCTAGAAATGCCAACTTCTTCCTTGTGGTAGTGATTGTGAGTGCTGCAGAAGCCTTAGAAGAAATTCCATCCCCAAGCATTTGACAGCAGCAGCATTATTAAAAGGAATTCACCTAATGGATCACCTTTCAGGAACGATGAGACTAAAAGTAATGTAGGAAGTAATCTGTCCAAGAAAGGTAAAGGATTCAAGAGAATGAAATTAATAGCATCATTAAAAAAAATTCTGCTTCAGTGCCTTTAGAGATAATTTATAAAGAAAGCAGGTTAATGATAATGTAGACAAAGGATGAGATTATGTTGGTTTCTCTAATTAAAATTCTTGCAGCGAGTACAAAGCCATAGAAGGATGTCAGATCAGAAAATCTCAGAATCTTCATTCTTTGTTTACTCGCCGAACAGGAGCATCATGACAGAGCAGTTTTGTGCTGCTTATCTCCTTGGTATTCCTTGACACAAGGCTTAAGAAGCCAGCTTGTTTCTCATGTTTGCCCATGAACAAATTTTATCTGTGAAAGAAGAGGGGGGAGAAGGGCAATATTTCTAAAGTATCTGCTTAGACTGCTAACAAGGCTGCCGAGTCCTAGGAGGGTAGGAATTACAGCTATTTCCTTTGTCCTGGGCCTGTGGGCTGTGCTGTAGTGGGCCAGGACTATTGAGAAATTCAAGATTTTTTGGGTACCAAACATCTTGAGCATCATTTCTGAGATACCCTTTAGAGGTCTAATTCTTAGATAATGCCTGATTGCTGCCCTTTCATGGCATCCTATTCTGTGTACTTCAGGACTTTTCTGGTGACTTCACTGCTAATAAATTTACCTTACACCTAACTACCAGTCAGAGCTGGTTAGCAAAAATAAAGTTAGGAGAACCTACTGATAGGTCATCTTTAAATGTCTTCATACAATTCTGTGTGATTTGCTGTGTTAAAAGATGATTTATTTTATTTTATTAGGATTTAAACCCTGCTTTAAATTTTTATAGCACCCTTGAATAACAGCATATACTTCGACGCGTCAGAGATTTGGGATCTACTCAAAGCAACAATTTGAAAAGTTCTGGGCTTAAGCTTTTAAAAGAAAATATAGCCAAAAGTGTTTGTGTACTAGGAGACAAAACTTGTGGTTTAGTAGTTTTCTTCTTCTAGCATTTTAGAGCTGTCATAGTTTGCTTATCTGCTGAGCTGCATCCAGCAAAGAGAGACAAACAGTACTTTCTAGGCAGCTTATTATTATGTGAACAAATATCAGAAGGAGAAGGAAAGATTAAGTTTGCTTCTAATCTTTTACATTGATCATGCTTTCTATCAAAGCTCTTGTAAGGGGAAGTTCCTGATGATGCTAGGTTGGTTATCAGGTGTATAGCTACGATTATGTATGGCTTTCTGAGTGGCATCTGCATCTACAGAAAGCTCAGCAGACAACTGGGTCTTTATAAAACACAAATGTTTATTCCTGTGCGCATGCACATGGTTGTATGCGTGAGGAAAAAATACTCTTTAAAGTAAAATGCACTTCAAGTCCATTCTGGTAATGCTGTCCTACCAAGTAGATTTTTAATCCACAAGGCTGAAACCAAAACAATTTAATAATTAATTCTCATGTAAATCTCTCCTTTTAGGAATGGACATTAAGACTATAGAGAAGAAGGTTAAATGTGTACAGTGATACACTATTAAAATCACATCATCTGCTGTACTTCAAAGACAAGTTATTCTCAAATTGAATAACATCCTAAAGAAAAACCCATCAAAATGTTTTAACTTGACTGCATGTAAAGAAATGTGTATTTGTTTGTATAGTTTGCTGTGATACCAATGAATTGGGATTTCACAATTAAGTACTTGCTGAATCAAATCTTTTAGAGTAGTTTATCTTTTCTAAAATGTTAGCAAATGCTAGCTTTGTGCTAATGAAAGCTAGACGTTTGATTAACAGGTTTTCAAAAGTAAAGTGTTAACACTTTTCTATGGCTTTATTGAGGTATGAAGTCAGATCTAACGTTTTATAACTGCAGCATAAGATCAGAGGGGTTTTTACCCGCATTTGTTTTTTAGGTACTCTGAAATCCGATCTGTCTCCGTTCAATAAAACTTGCTAGTATTGTGGAGGAAAAATAAATATCTATATGTATTTAGGAAGATACGGGTGAGAATAATTATAGATTGTAAATGTAGAGCAACTAGCCCGAGTGTCCTCTTGTACTTCACCTGTCTTGAAAATAACTTTTCCTATACTGACAGAGCATCAGCATATCCAATATCCAGTTACTGTTCCCCAAATTATTGCAGCCTTTCAATACTTAAAGGGGGCTTATAAGATATGTGGTGACAGACTTTTTGGTAGGGCCTGTTGCGACAGGACAAGAGGTAATGGTTTTAAACTAACAGAGAGTAGATTGAGACTAGATATGAGGAAGAAATGTTTTAGCATGAGGGTGGTGAAACAATGGCCCATGTTTCCCAGAGAGGTGGTAGATGCCCCATCCCTGGAAACATTCAAGTTCAGGTTGGACAGGGCTCTGAGCAACCTGATCTAATTGAAGATGTCCCCTGCTCGTTACAGGGGGGTTGGACTAGATGACCTTTAAAGGTCCCTTCCAACCCAAACTATTCTATGATCTTTCCTGCCTTTTCTGGACTTTTGAGTATACTTAAGTATGAATAGCTTAACTGCATTTATATGAGACTACTAGCAGGCCAACCCGAAAAGTGGAATTTTTGTACAAACACCTATTTTGTAAACTCTTGGAAACTGAGTCTATTATAAAAGCTTTTGTTATTGACATGGATTAATGTTGCTTTTGAATATTTTAAGAAGTATCTCTGCATTAGAGATGCACTAGAGTAACATTGAAAAGATTTTATATAGTCAATCA
Source organism: Arenaria interpres (assembly GCA_013399435.1). Taxonomy (NCBI): domain Eukaryota; kingdom Metazoa; phylum Chordata; class Aves; order Charadriiformes; family Scolopacidae; genus Arenaria; species Arenaria interpres. Next base: position 15,166 of record VXAK01021482.1, on the reverse strand, counting down.
GCTATTGAATATGTTCTAATTTTTATTAAATTCTCAGATTTTATTGCAGAATAAAATGCCTTAATGGTGTAGTTTGTCTATATCTACTGTATCTGTGACAAAATCTAAACATCTTTAAAAGATTGTTTAGATCAGCATATTCTCCTGAGATACAGAGGAACTGCCTATAGTGAAAGCTAAGCAGATTCCTATTGTTTGAAGTATCTTTTCTTCTACTCTGTGGAAGTTCAAAGGTGTTTATACAGTCAGCGCAGTCATTTTGTGATTAGCCTGTCTCCTGAAAATCCTTGGTATCTTTCCCTGTCCTATGGAAATGGAAGATTTCTCCCCTTTCTTATTAAATCTACCAGCCTGCAGGCATGTGGTCTCTATGTGACTTGGTTTTCAAGTAGCATAGTCAGTGTTGGCTGTCCCAAAGGGTGAGGAGAGGGCAGTGAGGCCAGTCTAAAACCGGTGCAGAGACACAAAAAAGAAGGTAACTTTTTTTATAGATCTCTTCCCCTTCATTCTCCCTTCTCCCTGTCTCCACAATGCACATTAAGACACTTCACCATTAGGAAATGTTGACTGCTGAAAGTTGTGTTTCCTAGTACATTAGGGCTATTTTCTTTTTTCAGAACCACACAGTGATTTTAGGGATTTGCTGTGTTTTTCAGGTAGGCAGTGAGCATCTGAAACCTCAATCGACAGTGTCATTCAGGCTTTTCATTCACTGTCCTGTAAAGGTACCAGAGTTAGCTCAAAGCTGTCGTTCGTGCTGGTAGCAGTCGTGGTGTCAGCATTTGAGCTAACTGCCCTAAAAAGATGCTTCCTTTTGGTGTTATGGTTGTTGGCTCTTCTGCGTCCAAAGCTGGACTGGTCTTTTGGAGACATACCAGGTAATTTGGAGATTTTGACAGATGGACTTGGTTGATTTAGTGAGAGCAGTTAGGAGTTCTGTTGTCACCCTTCTGCATTCCAGGCCTTGCCAGAAGTTCCTGCCCCAGAAGAGTGAGCTGTTCCAGCACTTCCACTCTCATTCACAGCTTAGTGTCTTAGTTGGTGCTAAAATGCTTTGCAGTGAACTTGGGGAGCAGGGTTGCATGCACGTACCCTGCTATGCTTTGGTGTGTGGGCAGTATTTTCCCACAAAGGGACGAGATGGACACCTGGGAAGCTAATGTCTTTTGAAATTGATACTTACCCACCTCAGTTGCTTAGCTGAAAAGTTATTTGCAAATATTTATCCAAGTGACGGTTTATCGTAGCGTTTCCTGTGTGTTCACTATTGTTGTCTTGTGGATAAGAAGTAAGAGAGAGACAGAAGGATTGGAGCAGGACAGAAAATGGAATGCTGATATGTACAAACGCTGTTGTTGGCAAAGAGGTGATGTAATTGCACTTTGATAAGTGACATTTATGGGTTATGAAATATCTGCAGAAAAGCTCAGAACCAGACATCTTTCAGTTCTGGTGATCTGTGAGCAAAAGATCCAATACCCTGTGATTTATAAAAGAATAAGTATGTGTTTCATTGTATAATACAGATCAAATGATGATCTGAGTTTCAAATTATACAACGTGCACTTTGATATATAGACTGAGAGATTTTTATTCTGAATTTCAAATAGTTTTGGATTTATGCCTATCCTTGTCCCTGTCTAATTCATGTTGGTTCTTTCCCCCATAGAGACTTATTCCTTATTAAAGAAGATACAAGACCCAGAAAGAGTGACATATGCCTAGCTCCTCAGAGAGGATGAGATAAGAACAAGATAAATAGAAAGATTTCTTTATCAAACTAAGTAACAGCCTGGCTTAAATTAGAAATTGAAAATCATCTTCTAGAAACTTGCTGCTGTCAGCTGTTGACAGTGTGGACCCACCAGCTCCCTGCTCAAGGCCAGTAATGGCAGCAGAAGTTTTAGAATGATTAGCATGAATGAAATGAGGAAAGTTCCCAACCAATTACCAGAGAAAAATGGAACAAGCACATGTGCTTTTTCTGTCTGCTGTATTTCAGACTCTTTTGTTTTCTTGGTATAACACTTCTATTTTATTTCATGGTAACATGAATATATGAATACTCCTTCCCTCCTCTCCTTACAATTTATAGTTAATCCTAAAGTTATAATTTCACTTGTTTTAAATGCCTCTGGACAAATCTTGTAGATTTGGACGAGAATCAAATACAATTATTGTTTAATTCAGTCTGTGGGAGCAGATAAGGTTTTATAATGCATACTTTACTGATGACACAGACTTGATTACATTTTTTATGTGCTAGTTGTAGTTGACCACAGCTAGTAGTCCAAAAGAAGCACTGTTTCTCACAATTTTCAAGAATTGCAATCTATTCCTTATTTGCTAAGGGATGAACATAGAACAGTGACAGGTCTTGAATACTGTCCTATTTGCAGAAAATTTGTACAAGAGAACTATAGATATATAGAGAAGCCTTTTGTGAAAGGCCTGAATTTAGTTTCAATTCTCAGCCATTCCTATTTTCTGGGGTACATTTAAAAATGGTATCTATCTTCATCCTTCTATTGGCTTCATAAATGCTTCTGTCCCAAAGTGTGAGTATGACACAGAAAGCATGCATTTCCTTCACAGCCCTAACAGCAGAAAGTCATTTACATGGTTGTTCCAGCTGGTGTTCAATATTTTGGAAATGGAATCGAGACATCCAGTTATGTGACATTTTGTTGATACTGATGGAACATGCCCTTTTCTGAGAGAGATGATGCCTTCTTGCTTATACACCTGTTAGTGTCCCTTCAGTCTTGCCTTGGTGTAGTTTCACTGTATGAGTCTAATTAGGAAACTTTCATTTTGCTTCTGGTAGTGCTGAGAAATGCCAATAGTCAAATTTGATGTGGTAGCTTAGATACCTACATGTTGCTGACATCTTAGGGTATAGCCCATAGGTGTATCTGAACACTGGGGATAATACAGGGAATAAAATGTAGGCATGTGGAGTGCACATCTAGAGAGTTCTGTAGGAGTAGGACTGTTATTTGCCACTGCTTGCTGTAACTTGGTATATAATTCAAAGTAGCATTATTTATGTTTAAACTTTGCTAATGCTACAAATAGGTTTGCTGTTTTACCCAAGAAAGCAGTTTAGCCGTATACTATTCTGACACTTTTCTTCATAAACTGTTCTACCTAATAATTTGAAGATTTTTTTTTTTAATGCTTTTCCCTAAGCTCTTTAAAATTCATCTATTTCTACCCTGTGTTCAGATCCATAGCATGGTGTATGACTGAAACTGCAGCTGGGTGTTTAGAACTAAACCAGTGCATACATTTTCAAGAGCTGTATATATTTACCGTCTTCTGTTCACTTTGGAATCATTGGTCCTGACACACTTCCGAGAAGCTGAACATCAGCTTATTCCATATATAGGTCATTGTAAATCAGTCTAATAAGCATATATGCTTATTTGTAGACAAAACCATGGAGTTTGTTTTATTTTGTTTTCATATGATTTCAATTATAATTTTAGAGGTAGAGCTGAGCAAATAAGCCCTGTTTCCAAATATGTTACGTTTACCAATGTGGGGAAAAATGAAGGACAGAAGCAGTATATCATCTTTGTGAGATGAATTCTAACAATGGAAAATACAATTTATTTGAATGTCACCAGATAATAAGATAGACAACAAAGTGAATGCAAGGACTTGTGATTCATTATCTAATGATTGGCCAAGGTCACAGTGATAGAGAAACAATAAGGACTGAGGTAAATCACGTAATTTATTTATTTACGTTCCTAGCACATGTTGCAAAATATACCTCCTTTGCTGTTCCATTGATGTGGTTAATCTGCACTGGAAACCTGTGCTCCTGTCAAGCAGACTGTCAGCTCATGCAGATGTTGCTGGGTGGTGGTACAGCAAAATAGCTTAGATACCATTCCTGATGGTGATTTGCTTCAAAAATGATATAGAAGAAGGCTACTGCCTAACAAAGCCAGTGGAGAGCTCTGAAGTTTTAGAAGACTGGAAGCATAAATTTTAAAAAAAATTAGTATTCTGTATTTTGAGTGGCTATTTTGGATTTCTTTGGCTCACATGCACTTGTGCTGGTTACCAATACCATAAACATGAAGAACAGGCAATGACCAGCAATTCAAGTTCAGGAACATACAAAAGGTCACAGTAATAAAGTTCACTGCTGTATTTTAGAGGTGAATAAGGCACTAAAATGCTGGCTCCTCTTTCTTGTGGCAAAGAGAGGAACAAATGTAGATATGCCCTTTCTTGTTATCATTTGTTTAACATGAACAACGCAAGCTTATTTCATTCTCACCTTCTAGACCTGTACTTATTGGTGGGTCTTTTTAGAAGAAAAAATTAGTTGAAAAAATACAGCTGTCTGTCCTTCAAACTACTAAACTTCTAGGTACAGACAAGAAAGACAGAGGAAAGCTGCTTAGACTTAAATATATTCATGAAGGAAAAGCTGAAGAAAACTGGGACTAGGAAGCAGGCTGAAGGAGAATAGCTCTTACTTAAATACTCACAAGGTTCCCACAGATTATTAAAAAGCATATGGCTTTGTGAGCTAATAATCTGGGTCCCGTGGGTTTGTCCTATTAAGTAAAAGTGTCCTGGGAAGGGAAAGGGAAACTGAAGGCTCTTTTCTCCAGACTGCAACAGTCTGCCACTGAGCCAAGCTTGATTTTATTCAATCTGAGTATTGGCTTGGATTTCTGAAAAGGAAATTGTGGAAGCTTGCCTCATTCATCAAAAATGATTTAAGGTGCTACCACAGAGGCAGAAGGGCTTCTCATTATTGTTTCCTGTATTTTATAATGTTGGCACTCTTCCTGAAATAATTCAAGAATTCTAGATATAATAATATTTTGGATTGTAGGTTATTTTTTTTTAATTTTAAGTATCTAAAGGGTGAGTTGAAGGAGGAGGGAGCCAGACTCTTTTCAGTGGTTGCCAGTGAGAGGACGAGGGGCAACGGGCACAAGTTGGAACATAAGAGGTTCCACTCAAATATGAGAAAAAACTTTTTCACAGTGAGGGTGACAGAGCCCTGGAACAGGCTGCCCGGGGAGATTGTGGAGTCCCCTTCTTTGGAGATTTTCAAGCCCCGCCTGGATGCAGTCCTGAGTAGCATGCTCTAGCTCCGCCCAATCCTGCTTTGCCAGGGGAGTTGGACTAGATGATCTCTATGGTCCCTTCCAACTCTAAAAATTCAGTGAAATTCAGTGAAAATAGATCTCAACAATTAAATTCATATTTTATTTTATCTAGGTTTTGGTAATGTGCCTCTTCCTCAGTAAATACAACTTTTTCTGGAAAATAAATCCTTACTCTGAACAGTTGCGTTATTACGTCAAGCACTTCTCTACAAAACTAAGTATAGCAATTAGCAAGAAATAAAAAAAAATAATGTGAATGCTCTTATAAACTTCTACGAACTATCAGCAAAGGATTTTAAAAACACAACCTACTGAACTGCAGATTTTTAAAATGAGCAACTTGAGCATTTCTGTCTGACAAAAAAACGTTTTTTGTTCCCTGCAGACAGTTTCCAACTGAGCTTGGAAGCGAGAACTCAAGGAAATATTTAGGAGATGGGCAGATATAGAATCATAGAATCATTTAGATTGGAAAAGACCTTTAGGATCATCAAGTCCAGCCATAAACTTAATACTGCCAAGTCCACCACTAAAACACATCCCTAAGCAACTGTCCAAGCTGTCTTTTAAATGCCACTAGGGATGGTGACTCAACCACTTCCCTGGGCAGCCTGTTCCAAGGCTTGATAACCCTTTCAGTGAATAAATTTTTCCTAATATCCAATCTAAACCTCCCCTGGCACAACTTGAGGCCATTTCCTCTTGTCCTATCGCCTGTTACTTGGGAGAAGAGACTGAACCCCACCCTGCTACAATGTCCTTTCAGGTAGTTGTAGAGAGTGATGAGGTCACAACAGCCTCCTTTTCTCCAGGCTGAACAACCCCAGCTCCCTCAGCCGCTCCTCATAAAACTTGTTCTCCAGACCCCTCACCAGCTTCATTGCCCTTCTCTGGATATGCACCTCAATGTCCCTCCTGTAGTGAGGGACCCAAAACTGAGCATGGTAGTTTGAGGTGTGGCCTCACGAGCGCTGAGTACAGGGGGATGATCACTTCCCTAGTCCTCCTGGCCACACTATTTCTGATACAAGCCAGGATGCTGTTGGCCTTCTTGGCTACCTGGGCACACTGCTGGCTCATATGCAGCTGGCTGTTGACCAACACCCCCAGCTTCTTTTCCTATACGTAGCTTCATCCCTAGATACATAGCTGCAGTCTTCTTAAGTGTTTCCTTTTCTGATTCTACAAATGTGACTCATGCTAGGAAACGTAATTAGAAATAAAAAAAAATCTTGCGTCATACTTTGCAACTGCCTGTCATCTGAGAGTAAAGCTATTTAACTTAATCACAACAGGCCTGAATATTTTCATTACGAGCGGTCACTGGCTGAAAATGCAGCATTGAAAACAGCAATAAGGCAAGCTTTAAATACTTTAAGCTTAAACAGTAAAATTATTTAAAATCTCTTTTCCCCTGACTGAGAGTGTCAGCCTTTTTAAAAATTGAACTGAAACTGGAATTTTGGGAGGTCTGGGAGCAAGACACTGAAGGTTACTGAATGAGACATTCCGTGATGAGTCCTGGGGTGATAGAAGGACTTTTCTCTATGTTATTTAAGAAAATAGGAATGAATGTGTTGTGCCAGACTGAAATTTCATGTAGACGAGCATCTTTGATGAAAAGCAAAGGCTGTAAGAATAAGCAAAAGCTTATTCTTATAAGTAAACCTCCGATTCTTCTCTCTGTCTTCAGCAATTTGCTAGATTTATACAATTTCAGTGATCTTCAGTGGCTTTTCATTTCATGAATTTGTCCAATCTCATGTAAGCCTTGTTCCAAACCTGCAATACACAGTATGATTGCTAAAATTAACAATTTGCTAATTAGCAGGCCATTGTCTGAGGCTGGTGATGTAAATGAAAAAGATTCCATTGACATTTGGTACTGTGCCCGCTTACATAAATAAAGAGATTTCCTCAGTGTTCTTAAAAAGCTTGGGTAGAAACAGAGATCATTCACTTATTTTAAGATTAACAGACCACTTCTGGTATGAGAATCATACGATATTTCTATAAATTGCATAATCTGGACCTGGTATATTGACAAGTCTGATGAAGCTCCTTTCATGATTAATAGTAGAGACTATAAAATCAAATAAACTTCAGAAATGCCTCTGAGAGACAGTAAAACAAATTGTCAAGGAATTGTTGAAAACATCTATTTTAGATCCATGAAGTTCTGCTCTATTTTTTAAGTGCCACTTTATTGAGAATGCTAACATGTTTTAAGTAGTTCCCTGGAAGTCCTCTGTTAATTTGTCACTAAGAGTCGTCCTGGTTTCCTGTTTTGGGTGAGGCAGTGTGCCATTCTGCCATCTCTAAGAGAGCCAGACACAAGGTGTTACTTGAAAAGTATTCATCTCTTTTGAACCAAGTGATAGTGTTTAACTTCTTAAATAATCCTAGTAAAAAGAGTCTTTGGGTAGGATTGTAATTTTCTTGGTTACTTAAAAAGAGATTTACTAGTCGTTCACTTTCATTAATAAATTTAGCATATGATTATACCAGGAAGGAAACCTGGGCAGGCATTTGTGGATTCCTTCAGTTCAAGGATTTAACATTCTTCATCTCTTTCTCACCCTGTGTGTATTGTGATTGCAACACTCCACTGCCTTTTGCTTGTTATTGTTAATGTTGTAAAATAGACTCCTGGAAAGAGAAGCTAGAACAAGTAAGCCCCGTTAAAAATAGCTCTTTGAGCAGTCAGACTTCCAAAAACATAAAAGAAGAAAGGAGGGAAAAAGTGGAAAAGACACATCCAGGGCCAGTAACATAATCATAGTGTGAAATGGAAATGAAAGCTAGCATTTTAACTGAAGTTCCATTTGGTTTTCTGTTTTCCTGCATGAGGTTTTCCTCTTTATCATCAGAACATCAAACATGCTCCACTTCAGTCACTCTGTAGCTGTGATGGCTGAGGCAGGGTGTCTTTTTAACCAAAAATAGTAAACAGATTGTTTTTTATATTCCAACAGATTGGAAAATTCACTAAAGAGTGAACCTGCTGGCCTCAAACAGTAAGTAGTATGCATGATTTGGTGACCATTCTATTCTGTATCTCATGAAGGTCAATAATACTGAGTCGTTTGTCTCTGAAAGCACATGCAGGACACAGAGTTCAGTATATAGACAATAGTACAAGCAGTAAGCATAACCATAACATAAAAACAAACAGCATAAAAAGGTTGTAACAGATTTGTTACCTACCTGCTGAAATATCAGCAATTGCTTGCAAGAAACCTTCTTGCACCTAGGTTTACTCAGTATGCAGAGTTTAGGAGATTATGGAAATTAGGTCAGATGCAGTAGCTGTAAAGTCTTGTGACTTTTAGATTTTGAATTAGATTTCATCCTAAATGGGCTAGCAATAATTATTCTGCACTGCAGTTGGGAAAATGCATGGATTTCCCCACCCAGTAATTCAAATGGTATAATCCCACCACCATCATTCATGAGTTAGTTTTGCACACTGAATTATTCAGAAACAGAGATGACAGCCTCTCTGGAATGATGAAATACACTGTCATGTGGGAATCGGTCAGTACATCCTGTCAATTTATGAACTTACTGTGCAGGTTTATAATCTGTATTTTTGGTTTTCAAGATCTTTTTGCTGTCTGTACTACTTTATTCTGGGAGTTCCCTTAATCAGCAATTCCTTTTCTCATGTTCAGAGCAATAATAAATGTTTCCGTAGGACTAGATAAGCTGGATGGATTTGTCTGAAGCCAGATTTGATGATGGCACACCAGATCATATAGTTTTCATCCAATTTTTCTTTGCTAAGACATTTTCAAGTAAGTACATGAAAGCAGACTTTCTTCATAAGAAAAGTCTAGTAAGATTACAAAGCTGGAATTCTGAAGATGCTTTGTCTTTTCCTCTATACCCCTTTCAAGATGTTGACGATAAGCTGTCTTGAGCCCACTGTTTATGATAAAATTCTGTCTTAATGTTAAGATTCTTAGTAGTATATACAAACACCTTATGAACGCTGTGACTGCGAGATATTATGTTCAAGTATCAAAGTAATTTAGTTTAAATCTCATTTTCTGAAGGAACATTGGCAATGACCTTGTATCCCATTGTATTTCTCTGAGACTTAAAAATCATTTGTAGCTGTGTAAAAGGTACGTGGTGGCATAATGGCTAACTTACAAAGGCATATGTGGTAAAGTGTCTATTTTTCATAATAGGAACATCGTTTCTGTTAAATCCGCTTGGTGTCTGTTGGTGAAGTGGGGTGAAGATGTGACAGAAAGAAGAATCCCACATATTTTCAGGATATGAAAATCTTGGGGTGCAATTTTTTCTGGTATTCACCTCACAGATGCACTGCAGAAAAAATCATATCATGCATATGGTTCAGCATTAGGAGTAGGGAGCAGAGGGTACTTGCACATGATGCTTTGATTTAGATTAAGTTCAGCCACATGGAAACAGAGGTTCACAGGAAACACCCAGTGCTCTTGAAATGTATTTAGAACGTTTGCATCAACTAAAGTCATCTGCCATTTTGAGTCCACATTGAGAAAAATTTTTTATCCTAACGTAAACCATTTGACTGATTAATTTCATAACTCCTTTTACTGTTTCTTTCTTTGCATTTCACTTTGTATCTTTGCCTCTCCTGGATAATCATTGGTATCCCTGTCTATGAAATTTAATACTAAGTTTTTTAATGAAATGGGGAATTTTAAAGTTTTTGAGAGTAAAGCATAACATTCCTTAAATAGAGGCATCTCAAAAGAAAATTACGTACTTAGTTATTTTTAAATGTAAGTAATGAAATATCTGTTTTTCATATTAGCTTATTATTCAGATTTCTAAGTGAGATGGCAAATACTAATCAGTAGTCAGTTTTATTCTTTTTGACTCCTGAGGGAGGGAGTTTGCTGTATAAAAACATTCATTAGCTGTTATACAAACAAGCCCCATGACATGCTTTACAATATGCTGTTACCGCCTAATAAGTTCTTGTATTTCATATCTGTCAAGATTCCTTCCTTCCTTTTCAGTTGGCAGCCTGCGTTACCATTGCAATGCTTAAAGAAAACTCTTCCATTTCTACCCTAGAGCCGTAATTACATTGAGGCCTTGAGCCAGAGATAAGTCTCTGATAGAGGAATGCTTGTGTGTATCTTGGAAACATAATATCAGAATGGTGTTAACTGGGTTCATGTATTACATGTGATACAGACAAACCCAGCAGCCTTATTCTTCCCCAGAGCAATTGATTATCTTTATCTGTTTCATTCTCTGAAGAATTTCCAGATTCAAAAGCTATTTGATAACCAGTGAAAGTTGATGACAAAAGTAAGTTGACCAAGTTTCCAACCCAACAAAAGATGGTTTAACATTAATAACTAAAATAAATGGGACAATGTCTATGTTGTAAACATGTGTTTACTGGCTTGAGGCTCAAAAGCTTAAGCTAAGTATTTTGAAAGGTGTGGATTTAACCCTGATTTGTATGAATTATATGGGGGAAACAGATTAATATTTAAGTTTTAATGGCCATATTAATTTGGTCATCATGTGCAGATATTAAACGTACATATTTTGATTGTTCTTGATAGTAGAACAACATATTGCTACTTAATCTCTAAAAAACGGAAATTTCGTCACTTAAGCTTTTATTCCTGATTTTGTCAGAAAAATTACTTCAGTGTCTACAGAGGTTGTAGTGAACTACAGTGGCTACAAATTTCAATTATAGCGAGTTTCTTTTTTGAGCACTTAGAGAAGTGGCAAGACTGTATACAGACAGTTCTTACCAAATATTGCTTTTCCATCTTATTTGGAGTAAGACTGATGGATAGACATAACAAAGTGAACACTGATTTCTCCTGTGCACTCACCAAGTTTTCTGTCCATCAGAGCAGACAGAAAAAAATAGTTCAAACTAATGTTATTTCACTGTCTCTGAAGTGGAAGGTGGCACAAGATAGAAAAGATGGACTGCATTCATAAATCCTGCTCAAGTTTTTGGATAGTAAACGATGGGAAGATGGGACAGGGAGGGGAATAGGAGGCGGAGGAATTTTATTTTAATTCCACCAAAAATAGATAAAATTTAGGCTGTGTGGTCTGAACTATTTTCCATTAAACTAGATGGAAGGCATAGGATTGGATGTATATCACAGTGTTCAGGTAGGAATGACGTGAAGTATCTGTTAGTGTATTAACTACATTTTGTAGAGTAAGAGAAGCCTAGTGATCTAACTTAAGCACACATATAAGTGCTTGTAAAATATGTGTCTTTTCCCTTTCTTTGTTTCCTAACTGATGTGATGATTGTTATCTGTTCTTAAAATTCAAAAATAAAAATCTTTATTTGCTTGTAACTTGCCTAGACCTGTGTTAAGAGCGATTTCAGAACAACTGAAGTGATTGAACCTGGAGTGTTCCGTCTTGTTGAGCAGTGATTCTTAATGTAGTATGACTGTATTTCCTGGAGATTTACTGGCCGTCACATTTCTCTTCTTCAGGACAACCAAAAGGTAAGAGAGGCTATCTCCCCATAGCTTCCCAACTGACGCATGAAATTGGTAGTTTAAGCATTAATAAAGAAGAAAATACCTTTCACTGTTAGCCAGGAAAGCTTTTTGTATGTCTTAATATATACACGGAGATACATGGTCAGACTCTGAGGGCTGCAGAATGATATTCAATATAGGGTGTTCACTGAAATAAATGAAAACTAGAGAACATTCCTCCACTGTGCTCTAGAAAATGCTTTTTGTATTTCCTGCTCCTTCCGAAGGGCTTTTTAAAGAAAGGAAGTAATTTGACACAAACAAAAACTAGGATGAGAAAATTACTGTAGGGAAAAGGATGGATTCACTAATGTTTTGATTTAAATCAGAAAATGAAATCCCAATTTATTTTCCAGTACTTAATTTTGAATCCAGTCGTGATTTTTCTGGCAGAGCAGCATTGAAAAATGTTGGTTTAACAGACACATATTTTATGTCAATTCATCAATATTTGAAGGGAAACTGGACAAGAGAGCCTGCTGGCATGAAACAAGGATATCACGCTAGTTGGCTGGGAGGCTCTGTGCTTATCCACAACTCCAGGGTCCCTAACTAGCAGCTGTGCAGGCTGCCCAGTGCTGCACATTGCCTTGTGTGCTGGCTGCCTGGCTCCCAGGGGCCGTGTGGTTGCCTCATTGCATAGCAAAGGAATAATTTTTTTGTACATAAAATTTTCTTTTTCTGTGGGATTCTTTTGAATGTGAAACCAGTAGTTGCATGCTTGAATGAAATAAAATTCAATTTATTCTTAAAAGCTGATAGATTAATGCCAAGTAAAAATATAGGAATGGCATTTTCAATTAGAAATACCTACAATAGGTGTGATGAATTTTGCTAATTCTGGCAGTGTGCTCTTCTGCTGTCATTAGACTTCTTGTGGTGAAGACTATAATACATTTAAAGAAAGTGGAGTTACTAGAAAAGACATGACACAAATGTGTGACTAGTACCATTGAAATCAATACCATGAGTCATAATCCCACAACATCTGCATATATATTAGTGCTTCCTTGTATTAGATTCAGGGAATTCAAATTAAACAACAGGTGTAGGTGATACAGCAAAAAAAGGCTCCTGAGCCTTGTAAGCTGAAAACACATAGGATGCATAGGAAAGTCTTTGAGAAAGAAACACAGTATTTATACTGTTCTTTTTATTGTATTATTTCATTCCACTAAAAAATTCAGGTGGCTGGTAGTGACCATTTGGAAAAGGTAAAAGTAGAATTCTTTCAATACTAGCTAAAATGCCCTAATGTTACATACAAATGTGTAGTTAAAATTGATTTTTATTTTCTCTGTTAAATCTTTGAAATGGAATACATATGCCTGTGTTTTGGGGTTAAAATGGAGATACATATATATATTTATGTTCTTTCTGCTGGAATAGCTTTCAAAGAAAATTGTGCATGTTCTTGTTTAAATATACAAATTGGATTCTATTTCCTTTCAATTTGAAGAAATTAGTGCTGCTCCAGTAGTCATAGAAACTGCAAATAGGAACTGACTGTTGAATATAACCAACAGCAGAAACTGTGAATATTGAATAGTTTTCTTAAGTTCCTACCTACATAGGAAGCTAAAAGAACATTTCAAAAGAAAACTTTGTTAGCAATCTATCAAATATAGCAGCAGCAATTTGATTGTTACTTAAGTATTAATGGCAGCAATTGTTAGGACTTAAGTAAGAGGCTACTCTGCATTTGCTGTCTGTCTCTCAAATTAATATTGAAATGTGTTACCTGACATTAGCAAAAATCCCTCTGATTTGTAACACGCTACCATTTATGCCTTACAAACCAGAGAAGGATAAAAGTTGCAAGTACTCCTCTACAGTTAGATGAAAACTTTTTTTATGAGCATATGGCCTTATCTTAATATCTTACATTTACCACTGAAGTATAAAACTTGGGTATTAAAACTCTGTATTAAGTATCTCCATAGACTCTAAAAAGGTATTAGCTGTCTGTAAAATATGTAAATGAGAATATATCAAATTTGTAATTCTAAATACTGTAACTACAGACACTGATGAAGTAACTGCATATGAAATTAGTAATCATATGATTATGTGGAATTACCTGATCTGATTTGTATGCTTGACTGAAGAATTATGCGCATGAATCAAGCTTAGTAAATAATTCATACCTTATCCTATAGCTGACTAATATAACATCACTTTCTTTTTTGCAATTTATGTAGGAGTGCAGTATTCTCCTGAAATTAGCAGTCTTTCAATAATAATTACCAATATCTAGGAATACATTCTGGTTTGCAAACTTTTCAGTGCACAGTGACTATTACTCATTCAATATTTGAATAGTGTTGGTTAGTTCTAATTGGTCACACAAAACTCCTTTCTCTGTTTTTCTCTCCTGATTAAAATAATGCTTGGGTTTTAGAGTACCTGCTTTAAAAACAGGTTTTCTGCATATATTTAATATGCCCCTCTTGCCTCTAAATCGCAGCCTTTGATGTCTTAGAGAGTCAAAGTAATTGATAGTGGGAGGGGAACTAAAGATCAGCAGCTTGGTTATTGTCCGTAGTAAATACCTACAGTCAAAATTAGTACTGGAAAAATGTTTTCATGGGTTTAACAGTGGAATTTGGCTTCAGGTAAATAATTAGATACCAGTAAGGTTCAAAGTATTTTAGGGCTCATACTGCTATAAATTGGGCAATTACTGGCACCTAATGATATTGCAGAAACTGCAGTGAATTTATTAATAGGGCATAGGGTTGACTACTGGGGCTTGTCAATAAAAGAGAAATATAAATGAGGCAGTTCCCTAGCAAAGTGAAGGGAAGTGTGTGAAAGGCCCTTCCATGTCTATATTTGCTACACCCTTCAGAACCTTGGGGTGGAACTAAAAGAATTCTAAATATTGTAAAGGATTACATTTCTGTTCCAAAAGGCTTGAAATGTAAAACTCAGACAGCCTTTTGAGAAGCTCCTTGCAGTATGGTACAGAGTCCTTAAACTTTTGAAAGCAGTTGCAGGATTTTGGATTACTTCCTGGATTATTTGCAACATTTTCATAACCAGGAAAACGTTAAAATGGAAGTTGGTGTTAGGTAAGTAAGTTAATTTAGCAGGACATTAATTTCTCCCTTTAATTTTTCATTAAGTGAGAACTGTATAATCTTTTCATCTTGGAATTCTATATTTATTTCTACCAGAGGTTGTCCAGCTAGATGAAATGCATTCCCGACAGTCTTTTTAAACTGATCTACAACACAGTCATTTTTTCATAGACTCAGACTATCCTCATGG
>VXAK01021478.1:0-13777 GCA_013399435.1 Arenaria interpres | reverse complement strand
GTGGGAAGCGGGCGCTGAGGCGGCGGCGGGAGGGACCGGCCCCGGCCCGGCCCTGAGGGGGAAAGGGATACCCCCCTGCCTCCCCGGGGCGAGCATTGAGGAGAGAAGCCTTAAAAAAAACCAAACAAAAACCAAACAAACCCTGAACGTTTGGTTTTTCAGCCCCTCAGGCCCAGAGCTTGGCTGCCGGCAGCACCTGCTGGAGGAAGGAGGGCGGCCCCTTCTCGGCTCCCCCAGGACGTGGTGGGTGAGCAGTGATGCAGGCCCTGCCCCACAGCCCCCCTGGGCCTGGTAAGGAGAGCGTGCGATTTTCTTTTCGTTGATAACGGTGAAGTAAAAACAAAACGACAGCCACTACAGACGGCATCCATTGCAGATCTGCCATCATTAGTAACCACAGGCTTTAATGTTCTGCTTTCTGGGGTGGTGGATGTTCACGTGAACCTCTTAACAGGTACCACTGATCTGTAATCATGGAATGGGTTGGGGTGGAAGGGACCTTAAAGATCATCTTGTACTAACCCCCACCAGACCAGGTTGCTCAACACCCCCTCCAGCCTGGCCTTGAACACCTCCAGGGATAGGACACCCACAGCTTCTCTGGGCAACCTGGGCCAGTGTCTCACCACCCTCACAGGAAAGAATTTCTTCCTGAGATCTAGCCTAAATCTACCCTATTCCAGTTTGAAACCTATACCCCTCATTTCTTTCACCACATACCCTTGTAAGAAGTCCCCCCAGCTTTCCTGTAGGTCCCTCTCAGATGCTGGAAAGCTGCTGTAAGGTTTCCCTGGAGCCTTCCCTTCTCCAGGCTGAACAACCCCAACTCTCTCAGCCTGTCCTCACGACAGAGGGGCTCTAGCCCTCAGAGCATCTCCACTGCCTCCTCCAGACTTGCTCCAACAGGCCCACAGCCTTCTTGTGCTGGTAACCTTGTCCTGGTAACCCTGAAGAAGCATTATTTGACTTCCCAGGGTGGAACACCCTGACCAGCAGCAGGTCAGTGGTGGGACTCCAACTGCCATTAACCTCATTGGAGTCCCAAGGGGGCCACCTGCCCCACAGCCAGCCCATAACATTGCTGCAGGGACCACGTATACCTGCCAAAGTCCCAGTCCCTTGGGGTTATATTTACAACTATACCAAGAACAGTTTGTGTAGGAAAATGGGCAAATACTGATACACATCCTCAAGAGTGATGGGTTTTCTCATACCAGCCTCAAGATTAGAGCAAGAATGGAGGGTTAAATTGCTTCTAGATACTCACTGGTCATAGCTGAGAGCCAGTCCCCTGTGTCAGGCTATAGTGGGAAACATCAGGCAGTTAGAGTCCACACAAACCAGAATGACTTAAAGCAATACCCCACTCCAAAAAAACTACCAATGCTGCAGTTAAAATATAAATATATATAGCCCAGCCTATATTCTTTCCCCTCCCTACAGAACACTAGCACAAACAGCACTGTGTAGGTAGAACCAAGATAGTTTTTTTATAAGACAGGAGTTACCATAGCAAACATTAAGTTATCAGTAGCTTGGTGAGAAGGCACAGAGCCCATTTCTTATATTTAAGACTTTACCCATACTCTTGGAGAACATTAACTTTATTGGTGAAATTACGTGGCAAGCTCTTAAATAAAACATAATTTCTTGAAGAGAGCTCATTTTAGATAAACTTTTTCCAGCATCCCTGTAAGAACAGATTGTTTTTCACTTGCAAAAACATTGTGTGAACTCAAAGCTTATCAGCTTCTACAGCTACAGTGCAAATAAAAAGTCCAGTTGTGAAAAGTCTCCAGCATTAGAAAACAAACAGAAAAGTAAGCCTCTGTTTAGAATAGATTTGAGTGTGGAAATACACAGTTTGAAATCCACAAAGAAGCTGATAACATAGTTAAGACCACTTTATCATAAGGAAGTGAACAATGTTTTCCAACCCCCCCCACCCCGAGGAGCAGACAGACAGATACAAAAGCACTAGCGAGACATATCACAGAAATAAAAGTTGAAATCACATCTTCACTGGATGAGAAATAAACTTGTGACAGCAAAACTAAGCCCAGCAAGATTATGGTGACCTGTCCTGTATTAAGCCATTGCCCAGATTGTGTATTTTCACCAAGGCCACAGGTAGGTCGTGGCCAGATAGTTTGGGGTTGTTTTTTTTTTTGTTGTTTTACTTACACTTAAGTCATCTAACAGCAACCTCTAGTGGCTCAGGGAGTTTCCTGACAGATCTGTCCCTTCTTCAGCAGAAAACAAGGGGAGGACACAAGATGAACCCCAGCAGCACCGAAGCCCTGTTCTGGAAAAGGCACTTGCCTCCAGGGAATCATAGAAGATACCAGAACAGCCAAGGACAGTCTTTGCACCATTCCTTGTCACATCACCAGTCTGACTGTGACACCTTTTGCAAAGGAAGCCTCGAATTCACCTGGAGATAAAGAGCCTTATTGTTTTAGCTGCAAAATTACCGAATTTGATGTAGTGCCATTGGCTGAACTCTGCTTAAGTACCAGAGATAATTAAGCCTCGAGCATCCAAGACTCCTTGTCTTTTCCTCAAGTCCATTTTAAAGGTGGTTCCAACCGACATGTTTTTGTCTGGGCCAAGCAACAAACTCCTATCATCTGAGGGGACTTCGGCAATACAAGTGGGTACTATTTTGTTAAAATCTAATTTGTATGATGACAAATAAGATAATTTGCTTAGTTACCCCTCCACCCACAGCCTTTCTAGGTATGTTCCAGCGCTGTCTGGGGCCTCGAATGCCTTCTCTGTAAAGGGAATACCAACACCATTACACAAAGAGTATCCAACCGGTAGGATCAGAGGGATTCAACAGATTCCTCTGCAATTACTGTCTTCAAAACACTGAAATCTAGTCATGCTGGATTTTGTAAGCTATGTTGTAGACCAAAAATATATTTTGATTTTAAACATGAAAATACAATATTTTGCTTCAGTACATTTAAAGCTGAGGATATTTATAAAGCTAGTTTGAAACAGTGTTCCACCAGTTCAACAGGGGGAAGAAAGATGTGTGGTCCCTCTTACAAAATAATTAAGTGCCACCTTAATATGCATTCTATTAAGGTACATTCACTTGGCAATTTTTTCAGCTTGATAGCAGTCCTCAGAACTCAAGTGGGTTACAGACAGCTAATCTGAAAGCACAAAACGATTCCACAACCTATAGAAAGGCATCAGCATTTACAGCATCATTTGCTTAATAATCCACAGCGGTGTAATCGGGTCCAGGAACACCCTCACTCGTGTTCCAGACCAGAAATACAAACCCATGTATTATTATTCTTAGTTGCTTTATGGACCATGTTATGATGCTTTCTTGAAACCTTTTAGAATGGGGTAGATTTTCTCAAACGCCTCATAGATTTCAGAACGCTCTTTTGCTCCTAGAAAGACATTTAGGAGAAAAAAAAAAATGGTTAAGAATTAACAGAGTGTTGAGAATAACTGAATGCAACTCAGACCTAATGATGAGATCACAAACCGTGAAGAAACACAGGAGTTTAAAAGGAACTGACTATTAATTTAAGGCAGAATTTCTATCATACTTCAGCCACCTCACAAAGAACAATTTTTAGCTTGCTTTGCTTTAAGAGTAGACTAATTTTGCTTAATCTGTGGAACCAAAACAGGAGTTGGCTACTCCTGACAGGTGCAAAACATTGGCTTTAGGAAAAAAAAAGGCAACTGAGAAAAATTATAGTGTTATCTGCTTAACAGTAACAGCTCTGCCTGTTGGTAAAGCTGAAAGATAGAAACAAGAAATGAAGGGCATTTATTTAAATACTGAAAGTTCATCCACAGTTTGAGAACTCCCCTCCTCCAGTTCTGAGAAGCTTTTTTAATTTTAAGCTTTGTAAGGGCACCCGCAGTTTCAAAGCCAGCCTTTTTCCGTCTTACTGCAAGCAAATCTTGATTACCAAGTCTTGTACACTAATTGTGTTGCAGTAGGCAGTGACACTACTCTACCATGCTACTGCACCAAACGTTGGCTGCAAAAAATGCATTTAAATGAACTAGTAGTTGGATTAAGTGGCACTCAGGAAGAACGCGTAAACCTTTCGCTCAGAACACACTTGGACATGACCCATTCATCTGCATTACTACAACTTTTGCTTTCAAAAGTAAAGTTACTTTCAAGTTTCTTTCTTGATAAGGAAAAAATCCCAACCTTGCAGCTCAGCAAATTCAGTCTTGTCACTGCAGCTGGGCCCAGCGCCCACAGACAAGAACACACCTTAGTGCTTCTGGGCCTGCTGCATGTTTGAGGGTGTTGCAATTACAGCACCCAAAAAAGCAAGTGTCAGTGGAATGGAACTGCCCAGTATGATCTTACTGGACCTAAGAAGGAGATGGGGGGACGTTGGAAGGGGAAGCATCTAGGCTTTGTACTGAGTGCCCCGTTCTTCAGTTAGCTGAGCTCATTTGTGATTGATGGTTGTGAGAATCTCTAGCTAAAGGCAGGCGCCTTTTGTCTTTCACATACCTCAAAGCTGTGTTATAAATATACATACGGCATTCAGGTCCTCTGGGACCAACTACCATTTACCTTTCCGTACATCTGAATAAAAATATTTTTATGATATCTACAAAAGAATCTGTTAGGAAATTCAACTTTTGTGACACAGGATCTGCGCTACAGATGTCTGCTGAGCGCACTTACTCAGCAAGGCTTGTGCCTCATGAGTGTTTTGCCAAACAGTCTGGAACAAGTTCTTAGATCTCCACCCTTTCCTCTAACAGTCCCTACTAAATGTTGTCACTGAAGTGTTTTAAGAAGTTTGTTTCCTGTCCGAGCAATTTTAAATTGCTTCTTGTGATATTCACGTTTAAGTGACTGGGTAGTTACTAGCATGTCAGCATCCTGTTGATTCTGTATGTTGACACATAGCATTATGCTTTGAATAAAATAAAAATACTCAAGTTTAACAACATGAAGGTCTGAGGTGTTATATGAAGCATCATGAAATTCTAGTGGAACAATGCTGATATTTTTATCTGCAGAAAGCACAGACAAGCAGCAGTAGGCATGAAAAAGAGTGGCTTTACCCTGGCAAGATACTGGTTTAACTAATGTTCAATTTAAATGCTGTCTCAGAAGATGCGGTAGCACTTGATTACAGATGTACAGAGGGACACCACTTACCAGTCAGCACAACTTTTCCAGACACAAAGATAAGCAGCACTATCCTTGGCTTGACCATTCTATAAACAAGGCCAGGAAATAGTTCAGGTTCATAGCTGTTTCAAAGCAAGCAGGTAAGATTAGTAAAATGTAAATACTGTTTCAGTGTTGTATGCGTAAAGTGCTCTTTAATTATACTAACAACAGAGTAATTAAACCTAGATTTTAGGTAGCTACCCAGGTGAGTTTTTAGATATCTTCAAGAGAAACCTGGTAGTCCCAGCTGGAGCTGGTAGGAGTTCTTCATGCTCTCTTTTAAAGATTTCTGAGCCACTTCTGAATGCGATTTTCTATCGCATCAAAACCACTATTTTAATCCTCAAACAGCACTCAAACCCTTCTTAGTCTGCAAAGAGCCCTTATCAGGAAGCACCTTGTGCAACTAAGACAAGATGACAGCCAAGTGAATCTTTACTATATATTTAGTCCCCAAATTAAATGCAAAATATTAAATGCATTGCTAATAAAAGACACAACTGAATTTGGATTTTGTCAGTGCTGAAATCTTCATCCTTTCCTCAGTGATGGCAATAACTAGTTCTGAACAAGCCCATTTTGAAGGCACAGTGTGCCTATTGCTCAGCTACAGATTTAAATTGATGGCTAGTAGACATCCAGACAAGAAGAACTGAAGTGATATCCCAGAAACACACTATATTTTCAGTTCTGTATTTTGCAGCGTGGCTTCATGCCTGAAGGTGAGAAACCTTGTCCTTGCAGATGGGCGTCTGGTTTGACAGGAGTTAAGAGGCCCCACTTAGTATTAAAGGTTCACAATGGAGCAAAGGCATAGACCAGGTTCAAGTAGCTTAAGAGCTGTGCCAATTAAACCTGAAGTGCTTAATCAAGAGCAGTTATTCTCCTATTGAGATCTGCAGTGAAGAAAACTACGCACTACGGTTTGATATTGCACTTGGCAATAACAGGAGAATGGTCAAATTGTGATCACCAGCATCGCTCAGATTAAGGAGAATCTCTGGTGCACGTTGCTGATAAGCAGCAACACCAAAGATTGTGTCAATGATATTCATGGTTAAAGAAAGCTTGTACAAAAGAGAATATCTTCTTAACCAACTGAGCAAAGAACCCAGGAGCTTCTTGCAGTTTTTCAGCCCTTTTTCACCAGATCTAATTTACCCCAGAAGTGACTGAACAGAAGTTATCGCAGAAGATAAACCTTACTATCTTTATTGCAACACATGGCATCTGCAGCCACTTCATGCCTGCTGAACCAGCCAGCACATCTTTTGCTCACTAAAAGACATCCTTGGTATTCAGCATCCAATTAATTATTACTCTGTTTTCCCAAGCTTGTACAGCCTCAGGATGTTAAGTCTGTTTGTAGTTTACAAAGACACTGCTCCAGCTTGCCTGAGGTTGTAATCCCAACTTCCACGTACCTGCAGAACTGCCTGTGAGTGAGAGCCAAGGTTTCCAGCCGGATGGTGAACCTCACGTCACAGCTCCCAACCATATTCTGTATCTTGAAGTTCAGGAACCTAACAGGGAACCCAAGCTTCTGCACCACGCGTGCAAACTTCCTGGCTGCCACCCGCGATTGCTCTTCACTGGGGGAAGAGCAGGAGGGGAAAAGAAAGCTTCGATTTGTGCTTTCTGCTGGTCTCAAGCTGGAAGTCAGTTTGGAGCCACCACCATGCTTGTCTGTCCTCCAGAAAAGATATGCTACTGCTTAAAATAGCAAGACCCTATCCCCAGAAGTACTTCAGTGAGCTAACGGTGAAAAGGCACATTGTCATTCACTTTCCTGCGGTCTATTTGAGCACACGGGAACTTTCTGTGTCACCCAGGAGTTCCCCCTCTCTTCAGAGGTTACTTTCTCAGTTCCTCAAAACAGCTTCTCAGGGCTGATCCAAGAGATAGGCTGCAGAAGCCAGTACCATCATCTAGCTGGTTTAGGATGGTGGTAGGGGTTGGAGAAGAAGTTCCTTAAGCTGTACATTTATGCTTTCTCATTGACAGTTTAGGGACATTAAAAAAAAAATAATAATCAAGGCAGCTGTGAACCTGAGGAAAAGAGCTTCAAAGTACAGAAATAATCTTTGCTTTCCTCCGGTTCCCATGTTCTCTGGAGGCAGATGTGTTAACTAGTGAATGCAGCCACTGAGGAGAGACTTGACAGACACAAGTTATGTCCTAACTCACTTTAAAGTCGGTGAGAAATGCAAATAACCCCTTAACAAGTCTTGGGCATTTTAGCAGCTTTTCTGCTGGTGTCTGCTCAGCTCAGTCTATATTCAGGGACAGAAGGATGCTATTCAGTAGTTTACTAAACTGCCATCATGAAGAAAGCTAGACATTTTTTCAATACCAGAGCTTCATTTTTTTTCCTTGCAATTATGACAGCCCTTTGCTAGGTAATTTAAACAAGGTTTTTTGATGTTCTTCATCAGAATATAGGTATAGCTGCAAGACCCAGACCTTTAGAGGGAAGGAAAAAAACTAAAAAAAAAAAAAATAAAAATACCTTTTTGCTCCTGTGCAGATCAGTTTTCCTGAACTAAAGATGAGGGCTGTTGTTCGTGGCTCCCTGATTCTCATGATCACAGCAGCAAACCTCTACAAATTCACAGTCCAGCTGAGGGATTTCGCTGATGCTGTATCACTGTTCATTCTTGCAAGAATCGTCACTTTCAAAGCTCAACACAGCATGCTCCGGCTTTGAGGAAGCGTTCATTTACCACCCTAAAGTTATTTTCCACTCCCTTAGGACTAGGGGGCTTAAAACTACAGTCACAGCACCCTTACAGAAATCCAATCTATTCCCAGTAAGTTTCTGCAATCCAGGCCAATTGCTAAAAGTATCACATAATACCAGTCAGACTCCAGTAATTCTTTTTAATTCAGACAAGGTTTTTAACCCCCCTCCCGGTGAGAGCTGCTTGAGCCCTTTCAGCTGGAGGGAGCTGGCCACAGGTGGGAGAGTTTCTCTCCTTTCTTAAACAGCTTGGCAACGTCTTATTGCTGGGGTTTTATTCAAAGAAAAAAAAAAAAAACACAAACAACTCCTGGTTGTCCCCTGTATTTCTTTTAATTTAACAGGCCCAAATTGGAGAATTTTGTGACTTTCACCTGTGGGTCAAGCCAGTGCTATTAGAAAAAGGATAAAGCTTATGGTGAATTTGTATATTAAAATCCAAGAAAGGGGATTGCAGGTAGAGCTTTGAGTCCTTAAGATTTACCTTTGGGTTATACTCTGCATTTCTGGCATGCAGAACTATGTGCCTCAGATCTAGTTTACACGCCAAGTTTACAGTCGACACTATGTTCCTGCAGAACAAGAGAGGAATTTTCTTATTGCAAGAAGCAAGCCACTGCAGAGCCAACCCCCAAACATTATTAGCTTAATGTGAAGTCACACTCCAATTAATAATTGCCATCAACTAATTTCCTGCCTACCTCTACCCCACTCTAGCGTTAAGCTACTTTTGGCAACACTTAAGTAATTCAATACCAAAATGACAGTTTCTCACGGGAGGAGATATAGCAAGGTACAAAATTATTAGTCCCTGAACACTGAGTTTGTGTGTCTTCCAAGAACTACATCACTGCAGTATTTTACAGCTTTGAATTGAACCAGTGCTGAGTGCTTACAGAGTTACTACGGCACTCTTAAGGCAGGTGAAGGTATGTTATTCTCTGCAGGTATAAACTACTCCATCCTCGCTCCAGCCTAGACGGGATGGGATCTTTTAACAAGGCCAGAATTTCTCTCCACTTCTTTTCATGTCCCTTTCCCCTCACGCAGCTGGGACTGTTTCTGCCCCCAGAAAAGCAGACTGTCCTCATTTAAGACCGAACCGTGCTTGCCACATTCTCCAAATGAGAATTCACCTTGCGGTTAAGCAAAACCATGACTATTCTAGATGATATATAATACACAAACTTACTGTAACTGAGGAACTATGTCAGAGCTTTCTGATGCAAGTGTCACTGGGGTCATAGGAGTCATTACTGTCAGGGGAGGACACACGTGAGGTGCTTCAGGGGACAGCTGAGTTGTATCTGGGTGTGACAAGCTGCTTTCATCCGTGACGATACCACCGTTCTCATTTCTTGTTATCGACCCATCAAACCCTTTCTGCATTTCATGGCCGTCTTCAGGTAGATTTTTTTCTTTGCTATCTTGAGTAATATCTGGAAGAAAGCTGAGGTCCACGGAGGAGAAGTCTGTAGGAAGCTCTTTGGGCTGGTTAAACTGAGAGCCAAACACCCCATCTTTAGTTGTTTGAATTGGAAGGTCTACATCATAAGGGCTCACGGGAGCAAACAGCTGAGGACTAGTTGAGAGGTCATCCTTGAGTGAAGAAAAAGTGTCATTAGGGATCTTGTATTAAAACATTAACTCTGATACTATTTCAGATTAATCTTCTATTCAATGTGGAAATTTCAATTGTTCCCCCCCCCCATATGTATTATAGCAAAGAATAGTCTTAAGATTTGGAAGTGCATCCTTTGCTTGTCTATCATCATATAAAAATCTAGATAACTTCTAGAGTGCCCACCTCACTCCAGAGGCAGTCTAGAGTTCTCCTGTAGTGTCACAAACTGAGAGCTATACCTTTAGCAGTGGCTGGAGGGACAATGCTGGCACTTTGCCCTTCACAGCCACTGTCACACCTTGCTTATACACCTAACCAACATAATTGCTCAGGAGTTTTTCCGAGGCAGACAGCTGGCATTTTCTGGCTTCCTTTAGCTCCCGCTCGGTCTATTACTACTAGCCCCTTTCCCGGCTGCTAGGGGACAGCCTCAGTGTTGTGTTGTGTTGGGTTTGTGCAACAGAGGGCAGCAGCTCACAGAATCACGAGCAGTTTAATTCTTCTCAGCTGCTGGAGGCCACCGACCTAATCTAAGTGAGGCAGAGTCAGCAGAGCCAGCATCCATTCCCAGATCAAGCACACAACATATCTGCAAGCAAGCTCTTGCATACTAATGCCCTTCTTTATCAGCTGTTTTTTATTAAAAGCTATTTTAAAAGGCATCATAATGCGAGGAGGCAAGAGTTTAGCAAAGGATTTATTCCCTTCTTGGTTAAGGCATCTTCTTCCAAGAAGGTGGTTTCTGCCAACACCCACAGCAGGTGACAGCTTGGACTAGAAGATCCATACAAGAGGGTTTGTGTTCATTTAGGCATTTTTGGGCTCCGAAGCCAAAAGGACTTGAGAAGTCCAAGCACAAATCAGACCAGGGAGCCGTGCACAAGACTGAGGCCCTGGAGTTGGCAGCAACTGCCCGAGCTCCAGTGGGAGCAGGGTTTCCAGATCACTGCTTTCCAGCCCTGAGCCAGTGCTGCTCTGTGTTCTGTGCTAATCAGCTCACTTAGCAACACAGCCTCTCGGGGTGATCTCCCACTTACTCTGCTGTGCGTTTGCCTGGAGACACTTGGAAAACTCTTATGAAGTGGCAAATCCTCCCAGAGAGCCCCTAATAGCTCTGTAAGCATCACAAACACCTGAGCTCAAAACCATTTCCAAAACTGACTTCTAGATACAGAGCCCCATCTGAGATGGGGGGGGGACGGACAGAGTGCTACTGAATAAGACTTGATACTCCTTAACCCCTCAGCTCTTTGGAAAACAGGATCCAAGAGAATCTGGGAATTTCTATCTGAGAATTAAGAGGTCAGATACAAACGTATTAACACTTACAAATAACAATAACTAACATACATCTGTTTTAAACAGATTTTTTTCAAGTTAACAACAGGGGAAGGAAGGCACAGCCTCCGCAAGACCTCCAGTGAGCTAAGGCTTAGCTGTACAGGAGCTAATTAGGAAAATTTTGTATGAACCATGATGCAGAGAAGATGGTACAAAAAAGCCTCATTGCCAGGAGCCCGTGGGACCGCTCACACATCATACTGAGGGGAATCAGAGAATAGAATGCGGTAAGTCAAAAAAAAACCCAAACAAACCTCACGGATTGTGGTATGGCTTAAAGAAAGAAGCTGATGGAGAAATGAGTGGTATATGAGGCTGGAAGTATTAATCAGCTGTAAAACAAGTTGAAAAAAAAACCACCCAACTGAAAGCGAACTGCGTAGAGGAGGAAGAAACAGGAAGCAAATCTTAGTTTCTCACTGGGTTTCCATCTAACTGGTCTGGGAAACAGCCCTGACAGGGTTAAGCGCTGGGGAAGACTGCCTGCTCCTTAGCCAGACCCTGAGAGGCTGTGTGTGAGGGGGGGCACAAGACCATGTTTACCTTGGGCTGGCTGCCAGGGGTTATTGCTAGAGACTGGAGGTTAATTAACTTCACCGAAGGCCCCATCGTCGGCAGAGCTTTGGACATCTCCCAGCAGCTCCAGCAAAGAGATTTCACACATAGATCCCGCCTGAGATCACAAAGTTTGGGGCAGCTTGAGGGGAAAACAGCCATTTTCACTTCCACTGCAGGAATCCCTGCAACCCAGGTACACGTAAATCAAATCCAGCTGCTTTAAACAACTGACTTTTAATATTTTTTTTCTCCTTTCTGCAGTGCTCTCTCACCCATCTGCCATTAGCAAGGATTCCAGCAAACCTGGGGTACAAAAAGCTCCGTAGCATTTGTAAAACCCTGGTTATACCTCCCCCTGTTACACACTTTATAGGGGCATACTCTGACTTTAGTGACTGTCACTAGGGGGTCTCTGGATTTAAACAGCCCATTTTCTGAGCTGAAAAAGTAGTTTACAACAAGATGCAGGTGCAGAAGTTGCATTCCCTGGGTGAAGATCGCAGAATCACCATGGTTGGAAGGAACCTCTGAGATCATTGAGTCCAACCTTAAAAAAAAAAAAACAAAGAACCCCCCCGCNACCAGCTTGGTGGCTCTCCTCTGGACACGCTCCAGCAGCTCAATGTCCTTCCTGTAGTGAGGGGCCCAGAACTGAACACAGCCTTCCCTTCATGGAGAAAGCGGGTCACATGGTCATAGAAGGAGATCAAGTTGGTTAAGCAGGGCCTCCCTTTCATAAACCCATGCTGGGTGGCCCTGATCCCTTGCCTGCCCTGCACCTGCTGTGAGAGCTCTCCCAAGATGATCCTCTCCATGATCTTTCCCAGTACCGAGGTCAGGCCTGTAGTTTCCCAGATCCTCCTTCTGGCCCTTCTTGTAGATGGGTGTCACATTGGCCACCCTCCAGTCATCTGGTACCTCTCCTGTTGACCAGGATTGTTGATAGATGATGGAGAGAGGCTTGGTGAGCTCTCCCTGAGTACCCTTGGGTGAAGATGATGCTCCACTGCAGAGTCCAGCCCTCTCCTTAGTCCCTCAACCCTGTCATCTCTGCAACCACCTGAGAGCAGGAGGGCTACTGTAAATACCAGAAAAAGTGATTTTTTTTTTTTTACAAATATTTGCCAATGAGCACAAAGAGGTCTGAGCCCCCAACCCCATAGGGCCAACACACCCCATTACATAGGCTGGTCCTCACAAACAGCAAGAGTTTACATGTAAGAAGCGTTCCCCTTGAGGCACTTGAGGACAACCTCCCTCAGCAAGAGACCACCTCCAGCATCTCTAGACCATTATAGCCCAGTACTCGCCTACTCAAGGCAGGGCTGGAGATGGTGGTCAGGCCGCCTAGGACACAGAAGATTCCTAAAGGACGACAGAGGAACCCCCGAGCTAACATACTTGAGGCGCAGGCAGGAGATGATCCACAGCGTGCCGTTGGTGGTATAGTGGTGAGCATAGCTGCCTTCCAAGCAGTTGACCCGGGTTCGATTCCCGGCCAACGCAACTTAGTTTTTCCTTTTTTTTTTTTTTTTTTTGGTCCCCCCCCTTCCCCTTTTACCTGCCCTCCGCAGCGCTCCAGGTACTGCTCCAGCAGCGAGATGTCGTCCATGGCCACGCACAGACAGACAGACAACCCCTACTGAATGCCTTCACCCCGCCCCAACCCCGGTTTTAACCCCCATAGGGGCGGCAGCTGCGGCTCGTCGGGGAGCGGAGCCCAGCGCAGGTGGTTTTAAATAGGCTGGGGCTGCAGGCCCCTCTCAGCTGGGATGGCTGCCCCCATCAAACAGCCTCTGAGCCCTTCACCTGCCCTTGGTGGGGCTGCCCCCAGGGGTTTGCGCCATCCCGGGGGAAGCCGAAAGAAATGCTGGGTCTCAAAACCAATAAGAGAGTCTACGACCTTTGGAAGAGGGGGCAGGTCTCTCACAAAGACTATAAAGATGTAGCGAAGCTATGCAGGGAGAAAACGAGGAGAGCTAAAGCACAGCTAGAGCTCAACCTAGCTACAGCCGTTAAGGATAATAAAAAATGTTCCTATAATTCATTAACAACAAAAGGAGGATTAGGGAATATCTCCCTCCTTTATTGGACGCAGAGGGAAACATAGTCACGAAGGATGAGGAAAAGGCTGAGGTGCTCAACACCTACTTTGCGTTTCGGTCTTTAGCAGTGGAACTGGCTGTTCCCTGGACACCCAGCCTCATGAGGTAGGAGACAGGGAGGGGAAGCAGAATGAGGGGATCACAATGAAAGAGGAAGAGATCAGTGACCTGCCATGCCGCTTGGATGCACGCAAATCTATGGGACTGGGTGGGCTACA
>VXAK01021476.1:1702-25221 GCA_013399435.1 Arenaria interpres | reverse complement strand
TATTTTCAGTCCCGAGTCATCCCTTGTTTAAGTGAAAAATGAAGCTAGTGAAAGAACTTGTGGAGAAGGGCTACTTAAGCTGATGAGGTCCTGGAGAAGCTGTTTTCTAAGAAATGACTAAAGTGTACGTGTGTGACTACGCTTATGGATCGTGACTGGCCATATAGAAATAGGTCGAGATGGTGGTAAGCTGAATAGAGGGAGGGAGAGGCAATGGTGAGTCAAAAATCAATGTTCAAGCTATAGCCCAGTGTTGGAATAGAAATAAATAAAGATAAACAGTCCACAAACTTAAACATCAAGTTAGAGGAGAGTTTTGCAAAATTCAAGTGATCATATTTCACAGTTTAGCACTGAAAGGCTTAACACAAAAAAGCTTTTTTATGATGGAGCTTATGAAAGGAATTGGCTTATGAAAGGAGTTCAGTGAAATGTTGTCTCTGTCAGCAGGGGATTACCCTTGATCACCCAGAAGATCCCTTGTAGCACAGTGGCGCATGTATTGATAGAAAGAATTTGGCCTGTTTGTATAAATAATATACACATCAACAAGCTTAGCCCGGCATGGAACAGTTCCTGGAAAATATTAAATCTGATGTGCCATTGGATGTAACTACAACTCTTTCACATTGATTTCACTGAAGTTAGTATTTGGTTGTATATTATGTCTTATGTATTCAGTCTCATGAATGTGGGTGGGATGTATGTTCTTGATGAATATTTTTTAATTTTACGTACAGAAATCTTTCACTAATTTATCTGAGGTTTATTTGGTTACTGGGAAGTAGGCATGCTTGCTTGGGGTTTTTTGTTGTTTTCTTTTGTCTTTACTAGAAATAGATTGCACAAGCATGAACACTTTTTCAGAATTCTGGTAGACAGAAGGTTAATGCATGCAATTTTACACTTCATAAAACTCTGTGAAACCTAGAAATATAAAACAAGGTTATAATTTAAAACAATATAATTTTAACTACTGCAGTACTTACCTATCATACATGAATGATTCAAGATCCTCAATATACCTCTGATCAGTTAATTTTTTTCATCTTAAAGCTTGTTGCAGAGGCAAGAAAAGGTAGAAATGACTTCTCAAAGTTGAATACAGATTCTGGCTATTTTCAAGCACAGCAACTTGATATTCTTCAAGTTCTCTGATATGTACAGACTTCAGTTACAAATAAGATATCAGGGATATAATACCATAAGAAAAAAACTTCAAGTCTGGTAAAATGAATTTTATTTACCTTTTTTCTTTCTTTCTTCCCCCAAAGCTAATTTATTCTCTATAAAATTACTTTATCTGGCCCAGTATTTAAAATTACCCTACAATAATAAATTGGTACTTCTGGTATAACTGCAGTGATACAGTGAAGTGTAATTTCAACTTGGTAAAGGTTTAATTTGAATAGCACGGGCAGCATGGGTTTTCTTCAGGTACATGTATTGGTCAGTGATGTCTGGGTAGGGAACAACAACTAAAAATTTCGTGCCAACTTAAAAGTAAATTCTATCCTTCCATCGCAGTTGAAACTTTGGAGTTTGAGTAGTTTTTACTAGGGCGTGCAGTTAATGGAGGACAGCTCTGATGAGCACGCTGTGAATCATAAGTAGGACAGCCTGTTGTCAGGGTTGCCAAATACTTATTATCATAGAATTAAGGAAAATTAGGGATTTCAAGTAGTCATCTGGTCTACTCCTTTTCCCTAAAGCAGTATCATTAGACTTGTCGTATTAACTTACAATTTTGTTAAAAGTAGATATTTTGGCTTAGCTTTTCACAGGGCGTGCCCACTTGAAACTGACCTTTTTCAAAAGGAAGAAGAAACATTTGATCAAGTGTTTCAACCAGTTCCAGAACCAAAAGAGGATCAAACCTGTATTTTGTCTATAATAAACTCTTGTAGCTTTTTTTTTTCCTAAAAAGTTCTAGTGCTGCTTTTCTTTGCAGATGTGAGGCTTAGTGGTGTAAGGTGTGCGTGCTGTGATGACACCTTTTGCCTGCCTTACTAAAATCAGCACAGTTGGGCCAAAAGGGAGAATCCAGTAACAGGAGCTCCCCTTCTTTTGATGTCCTCCATGGTGAGAGCATCTTATAGCTATGAGGATGAGAAAGTGGTGGAAAAAATTAATCTTCTGAAAGGGAATATCAAGCAGGAGGTAGAGGAGAATACAAGTGGAGGCTGTACTGGGGAAGTGAGAACCAGAAGCTGGCTGGAAGGAAGGACTTGGAAAAGGAGGTTGGGTTGGGCACGGCTGATGTAAAAGTAGTAAAGCCTGTGACTGATGAGTTCAAAGGTGTTTGGGATCAGCCAGAGGATTGTAAGACAGCTGCTGAAAGCAGCATGTATCTCTTTAGTGTATTCTAGCACACTCCAAACTTTGAAAGAGAATTTGGGACTAAGCTCACATGAGAAGGCTCACTATGTGTAACCTGCCTTCGTGTCTTCCTCAGCATCTGCTCTTAGTATTTCTCTCCTCTTTGCTTCTGTGTTCCCAGATCATGATGGATACATACCAGGTGACTGAACTGTGCTTCTAGTGGCAATCTAAAGTCTGGTGTTGCCCTTGGAGTATTTGACTTGAAAGTTCAATATTCTTTTTTTTGTTGTTTCATTTGCATTTTCAGAATAAGGAATGAGCAACGTGCACCATGTTATGCTGTTTTGGCTGCTTGCGCTGTCCCTTCTTCCACTTCTGCTGGGAACTGTTAAGAGTAAAGCTTCTGGCTTTCCTTTTGTTTCTGGCATATTTGCAAGCACCTATTATTAATTTAGGTCCTAAATATGATTTAATTTAAGAAATAGGAAAATATCTTCTGTAAGGTGCCCCAGTACTGCCATCTAGATGTCTTAGGAAAGAAATTATAATAATGAGATTATTAAGAAACAAATACTACTGTTATTTCAGGGTCCAAAGAAATTCTATTATGGTCTTTAGCTTTTCTTGTTATCACCATTAAGGATTGTTTTCATCTAAATTTGGTGGTGTTGCATAAAGGAAGAAGCAAAACCAGCTTTAACATTTCTGTGAAGGTTTATTAATTGGGGAAGAGGGAACTTCTTAAATTTTTTTTTAAAAATTGGGTATTGAATTCCAAGGTATGCTGAAATTATCATTTTGGAGACAAAGAATAGCAAGGTAAAGGGAAGAAGAGATTCTGCTTATTACAAACGTATCTTTTTCTTTTTGTAAACGTAAACTCACTAGCCCTACTAAACTACTGTTTAGATTTATATTTAAAATGTACCTGGATTACTTAAGCTTTTTGTTGGAATTATTTTCTGGCTGAAAATGATCTGTTGATTTGAAGACCCAGCCAAGTTCATACAAAAAAATCCCATATGATTTACTTTTGTAGTCTTAAAAATGATCAGAGGCTCTGTTTACATGTGTCCTGAATATTGTAACTTAGGACTACTTAATTAGTTGATTTTGCATGCATTTAACATGAATATTAATTTAACTAAAACAGTTCATTTGCTGATATTGTTAGTGAGTCTTAGAATATTAATTTGCTGGAAGAATAATGGGCCTCTTATAAACATTATCTAGAGTCTTTAATAAAACGCTCTTAGTTTTGCCATAGTACTATTTATTACATTATTTTTGCATATACTCATAAATGAGTACTGTTTACATATTTTCTCTTCTTCTTATTTCTCTGCGTTAATGCAGAATTAGTATTATTTTTCAGAAGAAACATAGTTTCTGAAGGCCAAAGAACAAGACAATAGAAAAGCAGGTATCAGAGAACAGAATTTACTGGTTTGTTCTGTCATACTTACTTTTCTCGATAGTGTTGAATTTGCTTTTCTGCAAACGGGGAGAGAAATAGGCGCTTCTTCTGTTTCCTTTCCTTTTTCAGTCTGACCCACCAAGTTGTCATTATAGGTGAAGAAACAAAACACAGGGTTTTGCATAGAAAGCCTTTGGTAACATACTTTGAGTGCATGGTCCTGGCGTCCTGCTTAACAGATGTGTGTGCTCCTCCCCAGGGCTGCTGTTTGCCAAAGGAGAGTTAGTCTGAATTCACAGCGACAACACAATGTCACGGAGAAATGGGATATGGAAATTAACAGTGTAGTTAAGCATGTATATATATCTATGTATATGAATAGACATATTCTGTCTTGTGACTGCCCCTCTCCCACCAAAATAATAAAAGGAAAGAAGAAAATTTCGGTAGAGAGAAAAAATTGCTGTTTGCAGGACACTCATGCCTTCTGCTTTTGAAAGTCAGGTTATTTATTTAACAGTCAGAAACAATTTTAGAGTTTAACTGTAGCAAAGTCTAAGGGTGATATTTTGCTTTTGCTATAGTTTCTGCAGTGTAATTCCTGGTAGTATAGTTTCTGAGAAGTTACGAACTGAGGGTTTGGAATGACCATCATAATTTTTCTTCTGTTTCTCAACTTGGCTCCCTCAGCTTATTGTTTTGCATTTTCCCCTTCCTATTTTTCATATCTGAATGCATACTATGTATCTTTTTGTGCACCATCATTTGTTTGAAGGCATGTGAGGAGAATGAAAAAATAGTATTCTGCTCCTTTCTTCCATTTTATGCAAGGTGTTTCCCTTACTGTTATTATAGGTCTCCTACTAGTAAATGTTTCTAAGCAACCATTATGGTCTATTGAATAAAAGCTGAACTTATTAAAAAGTCCCTGAATATTTATATGCTATTCTGTAACAGCAGTATTGGTTAAATAATGTATGTATTTAAGAACTTCTTAAATGTAGAAGAATCAGTCAAGGACTATTGGGTAAATAAGATACTTTGAATTTTTCATGAACTTTTAAACTAAAACAAGGTGAAACATATTGTAATGTTGAGTGTTCAAATGGATCAATGACTGGAGATTCATTTAAAGCCCAGCTTTCTATGTTTAATCCTAGCTAGTGCCTTAGAGAACAAGCGAGCCGTGCTGCCCATGGTAAGAAATTATCCAGAATCGACAGGCAGCATCTAAGCACTCAGCATCAGCCTCTGGAGGACATGAGCTAGGTAGGCTTTTTGTCCTAAAATTTCACACTCAGTGGTGTAGGATTGTTTGTGAGATGGCACTGTCAATACAGAAGTGTATCTGTGGAATAGACCTTAGTGACATGGTTTAGTGATGGTTTTTTATCAGTTAGGTTGATGTTTGGACTAGATGATCTCAAAGGTCCCTTCCAACCTAGACAATTCTATGAGTCTAATACGAGAAGGAGAGATGCTTTGTAATTTATACTGTAAAGTGTGGCATGATGTTGTGCTGTGTGTCCCTGACTGAAGAGGAGAAGACTTTCCCACCCAGCAGCTCTGGCATAGAATTTTGGAAGCCCACTGAGGTGAGCGTTGAGGGCCAGTAGTGTTCTTGCATCTCCTCTGTTTCGTGACAGTTTTTATGCTGCGGCTATCTGTTCCTGGCATTAGAGATTTGATGTTTCTAAGCTGCAGTCTGGCTACAGAGCTAGAGTTCTGCTCTGCCGGGTTGTTGATATCCGCTGGTAGGTATACGCTTCGCATACAGCCTGTCTTCTAGCTCTGGAAGATGAGTGGTATCTTAAGCCCAGACACGATACTACATATACTGACTATGTGGTGTGGGTCTCAGAACTGCGTATGGTGATGAATTGCCCCTGTCTGAACTTAAAGGGAGAGACCCGTCATTAGAAATGTAGCTTCAGCCATGGCAGTCTCATGTATCAACATCAGTTAGCACAATGAAAAACCCTGAAGTAGGTCAGGTAAAAGGTATTTCTCTGTAGAAGTCAGGCTAGTGAGAAGGGCTGTGTCTCAGGTGGAAGGCAGATCTTTCTGTTTTCAGGCACTTAAACTGCCCAGGCTACCTACCTGACTGAATTTAGCCCCTACTTTTGTGGCTATTGCTGCAACATTTGGCTTCAGGCATGTGAGCTTTCAAAGTGATGTTTTTTTGAGTTAAATTTTCCTTTATGACATTTGGCTTATTCGGAAACAAAGACTGAGATCTCTTAAAAGGAGGCACAAATGGGAAAATGAGATCATTAATTGTTGAAGCTGGTACTGTAACAAATTGACTAGAAATGTGGATTCAGAGAAATTGATGTACTTTATCCTTCCAAACTAAATGAATTCTCCATCTGCTTCAGCTTCTCAACGATAATGAGGACGTTGGGCTGACTCTGCTATTGGTTTCTCTGTCTTCCTGAACTATTTTGGAAAGTTTAAACATTTCTTGCATGATTAAATACACTTTCAATAAATCAATCTCATAATAACTGTTGTTCAGGAGAGTTCATTATTCAGTTTAGTCTTTTAAATTACTGTTCTTCTTTAAAGGATTCTTCTGACGTAATGGCTTCTGCTAAATCCATTTGCCATGCTCTGGCTTGTAATTACTTTAGATTTGAAGAATAAAATGAATGGCTTTATTATTAATCAGTAGCAAATTTGTCTTACTGTTTTTAACCTTAGAGTGGCCTTCGCTCATGAAATAGTTTTAATGGTCTAGATAGCAAAACACTTCATACCTTTCTTTCAACAGAGATTTAGTGAAAGCAATCAGACAGTTTTGTATTTTTTCTTCTGCTGCTCCCCCATCAAATATTTGTCACAGCGACTGTCATCACGTGTGTGTTTGCTGTTGCATGCTGTCAGCTGCAGGCCCTCTGAAAGCCTTGTTCTGCTACCTGCTTATAGATTGTAATTTTTTTGAGCCGTCACTAGCCTTTATTTTTGCCTTATGCTATGGAGAGTGCATTGTAATTAAATGTAGTATTAATCTAACATTGGATGTTATAGTGGACATTGGGCTATATGAACTTTGTGGCTGTTCATGCATGATGAAAACTTAAACTATTTCTTTCCTCCTTCCTATTAATATGGGGTTTCGTAGCTCTTATTGATGATGCCTTTGTAGCCTGACGAGTTGTGAGCCTGTGCTGTGACTTTCAGTAGCGGGGTGCCATCTTGGACTGAAGTTTTGCAGCAGCTGAGACTGGGCATGTAACTGTCCTTTGTGAATCTTCTTCGTTTGGGATCAGTTCTTTGTCCATAGTCTCTTGTAAGGTTGTTCAAACCTATCCTTAATTTGAAACTACAACTGCATGCCAATTAGCATAAAAGCATTTCAGCCTTGCTAAACTTCTTAGAATCTAGTGGATGTTACCTGAATATCTAATTTCCAGAGACCACTTAGAAAATGAAAGTGGGTTAGTTGTAGAGTTATAGGCATTAAATAAATCTCAGCTTTTAACTTCTGTAGGGATTCACTGCTATAACATCACTGTGTTGGTTTTGTTTCCTCTATCAATTCTGATGGTTAACCAGGGCTAAGAATTTTTCAAGTAATGTGGAGGAATTGGAGAACACATCCGAAGAGGGATGGACAGCATCTTTGAAGTCTTAATTCCACGGCTCTCTAGGAGGTCATTAAAAGTGTAAGTGTAAAACTGGACGGAATTTATCCTGATACAAGAACTTCATAGAAGACTTCCATCTGTACCTTTTATCTTTAATTCTATTCGTATTACACCACCTTGCTCTAGTTTCAGGAATTGTAGTTTTTCATTGCACATCTGCATTTTTCAGTTTGCATTGTAGTGAGTATATGTTTATTTAAATGTATTTTTAATTGTGAAAATGGTAAGCTTTTACTGATGGCAGTATGGTCACTTTCATTGCGTATATGTCAAGAGTTTTACATAAAGGTTAGCCCCTTCTTGGGACAAAAAATACCCCAGGGCTATAGCACAGGGAGTACAGTTGAGTAATAAAGATTATGTTGCTGATAAGTTCCCCTCAAGGCCCCATGATGGTAATACCCCTATATTTTGTCTTTAAAGAAAACTGCTGAGAGCCAATAATTTTTTTTGTATGTGTCCCATTTTCATTAATGCATGGTAATTGATGGAGTTGCAGTGACTTGTAACAGTAATGAGTTCTAAACATAAGAATGCACTCCTTTCTAATAAGTGAGCACTGCTGGGGTTTAAAAGCGTACTAAATCAGTTGCTTTAGTATGAATTTATTAGTTTTTTTCAGCATTAGCTTTAATAGTAGTTATTTACATAAGCGTACATCCCATTAACCGCCATCAGGGCTGGAAAACATGCTGAACTGTTCATATTTTCATATAATTATTGAACATAATGGTTTCATTTGCATTTCTAAACAGTGATGTTTCTGTCAGGCTTGGAAATAGTGTCTTTACGCAGTCCCTATTTCACATCCACTTATTTGACATCGTTAAATTTTATGCTAATGTGCTTCCCTAGAATATCATCAGTAGGACAGATGCTTGCGCTTTAATATACAAATCAGAGATGCTTCCCCCCCCCCCTCCCCTGAACAGCAAAAGAAATAAAAAAGCATATCTGCACTTTTTAGATATAGTTTGTTTCATTCTAAAGAATCTATAAGAAATGAAACTTAGCTTTCACCCCTAGTAGTAACTTCCAAATGTTGTAACAGATACCTTCTTTATGAAGGGTGGGAGACTATCCTCCACATGAAGGAGGAAGAGTCTCCTAAAAGTCGAGTTAATGATGTGTTAAAATAAAGATTGTAACCTTGGGATTGCCTTATGTGTAAGGCATGGAGCCTTATATAGCAGGTTGCCTATCCAGGCAGTGGTCCATGGACTGGCTTTCCTGGCAGCAGATACCGCTGTAGAGAAGGTTCAGGAAGGGAGCAGTTTCAGCTGCTAGACTTGGTGTTTGTCAGCAGTAGTGCATTTGGAATTGTACACTGACATGTTTTTAGTTTTACATTTAAAATAGATTGCAAAATTACAAAGAAAAAAAACAGGCAGAAGTATATGAGCCCTTGCTAACTAAGTGGGGATGGTGGTGGTTGTATCATCAGCGCTGCTTTGATTCTTTATGTAAGACCTTTGATACTTGTACAGAAGTTAACAGTGGAAGCAGAGCGTCAAAAACCTAGGAGATAGTGCCAGTAATTGCAGTTCTGAATGTGGAAATGATGGAATAAAAATAAATAAATAAAATCAGCAGCACCACCAAAACCTCACTGCTTTTCTTCCATTTAAAAATGAAATTATTATATTGCATCATGTTCTGTATGAACTTTGTCTTAGGATGACTTACCTGCAGTTGTGAGCAGAGTGCCAGAGGTACAGCAGATGAGCACACCCTGCAGTATACAGCTGCAGTCACAGGAAAATGTAAATGTCATGATGTATAGTACTTTGCCCAGGAGCCAGACATGACCCATGTGAATGACCATGGAAACCCAGCTAATCCCCACCTCAGTTCTGTGCTTTTACTGACTTACCATACGTGACATTGGGCAACTCTGTTGTCTTCTCTCCTACTTAGCTATTTCAAAATTTGGGGTACTACTTGCTGGCCTTTGTGTGACATGAAAGGTTAAGTGTATGCACCTTGCTTAGGTATGGCATTTCACAGTCACCCTCAGCCTTGAGCAAAATGAACATTGTATATCTGAAAATCTTAAAGCCAAGAACACTAGTGTCAAGCAAAAGAATGAGAAGTATCTCTCACAGATTTGTCATTTTCATTGTATTTTATATATAAAAATAAATGTTACAAAATGGCTCTCTTCTTGGGCATCTTGTAGAAGAAGATTTGAAGGAGGCACCCAAATGGAAAAGGGTACTTGGACTGAAATGAGAGGGCATATTTTATGCATAAAGGACCACGTGAGCAAACTGGAGATATACTCTGATGGGTTCTGGGCTTATGGTGTCTTTAATTATAGATGATTAACAATTTGCTACTTGCTTTGCAGACAAGTATAGAGACAAAAATCCCTGCTGAGAAATGCTTGCAGTCTAAGACCTCATTCTGGTGGCATGTGTAGTGCTATATTTTAAGTCACAAGAAGCAGCGATATTAAAACAACAACAAAAAATTTGCTTTCATTGTCTCAGAAAGAATCATTGGCTTTTTGAAGTATTTCTATTACAGTTTTGAGCTTGCGATAGTGTATGCAACCAGTTCATACAAAACAATTTGGAGCAAGGTGCTTTTTGGTAAACCTTTTACTTAGGATTAAAATAGGACGCTTCAAAGTGGGGTAGCAAGTGGCGAGATGTGCTAATTTCAGCTGTGAAGTACTGGGAAATCTAAAGAGCACCTCTAGCACACTGAGCAGACTGTTGTACTGGAGAGATTCTGAGCTGACCTCTTGTCAACTTTTCATTTGAATCCTGAAAAGAAGGCTCTAGGTAATTGGCAAGTATCCTTATTTTAATATGCGGCCATAAAAAGTTAAAGTATGATGATTTTTAACATCAGAAGATTAACATTTTACCTTTAAATAAAATATGATTAAGTGGTACAGAATTAAAAGTAATAGAACTGAAATATTCAAACTATGACTCTGTGGTGTCAGATTATGCATCAAGTGTGACAGTTTAAGTACTGAAGTGATTTAAAAATGATCCAGCTGAAGGATGTGTATCCCAAGTATCAAGAATAAAGTGGAATAAAACAATCGTGGCTATCAAAACTTTCTCAAACCCTCATGGCTGAAGGAACCAGGAAATCAAAAAGTAGCCTTGTTTATGGTGACTGTCTCTTGCCTGGTGCCAGTGCAGGTGCAGCGAGGGAATACTCCACATGCTGTGACAGCATCCTAAACTATGGTTTTAAGCCTGCCAGATGATGATTATGCTTAAATTTAATTGCCAGGCCAAGACTATTGCTTCTGGATTCATCTACCAGCCAGGTTAAAATGTGATTGATATAGCAATGTGTCTTTTCTTTGAGCAGTTTGCAGTCAGCCAGGCTTCTTATTATCCCTGTACAGTTTCATTTCTGGTTGATTGGCACATGTTTTGATAAATGAAACCACATATTTGGCATCTGAACTACTTAGTGTTACTGTTTGGAAATCTCAAAATGCCATTGTGAAGGTTTGTCATTTGACTTCTGCATATTTTAAGCCCTTGTTAGTAAAAATTATTTTTTTTTTTTTCCCCAACACAGTAGTTCTGTAAACTCAGCTTGGAATTTGACAGTAAAGTGGCACCTTGCTGTTTTGTGAAGTCCTCTAAATGAAGTTTTTGAGTGCAATTTGGACATTTAGTAATCCTCTTGTAGACATTGTTTTCAGCAGGTTTGTGCGTATTAAGATATGACACCTTGAAATTGTTTATGAAGCATCAAGAGGAGGAGTGGAATGTGGCTCATATTCCAAAATGGGGAAAAAAAAAAGTGTTAAAGAAAATGTACTGTGGTCACAATAATTGGCAGGTCTAATTTTGTTTACATCCAGGGAACAGGATACTGAAGTATGGGGGTGTTGTTTTCATGTAGTTTCTTCAGAGAGTAGAACTTTTGTAATTATGTAAAAATGCAAGCAAAGCACTTAGCAGCCTTCATAGTACGTGAAATCTTCCAGTTATACTGCTCAGATGCTTGCGTGGATTTCTTCATATTACATTATCCTCGGGGAGAAGTTTTTGATAGCTATAAATAATGTTAGCCACATTGATGAAAGATCCTTAAATGCTTTTAAAGGTGTTACTTGTCATCTCTTAACAGTGCAGAATAAGGCTCAAGTGAGCACAGCTCCTAATGTCCAGTTGTCCTTTCAGGTAATTGGACAAGTTCTGTGAGTCCTTACTGATCTGTTTCAATTGGAAATAACCATATATTCAACTTGTCAATGCTCTTTGCTTTAACCATCCAATAAATCTACTGAATAAATTTGTCCTATGAATAGAGGGAAATTAATAATTAGAAACAAGTTTCTAATTATCTGCAGAGAGAAGTTACGGGAGCAAGTAATACACACTTACCTTCTGGACAGAGTTTGATCGTGGAAAGGATTGCATGGTATTATCTCTGATAGTGTGAGACTAGATTTGGTTACCTGAAAAACTTCTTTGTTTCCCCAGAAAGTCATCTTGGTGCAGTGCCTTAGGTACATCTACTGTGAAGTACAGGGATGTGTGCACAGCCTGTGAATCTTAGTTGATTTTAACAAACTATTTATATTGACCTTGTCTCATGTTGGCAAGGTTCATGTTGTGTATAACACTCCTCTTTCTGGAAATAGACACAGGACAGTCCAAAGAATTTAAGATCTATGTAATTGTATTGTTCTGACTGAACAGTGAATGAATTGGAGGTTCTCCTGGCTCATCTGCACGGGACAGATGACCATCAGGAACCTTCTGGCTTTCTCAAAGAATCCTCTAAACATATTTGTGTTCATAAAGCCTTGGTTCACTTGTTACTTGTCTCCACTGGACTGTTTTTTGAAGGATCATTGTTTTAAAAAAAAATCTCCACTGTTGGATACCTTCTAATTTCCAAGCCAGTCACAGCTAGCTTAAACATACTTGTTCTTGTGCCAATGTTTTGCTTAAATAGATCTTCCTCCTGTTTAATGTTTATGGATAAGGGATTAGAGCAGTAGACGTTCCCTGTCACAAAGGGTGGAGAGAGGACAAGGTGAGAGAAGTTTCTCTTTCACTTGGATGTGTGTTGTATGAACGATGGGAACTGCGTGGCTTCTGGCTTAGAACAGGCTGGGAATCTTGGCGAAATGGTACGAAGTTAGGAACAATTGTATGACTGAGAGGTCAGGGAGGTTAGCAAAGTCTGAACAGTAACGTGTACTAATTGGTATTTGTTTGGTTTTGTCATGTATATCGAAGTTGTCTCGATAAAGTTCATCTTTGTAAAGCTAGATAGTCAAACTTCTGGTTAGTGTTATGGAAAGTCGCGGAAGGTCAAACTTAAATGCACGTATATGATATGATTAAAGGTTGGTATTTTTAAGTAACTGAGGTGACTGAGCAGACAAATTATGATGTGACTTCAAATGGGC
Organism: Arenaria interpres; assembly: GCA_013399435.1. Lineage (NCBI taxonomy): Eukaryota > Metazoa > Chordata > Aves > Charadriiformes > Scolopacidae > Arenaria > Arenaria interpres. The sequence goes on along the minus strand of VXAK01021476.1, from coordinate 12,428 downwards.
CTCTTGACTTCCACCACGGCAACAGTGTCTTGGCAGTTCTTCTCATTAGGAATCCTGTTCAGTTTTGCTTTATCATCAGACAGGGAGGATGTGGGACCCCACTGCAGGTGTTCTTTTGTTAGTTGTTCAAGGACATCGGGCTGTTGCGAGTGCTTTAACTTTGGAGAGAAAAAGCGTCATGTAGCTGGATCTGCATTAGCTGTGTCTCTACTGGTGTCTCAAATATGTTAACAGTGCTGCCCATGACCAGGTCAGGATTTACTCTCCAGCATCATGGTTCTTTGCTTTTAAATACCAGTGATAAAGTAGTCAGAAGTTTTGGATCTTGATCTGCAACAGATTTATATTTCATGTAATGCATCGAGCAAGCCACATACTTGCTTTTCATGTTGTGAGTTTCTTTCACTATGAGTGAGGAAATAAACATGTGGGTGAAACCATTCTGAAAGAAAATACAACAGAATTGGTTATTAATTCAAGGTTGCTAAATGCTGTCCTTGGATGTTTAGTTGGGCTCAGTCTTTGTCTACATCTGTCCCTCTTGGGGATTATTTGCAGCCCTTTTCCATTGGCATGTTTGTTTGTAGACAATAAAATAGATTCTTAGCTAATATTTCATAAAAAACATATGCAAGGAAATTTCTGCAATTTATATCTTATTGAGAGTCATTATTTTCTGCTGCTGCTTCAAAATAGATAAAATTTGAGTAACTCTTGCACTGCAGAAGCTTTGCTTTGTAGTTCACAGTTTTGACATAAAATTAGTATGGGCATGCTGAATCAGTGGTATTTTGTCTCGTAAATCTTTTGGCCTCAAAAGCAAACCAAAATGTGTTTGTGGGCTGTAATAATGAGTGGTTCATTCTCTTCTCTTTTTGTAATACTGCATTGCTTAAGGTTTTCTTCTACTTTCTTTTTCTTTCAGTGTCAAGATTTTTATTTTAATAGAACTTGTAAAATCTGGAGACTTACGGAAAATTAGTAAATCTACCAGAAGTTTATATTTATAAGACTCATGAAGAAAGAGATTATACAAAAAGTGAAAACCCTTCTTCGCTCTTTGGATCTGCTTACTAGATGACAGGAAACTTCATTCCCTAGGAAAGGGGGTTTCTATTCAGGAAGACAGTATGTATGGTAGGCGTATTCTCTGAATTTTCCTGGAAGTTAATTAGTCTAACTGTCTTTGAAGCATGGTTCCTAATGTGGATCTATATTTCAATGCTAGGTGTTTGTTTGAAAGGGTTGCGTTGTGTATTTGCTATAGGTTGATTCAGTAAGGCAGATGAGTAAATCAGTATATTTGTGTCACCTATATTTTTTATATTTTGGAATTTAACTTCTAATGTATTAAAGTTGGCTGCTTGTCACTGGAGTGAAGGCAGCTCTTAGTTGAGAGAAATATGGTTGTAGGAACGGTCAGGAAGTTACAAGAGACTTTTCTGAAGCAACGTAATGGCTTTTCTTGTCAAATCTTGTAGTGAAGCCTACAGGAGGAGTTCTGCACAAGACTTGCTAGAGTTTCTTTGGGCAACCACATGACTGAGGCTAAGCAGTCCTCTCACTTGGGGACTGCAGTTATGCTGTTATGTCACTTGCAGAGAACTAATGGTGACCTTTTGGAGTTTCTACTCGAGACATTCTGTCAACATCATGTATCTGGACGTTTATCTTTGGGACTTTCTGATATCCCAGTTAATAAAGATAAGCCATGATCCATTTACTATCTCTGCAGTCTCAGCTGTGCTGAACTCGTTGGAGAGATGGGTTGGAGACCAATTTGCTCATTCCTTCCCTTCGCCCTTGGTACTGTTTGCTTTGCCCACCTTGATCCCAGATGTGTCTGTGATCCAGTGCTGTGGATGGTCCTGCAGTCAATGTGTTCAGAGATGCATTTTTTGTCTGTAACATAAAGGTGTCCAGAAAGAAGTGCAGTAACCAGTCACAATGCAAATCATGAGGGCAGCATGTGGAATCCGGGGCTGGACTAGGTGATCTTGGAAGGTCCCTTCCAGCCTCTACCATTCTGTGAATCATTCTCTGCTGAGGAGACTCAACTATAAATTGATGTAGATACACAAAGTATTGCATCTTTCCTGCTTCTCTGCCATTTTTTGTCAATCACACAGTGTTGAATATGCAAAGAATTGAGAAACTGTGAGTTAGTACTAGTCTATTAGTATTAGGTGTATTTCCCCTAGCAGTTGTTAAAGCGTGTTCCCCTTTGGGATTTGGGTTCCTGGATCTCAATTTTATCTCAAGCAGAGTAAGGCTTCTAGAGTTTGTTTGGATTTGTGGATAATGGGGAGTAGTTCTTCCATGGTTGCAAACTTTCACATCAGAACTGTTGTCATCATTACACTTTTTATTTTTTTAAGGGCTGTGAAGATAAGAGTTTCATATTTACAAAGCCAATTTGGGAATCAATTGTAATATCAGGCCTGGTGCCAAGTTTAGTCTATGATAACAGGAGAGTAATTCGCTCTAACATTTTCATAAGTTAAGCTGCATTGGATGCACATTAATAAAACAGATACATAGAGAGGATGGTGTCGCACTGCAAAATGTTTGTCTGGTTGTTTTCATTGGCCTGACAGAACTCCCATACGAAGGGTACGGAGTGTGGGCAGACTCTGTAATGAACTTGCATACTGAATCATCTGTCAGAGCCCTGGTCAGCTGGGAACAGACTTGCTGACAGACATGAGACTCCTCATATAACCATGTGACGCTTTATCTTTTATTCAAAACTCAGTTGGCTCCTTGTTCTGTAAGTTTAATAGAGATGTAGCCTCCATTGCCACAATGTCAATTTTGCTATAGTTTTATCGTGCGGAGTGTTGGATGCTGTGTGCCTTGCTCCAAAAACAGTGCATTAGGAGTCTTTGAAAACTTAGCATGCTAGAAAACAAATTTTGGTTGAGATTCATTTACAGAAGGAGTTTCCTGCAGTTTTTATGGTCTTGAACCAACAACGTTTTAGTGAAATAAACTGCTATGCGCAAAAATTACAACAGAATTTATAGTGGTTAGAAAGTCTTGGTGGAGTGCTAGGAAATTGTTGTTAATTGATCCTAACATTGTATTATGATACATCCGGAGTAGAAAAGAAAACAGTTTCTAGTATGTGATAGATTGTATTCTTTGACTTTCAGTTATTTCATATGTCAGGAATAGAAAACTATTCCGTTAGACTTTTTGCTTATGTAATATTACTTCCTGAGCAGCCAATGGAAATAAAAGGCAGGTGACTATTTCTTCATGTAGAGCTGATCAATATTTTAAATTTCTATTTTGCAGGGAATGTTAATACTTTGAAATTCAATTTGGTTCCACTAAAATGTGTTTCAAAGAAATTTGAAGACTTTTTGTGATGCCATGTTTTGGTTTTATGTTCTTTCATAACACAGTGAAAGATACATGTTGTGATCCTGCTTTCCTGATGATTGTGCTCTGACATAATGGAAGTGATCTATTTATTTTTCTAAAAAGTGTGTCAGTCTTTCATTGCAGCATACATGGTATGTCAGTACCGAAAGTCAGTCATCCTTTTAGTCTTTTCAGCTAGTGCCATTTATAATGACTTTTTTTACAATGAGCGAAACATGACAACTTCTGTATTTGATGATACAAAATCTCAGCAAGCAACTGAACACCTGATGCAAAATGAAAATTTCCTCTTCTTTAAAATAGAGAGGATTTTCTTAAGTTTGAGCAGGTTGGTTTTTTTCCTTTTCTGGTGGAAATGTGGTTTGGATATAAGGTCGGTGTTACATTCGAAAAACAGACCTGAAAAGAGATCTTTAGGCATCCTGTTCTTTCCCAACAGAGTATGGATCCCAGCCTGCCTTTCTCTCTGGCTTCTAGTTCCTTGCCCAGATAACCCAAATTTCAAGTTTTCATTCCAATTTGAAGGCTTTGCCATAGCTGTAAGCTGTTCTCTAGGCTAGCAATTTGAATTGTTTCTCACTCAACAAATTAAGCTCTGCAGTGCCCACTGCTGATAAGCCTTCCAGGCTGTCACAGGTTTGCTGTGTCCTCACTTGTGCTTTGTGAAAGGCATTGTGGTTTGGGTACCCATCCCCCAGATTTCTGGCAGAGTTCTTGGAAATTGTGAAGTTGGGCAGATTTCAAAGGGCCATGAGTACACTGCGGGGAAAGTGATGGGTACGTTGTTTGATCAGCATGAGCTACAATGCCAGTGAACCTTTAACTTAGCCAGCATTAATGCAGCCTGACTGAAATAGCATTTAGAGTTAATGAAACTAGTTTTAACAGTATCTGCAATGCTTTCTGTGTGTGAACGTGTGACATTTTACAAGTGCATTGCAAAGACTAAATTGATTCTTAGAAGAATACATTTCTCTAGTCCAGACAAGGCCTAATAGATCTTTTTCCTAGATAGCAGACTTAACTTTTTCTTAATTTTCTCTCTTGATTAAAATCCTGAATGGGGTGAGGTTTCTACTAAATGTCTACTCAGAACAAGCTTAGAGAAAATGGAATGTCAGCCTTAAAAATGTCACTTTAATATGGTTTGACATGATAACGTCCTAAAAGTCTCCTAACGATATATGTGCAAATATGGAGTATGTATGCTTGCTGTATTTGGAATCAGTGTGTGCAGGAGTGTATATTCACAAAATATTGATGGTGCTGTGCTGGGAGAGTGCTTAGAATAAGGAGCACTGGTAAAGAAAAGGAGAACTGAGTGGCAAACCCAAGATACAGAGATGGATGAAAGGCAACTGAATATTCAATACGGAAGGTTAAAAAAAAAAAGTCTCAGACTGCTGGGACAAAGAAGTCTGTTTTAAAGGGAGAGAAATAAAACATTTCTCGTAAACAATTTCCTTATTAGTTTTTAGATTTTATAAAGGAAATAGTGCAATTCTAAAAGATATTTATGCTTTTAGGTGGGAAATGGAAACAATTTCTTTTGTTTCTCTGTGTATGTGCACAAGCACTTATATTATTCTAACCTTTTTTCATAGTGCTGACTATGTATTTAGTACAGAAGATATTCTAGTTTTGGTAAGTTGATTTTTTTTTATCCATAAAATTCTGCTGACTTCTCTTTTGTGTCTAAATACTTGACTGATTATTGAATTCCTTGCATTTATGAGTACATCAGAAGTCTTATTTAACAATTAGAGTCTGGAAAATCAAGGAAAGACACATGTCATGCATGTGTCACATATTTAAATCACACTTTAAAAAAGCCATCTGTTCCACGCTTCATTTTTAGGGCGTTCTTTACTCAGTAGAGAAGCCTACCTATTAATGAAGAAGGTTCAAAATCAACTTGTGTACCTATTAGGCTTAGTGTTAATTTTATTTTTTTATATATATGTATGTGTGTGTGCATATATACTACCAGCTGCCTGAATTTTCAAAAAACTAACAATTTTACGTAAACTCCTGGGGGCAACATTTGGCAGCTAGAAAGCAAGCTAGAGTGTAGACCAAGACAATACAGCTTCACATTGAGCTGTGGACAGTACACGCTCATAAAACTTAAAATTTTTATTTGTGATTGTTTTTCTGCTCTTATATAAAGTGTAATTGGGTAACAGTTCTTCGGAATAACCTATAACCTCTTCTGTGTTTTAATAATACAAGTTTTTGCAATATTGTCTTACAATTTTTGAATTATTTTCTTTTTTGGTTCAGAGCAAGAACATCACAGTTATACTTTGCTTATCTGAAACAGTTATCTAAAACAAGATTATCGGAACCACTTATTCTGTGTTTAACGTCGGTGGGCAAATTCCCCAGACCATCTAAACTAGTTTAATATCCCCTTGCAGTGTTTGGACAATGGACTGATGTTATTAGAAACTATGAATCAAAGTTAAATTGAGGGTATAAATCATGTTTAAACCACAGAACAAAATCATGTTGATATGAAATTGCAAGTAAGTAAAGGAAGCCATGGGATAAAATAATTGCAGATTCTTGGTTAAAGTAGGTGCAGGCTAGTTAAATCTTTCATGAGGAATGTGAGGCTTGCAAAGATGATGCCTACCACATAATTCCCCACAGTTAAAGTTACCTCTTTTGTATTTGCACTGCACTGATGTGGTGAAGCTTGGGCTTGGTCACTCCATGTTCTGAATCTATCTGGTCAGCAGCTTGGCAGCGTGCAGGGTCCTCTGCTCTTGCTTCAGACCTGAGAGAGAGCTAGAGATACTGGGAATGGTCAAAGTATTCCTAACAGCAGGTGAGCTCTCTAGATACAGTCTAGTGCTGTGGCCCCTTCAGCTGGTGTATTATCTCCTCTGGTGCTGTCTTTCCTACCAGAAGCCACTTGAGAGGATGGTGTGGATAGATTGTAGGGGTTTGTAGGAGAAGCAGTCACTTCTGTTTGTTAGATCAAGAGGCAAAAAGGGTGTAATGAAATTAAATTTCTGCTACTAGAGTGAATTTGATCAGTGGAGCTTAGGTTAGAAGAACAGAAATAATTCTTCCTCAAGGCTTAGATATTTCGGTGTTTACTTTCAGGTAGAGCAGATGATGTGGAAGCATTTCTGAATAAGCCCAAAGTTTGTTTTTTGTAAAAAAAGCTTTGTATGTTTTCTGCAGCTGCGGAATATTTTGGTTTTCTGTTGGCAACTAATAAGAGGTGTGTGAGTTCCTGCCTATTCCAGACTCTGAGTCTCTTTTTAGTGTTCCACTGTCTTGTTTGAGACTGTTTTGGTAAGAGTTGGTTTGAGCCCAGCTAGATTTGAAAATGTGCACATATTTGAAGATGCATAGTTATGTGTTCAAATATTTAGCTACCAGTCCCAGAGCAGCAGGATGTATGTATCTCCGCATCCTATTGGAGATATATATATGTCTGCATGAAGTTATGAATGCCCAAAGTAGATGCATGTTGGTGTAATGAGAATTTTTCTGAACAGCACAGGCCAGGTCCAAACTTACCAATTTGTTGTCTCTGACTGCCACTAAACAATGTGGGAAATGTTTAATGCAAAAGCATGGGAGTCAGCTGGTAAAATATTAAATCCAAGAAGTGCAAGGAAGAGTAATGAGAAATCTAAGATAAGGATGCTAAGCGTAATTCAAAGCCACACATCTCTTAAAACAATAAAACTTCCTTTGCCCAATCTATGTGTTATCGGATATTGTGATTTCCAGTTGAACTCTTGATGCATGAGTGCTGACCTCTATGCAAAATCTTTTCAGTAATCCATATTGTTATAACTGTGTTGATTTAAAAATCTTAACTCTCTGCACACTCTGAACAACTGGATGGTAAACAAGCCTTGTTACTTATTTTTACCTTAGATTTATGTGCAAACTTTAATACCTTATTCATATACGGTCTGACCTTTTCTACAGTTGCAAACAAGCCTCCAAATAAACCTTGAATTATTAAACTCCCCTTTATATGAATGTAATACAGTTCTCCAACTATTTTATATTTTTCTAGCTTTCTAGTCTTACAGAAAGGCATCCAAATGGCAAATCTATCCTTCATAATCAAAGTAGTTTTATCTTTTTCCAATTAGGCAAAAAATTCAAAGTCTAAAGCTTTTGTCTGAACAAAACTGGGATCCTTTAATAAGCATTATTGGCATAGAAGAAACTTCCATTCACTTGTTAATAGGCATATATGAAATGTGTTTCAAGTCATATTACAGACTACTGCTACAATAAAAATTGGGGATTGTCTTCTAAAATAATAATGTCAATCTTGTGACAGAAGTGTATGTTCTAGTAACTGTGCTGTTTCTGCTTAATTGTGAGCATGTGTGAACTGTATATTGTCTGGTTGCAGTGTGTGTATATTTTTATTTGCATTGTATTATCAATTCATGATAGTAAGGTGAAACCAATTGTCGTGGGCTGAGGCTCTGTTATGCCAAGCATAACTTTATCTTTCTTTAAAGACATCCGTTCTCTGGGCTGGCAGTCAGCCTCCTGAATTCCCAAGCTTGAATTGCTCTGGATCACAAATGGGAGTTTGGGTTTTGCAGGGACAGGGAGAGGATCAGTAAGTGGGAGTGAATATGTGAGGATGGGCACGCATATTCTGTCTTAAAAGGTAAACTTGCTAGTTTTTCCAAAAGCTTTGGTTAGGGAAAAAGAAAAGTCACATTTTAACTTGTCATTTTAAGTTTGCCCTAAAATGTCAGTCTGAAGCATATTTGCAACTGATTCTGTTGAATAGTGCAAAAGTTTGACTTGTATCGTTTCCAACAGCTTTCAAAAGGTTTCTATGTTCTCTGAAAGTGCTGCATGCATTTATGGCTGTGGCATATGTACAGGAATGGAGGTGGCCCTGGTTTATATTGCTTCATGACATGCATCTCCTTGCTTATGTCTAGGTTCCCATTTAAGAGTTCAGCCAATCTCCTGATTATAAAGGCATATAGGGTGGCAGAAAAATGCTGTATAAAGTTTCCCAGGTTGCCATGACTTTTGTTAGAGGCCGTAGGAGTTGAGATGCTCAATTCCTTTTAAGAGAACATTTGAAAGTTTGGGACAGCATACATGAAGTATGGAGATGTTAAGTACAGCTAATGACAGATATCAGGTGGACCATGAGTAGTTGCTTGTTTACCTTAATATGCAATAACATGAACCAAAATGCCCAAGTTGGGGGATTTGTTAGTGAAACCACTCTTGGAATTTTAGGCCTGTTGACAGTGGTAGTGTTTTTTGTTTGCAGTGTTAATATGTTTATTGTATATTTTTGATGTGTTTCCTTTTTCAGTTACACATGAATTTATTTTATTGTTTTTAGTGAACTATATATTGTAAAACATACAGAATATGTGGCGCAATTGGAGTAATGTTTGTACTGAAATTTGATTATTTTTTTTTGTGCCTCACTGCTTGTTACTTTCTTATTGTGAACCTTAGCGGTGGATTAAATTTTTTGCATTTATTTTGCCTGAGGCTTTGATGTATTTCAGTGAAGTTGACAACCCTTACATTATTGCCGTAAGAGCCACAGAAAAAGTATTCAATGTCTTGAAAGAGACCACTTTAGTGTATCTCGCTGAAATGCTTGAGAATATACAAGAATTTATATTCTAAAGCTATAATTCTAGGCTTGTCATTATTGCTTGTCTAGGCAATAATTCTAGGCTTGTCATCATAGAAAGGCACCTTCACACATCTTTAATTTCTGTAACTAGTTTTAATAATTTCCCTGGGACCATCCTGAAAATAGACCTTTTCTCAGTTATATCCTGGTTATGCAGGTCAAATTGATTTATTTTTTGCTATCAGTTTTTTGTGATCTGGATAAGCATACATAAACATGAAATTGTGGATATTAAACTGTACCTAGCATTTTTATGTTCTTTCCCATGCAACTTCTACCTTTTTCAGAAGATGAACCATAAAAACAACCTGATGCATAACTTTACTTTCTGGACGTAGTCAGCACTATGCAATTTAGCTTGCGAGTATAGAAACTTTGGTAATTCTAAGAATTATTCGCGTTGTAATAATGTTGTATAGAACTCTACATGAACTGGGAAATTGCGTGTGTTGTTAAATGCAAAATTACACCTAATTTTTTGAGGAAGAAAGAGAGTGTTCTCAAACAGATGGGAAATCTCAGGATTTTTTTGTGTGGTTTGCAACTGATGAAAAAAACAGTATGAAACTTTGATTTGTATACATCATGGTTTTTCTCTTCAGTGATTATAAAATTAGGATGGCGTGTCTATACAAACGTTTCATGCTTTATGAGAACATACAGGCTTACTGAATGAAAATAATGTAGTTGAAACTTCATTGAATGGTCAGCTTCTTTGGAAATACAATTGGGAGATGCAGTAACTTCTATTTTGTGTGTGCAAACAGAAAATGTACATATGGAGCCAATGGGTATGTATCTGCAGTAAACCCTGTATACAGTCTTTACTCAACCTTTTGACTATATTTTGAATCATCTCCTAATTTCTACTTTCTTGTAACTAATTTACATAATGCTGCTGCTAACTTAAAATCAGCTCATTGTAAGGACTGATATAATGTGTTATGCCAATCTAGGTCCTTTCGTTCAAGATCAGAGTAGTTTGCAAATGCCTCGTAATTCTGTTCCCATCCTGTGAGTTAAAATGTATTGCTGCCATCTCATCTTCATAAAAACGAAGAAAATGAAGTAGAAATTTAAGAATTTGTTCAAGACATTAAAGGAAGGCTGTAGCAGAGCCATGTTTAAAACTTGGATATCTTTATTCTGGCACTTGTGTTTTCCTTTGCTTTTTGTTTACTTTCTGAGTTTGCACAGTAAGGACTCTGGGTGAAAACTGCCTTTTATTGAACGCAAAAGGACTAGGACTTCATTTAAAAACATTGAAAGATTAGTTTTATTGCAAATTAGAGCTAAAAAACCACCCCAAACAACAAAAAAAACAAACCAAAACTTTTTGCTTACAAACCCAGTGATTCCCCAGTGTGTATGTTTTTTCAAGTCCTAAGTTCTAAAGATGCTTTGGTTGTATTAAACCTGCTTGTGTCAAACCATATCTTTTGCTATTTGCAAAACCTTATCTGACAATGGTTCTTGCAAGTTACTGCAGCTTTTGTCTTCCTGTATTTTCATTTCAGAATCGGCCTTTATCTCCTTGTGGAACATTTACTAGGCATTTTCTGTTTGTACATGGACATTAACTCCTTAAACAGCTTTAAGAGTTTCTACAAAATCAAATGGTGAAAACTGAAGTAGTGTCTTGCCATTCCCATGTTAAGTATGTGT